>JAFMSR010000001.1:47120816-47137168 GCA_022818135.1 Saxidomus purpurata | reverse complement strand
TTATATACTGTAAATACTGAGTGTACTTGACGTTCACATATTATGATATACAGTACATTGAGGAATATAATGAAAAAAAAAACTATTGTACTAACTCATTGGTACTATTATATGATCTATAAATATACAACATATTATTGGTCCAGAGCACGATTAATGAAGCAAAATATAAAACATATTTCATGATTTTTTAGTTTTCCCCCAGTAGGCATTGTTTTGACTTTTACCCGTCTTAATGACGTAAAATGACATAGGAACACGGACGTCGTCCCGCACATTTTTAAGCATTATATCATGCATTTTGTACATGAAATAAGCATTATACATATAATCAAACATTAATGAACTCGTGCGACATTGAATATGATGTGATATTCACCAGAATATATTAATATTGACCTCGGCTATCGCCTCGGTCAATGTTACCCTCTTCTGGTGATTATCACATCATATTCAATGCATCACGAGTCAATAACTGTATATTGAATCCTGACTCTACATCAGATCAATGTCTATAGATTATAGTTCGTTTCTATATTTAGATCGGATTTTTCAAGCTGATTAATACGCAAGTGTGCACAAAGGAACTATTTTCTTGTGTACAATAATGATTATTGTTTGTTTAGTCAATTCAAATTAGTTTGAAAACAGTGTTAAAAATATAGCTCTACATCAAACTGATTGTACATGAAAAGAGAGTAACAACTGATGTTACTTAAATTTTATCGCACTATATTGATAAGCGTATGGAAAACTTCCAATATCGGTGTAGGGCACAATCCAATTATGGTTCAAAGACTATGGAAGGTAATCATCTTCCAAATACGCAATAGAAGTAGTGCCAAAAGCTCAAAGTCATTCAGGTTTTGATAATACATGTAAATTGATACTAGTTTCACAGAAAAATGGCGAAATGTGTCCTGGCAGTAATAAACCTCGAGCAACTGAACAGGTATCTGCAGAAAAAATATTTCAAAATGGACAACATTGGGAAGTTATTACACCTAGTTCGAAAAGGGGCTTGGTGCATCAATCTAATTAATATTGTTCTACAAGATGCACATTTTCACTTATAAAAAGGACACCAGTTTCTTCGGTTCTGTTTACAGTCAGTAGTACTTCAGTTTATACCACGAGTATTTTGCAAAGTAATCGCTGTACATAATGGCTGCATACATACGTGACAATTACTTGGCTCGACATGTTGCCCATGAGCACCTGAATTGTTTTGCTTGAACCTCTGAATTTATTTTATTCCATAAATAAAACGATAGACAGATTGTGATCAAGTTCTTTGTACATGCTTGATGAAATCTGCTTTAAACTATTTCATATAGAACCCAAGTTATCATCATTTATTTTAATATAATTTTAATAGCTTCACTTTAATTATTTTATAAAATATTTAACAAACAAAATGGCCCTTTATCGCTCACCTGAGACCTACTTATGACAATATGTGACCAAACTTCAACCCTAAAATATATATCATAAACACAAACATTTCGTTTGACATTGTCAAGACAAATCTTTTGATTAATTTACCCGATGATTGGGTCGTAAATGCCGCCTGTATGACACACAGGTTTTAACTGGGTGACCTAGTTTTTTTACCTCAGATTACCGTTATTCAAAGTCAGCCTTAATTTGATCAAGACAATTATACTGACCAAGTTTCATGAAGATACAATGAAAAATGAAACCTATAATGCATACGCAAGGTTTTTGTATGATCTGACCCCTTGACTTAGTTTCTGACACTTTAAAATGCTGCCTCTATTGCACACACACATGGCTTTTCTTTGATTTAACCCCGAGACCTAGTTTTTGACCCCATATTATCCATATTAAAACTCGACCTGGATTGTATCCAGGTAATCATTTTGACTGAGTTTCATAAAGATCCAGTAAAAATTGCAACCTCTATTGCATACACAAGGTTTTTCTATGATATGACCCCGCGACCCAGTTTTTGTCCCCAGATAACCAATATTCTAAGTCGGCCTAGATTTTTAAGGCAGTTATACTGACCGAGTTTCATGAAGGTCCAATGAAAACTGAAACCTCTATTGCATACATAAGTTGTTTAACTCTACTGGACGAAGTCCAACGGAGCTTCTGCCATGGAATGTGGTTTGTCCGTCGTCCGTCTTTCAATAAACTTTTCCTTGATTACGCTCTACAGGTCGAAATATTCATTTGACTTTGATAAAACGTGCTGATAAGGATCCCTGCAACTGGTAGATGTTCCCTATGTTTTTTGGGGTCAGTGAGTTAAAGGTAAAGGTCAGAGTGACCTCCGATAGCAATTCCTTGATCAAACTCAACAGGTCACAATTTTCATTCAACTTTCATCAAACTTTATCAGAAGGTTCACTGCAATATGTAGATGATCCCTATGGTTTTCGGGGTCAGTTTGTCAACGGCCAAGGTCACAGTGACCTCCGTTAGATTTTCCTTGATAACGCTCTACGGGACACATTTTTCTTTCAACTTTCATCAAACTTGCTCAGAAGGTTTCCTGCATTGTGTAGATGATACCTATTGTTTTTTGGATAAGTGGGTCAAAGGTCAAGGTCACAGTGACTTCCGTTAGATTTTCCTTGATAACACTCTACGGGTCACAGTTTTCCTACAACTTTCTTCAAACTTGCTCAGAAGGTCTAACTGACCCACAGTCTTCAAACTTCGTAGGATGATTGGTCTTACTGATTAGATGATCCCTGTTGTTTTGGGGGTCAGTGGGTCAAAGGTCAACGAACGGAAAACGGGAAACGTCATCAGAAAACATAGCGCAAATGACGTCATTTTAACGAGGTCATCGTCGCATGCTTTCCAGCGGTAATAACGCTCGGTATACTTTTTGACGTAAAGCCAGGTTAAAGATTGCAAAAACAGTGAAAAATAAAAAAGGTAATCCACTGTTCCAAAACTGTAGATTATCACTTTTATTTTACTGACAAAACTCTATAATTCACTGGATAACATAAAATAAAATGCCTTCTTGACGAGTTGCATACTTACAAAATGCATGTTAAAGTGGTATTACCGTTCAAAGTGACCCTAATAATTTTAAATTAAAAATTAATCAGTGATTTGTACTCCTAGAATAATAAATATTGCGATAGTTATAACCCCAAAATAACGATCTGTATAACAGTTTTATTTACATTGAATATAGAGGAAATTTGTTAAAATCTTTTTTGACTATCCTAGTCAAAAAAAATCCACCCTTTTGGCTACGTATATTTTAATTTGTATTCGTCAATAACAGAAATAACTTGGTAAAACCTATTCTAATATGTTTCTATAGCATCCACTGTGTTTTAGAATCATTCTTAACTATAAACTGATGTCAGCATTTTGAAGGGTAATATAAAACTACTATCGTTCATTTTCGAAAGGTCAAGGTCACATTGACCTGGAATAGTAAAACGGTTTCCGGACGATAACTGGAGAACGCTTGGACCTAGGATCTAGAAACTTGATGTGGAGGTTGGTCATGACCAGCAGAGGAACCTAATTGTTTTTAGGTAAGTAAGTCAAAAGCCAAGGTCACAGTGACCCAGAATAGTAAAACGGTCTCCGGACGGTAACTCGAGAACGCTCGGGCGTAGCATCTTGAAATTTGATGTGGAGGTTGGTCATGACCAGCAAATGACCGCTATTTATTTTGAGGTCAAATGTCACAGCGACCCAGGGTGGTTAAACGGTTTCCAGATGATAACTCGAGAATAGATGGACCTAGGATCTTGAAACTTGATGTGGAGGTTGGTCATGACCAGCAGATGACCCCTATTGATATTGTCGTCAGTAGGCCGAAGGTCTTATAAGGTCACATGAAGTTTTTTTAAGGCCAACTTTAAAAAGATTGGGCCAACAATGTTTTTTTTTATTTATTTATTTTTTGTAAAGGCCAAAATTGTATTTTTTATAAGGCAAAACAAAAAATAGGTATATGAATTTTTTTATGGAGGCGCGTTTGAATTTTTTTTAAGGTCATATGAGCAAAAGACATAGATTTTTTTTCAAACTTGATTAGTCATTTCTATTAAATGACCCTTATTCATGTTTCAGGTTATTAGGTCTTATGCGAATTTCACAGTGACTTTTGCATAGTAAGACTTGCATCAAGGGGACATACATGTTTTGCAAACAGCTTTTGTTATCAGAGTTGTTTACATTTCATGTTATCAGACTAGTTGACAGGTGGCCAAAGTTAACTAAATGTCTATTTTTACCAGACTGGTTTATATTTCATGTTATCAGACTGATTTACATTAATAAACTGACAGGTAGCCAAAGGTAACTAATTGGTCGTGGTGCACTTTTAAATAACATTACTTGTCAGCAGTCGTGAAAATGTGCGTTGGTTTGTTTACAAACATTTTGACTGCAAACGACTTTATAAGGATTGATGTAGGAATAGTATTGCCTGTTCTAAGCCACTTTAATGGAACATAATAGCGTAGAACAGTAAAAGTACTTATGGTTCATTTTATCTGTATGTTTTATTTTTCAGGTCAAATGTTTTTGTTAAAATATTATTGTTAAGAAACTTATTACTATGTCGGTTTATAGCTTTAAGTTAATGTTCTTGTAACATCCGAATGAAGTTTCTTGTATTATCTTGTTTATTGAAACCCGGATTTATTTGGACCGTAAATATGCTACGTGTTAGTATTGGATATTAATCCTACCAAATATACAGTTGTATATTGGCGCGTATCTTTAGGCAGGTGTCATGCGATTAATACACAGACTATTATACTTAATGAAAATTGATGGGGCAAAAAAACAACAACAAAACAACATATAACAAGTATACTTCTTTTTATGTATGAGAACTTCTTAGATTGTTGCAAATAAAATATAATAATAATTTCTACTCTCCGGCACTAACAAAACATCTTATTTAGTGATTAAAATAAATGCGTTACACTGCACATATGGGACAATTGTACAAATTCTAATGTCAATCATAGTGAATATATTTTACTTTCAATATCACATAACTTAATTTCTGTTATAACTTCGCAATATAAATATTAACCTGCATCATACTATGATTTCATTATTTAATGATATGATATATAGATGCCAAATATAAGCTCTATTAACATAAAAATAAACACTTACCGAAAAGAACGGATCAACTTCAAAAATCACTTGTTCTGACAACAACTGAGAAGTTCTATATCCAGGATATGAAAACACCGAATAAGATCCCTTACACAGATATTCCGACAAGTTGTTTGTCTGACTATGTCCTTATAAAATGCCATACTTTAATACTCAATAACACACGAAACACAAAATGCACAGAATAACTTTAAGCCACAGGAAATCACAATTCTTTATTTAACAAGTTTCAAGATTATTTAACAAGTAAACAGTTAATTATACATAACCTAGAACAGAACAGAACAGAACATCTCTTTTATTCTCTCAATACATGTACACACATGCAAATATGAGGCATTTACAACAGACAATATGATATATTAGGAGGCTACTATATATTAACACATTCTAGGTGCAGTATATACCATATAAACCATCAATATTGTTCTCATATTTCAATTAATACATGATAGTCAAACATTATATTAATGACAATAATCGGCAAATATAGATATTACATTCTAACAGTTCGTAGTATAACCTTTATAAACTTACACAGTTTCAGAAATTCTGATTTGTTGCCAGTACACATTAATTTTTCTAACTTAAACATGTTTGAACGTCGGTAGAAATATGGTTTGATAAACTGTCTTCTGTCATTGGAGAATTGTTTGCATTCAAATAAATAATGAAATTCATCTCCAATTTTATTTCTGCAAGAGTTACAATTCCTTTCATTTATTGGTATTCTTGACCAGTTTCCTGTTTCAATAGGTAAGCGATGATTCCTTGTTCTAAATTTGATGAGATCATATAATAAAGAGGGTTGTAGTTCAGATAAATAGGATTCAATACCAAAAGATTTCTTAAATACTCTGTAGAATGTGCTATTGCTTGAATTTTCAACTAAATGATACCAATTATTCAAGAATAAATCCTGTAATTTCTGTTTAACCGACATCTTTAACCATTTCGTATTCGGAAAATTTTGTATGGTCCATATATTTATAAGACCACATTTAATTAAGATATATCGAACATTGTGCAACCATGGGTACTTTATTTGAAGAATTTCATCGGGAATGGCTTCTGTTGATCGTAAGATATTTTTATAAACTGCAGACTTTTGCTCATTTACAATCACAATTACATTATTGTTTCGTCTAGTTTTTCACAAGTTTTCACATCTTTTTTTTTTTTTTCGCTTAAAAATTGCTATTTCAACACAATGACTTTCAAACAGAGCGGTATAGTAGTAGGTATAATAATTAGCAATTAAGAAAAACCACAACATTAATATCGTTTCATTAAAGCCGCTCATATATCACACCTAACACGTGTTAAATGATTTTGAATACATGAAAATTTTGCTTTTAATCAAAGAACCGATCATATTTGTTTGATCTTTACATAAAAAATATACAACGACTATATTGTTATTATTTACAATAACAGATTATAATGTCAATTTTGTTCCTTGAAAGAATTAGTCAATATTACTAAAAGTTGTTAAAATTGTACAGTCATTAGTCAAACAACTACTTATTTTGACTTAAAGGTTTAAGAATAAAATCTACATTCAATATTGCCTTCATAAAAATGTTTTTTATTGAATTTTTTATATTGTAAATCTTGACAACTTGAAGCAAAAATAGCTAATATTAGCTATATTTGTGTGATAACTACGTACTTTGGATTCAAGTTTCATATATATTTGGAAACGATAGAACGTATTTTTCACAAAGATACCGGTTTAATGTTGGTCGGATGAAAAATGTGGTCTTTTCAAAATGTTTCTTAAATTCCGTAAATTATATTCCTTGGTAATCCTTAAAAATTGAAGCAAAAATTGCTAAGATTAGCTAAATTTGTAGAGGCGTTTGTGTAATAACTACTTACTTTGGATATAAGTTTCATAAAAATATGGAAACCATAGAATGTATACTTCACAAAAATACCGGTTTTATGTTGGTCGGATGAAAAATATTGTCTTTGCAACATGTTTTTTAATTTCCGTAAATTAGATTCCTTGAAAAATTTAAACAAACAAATAAGCAAAATTGCCCTAACTTGTAGAGGCATTTTTATTATAACTACTTACTTTAGGTTAATGCATCATATATATTCGGAAACGTTAGAACATCTTCTTTAAAATGATACTATTTTTATATCAGTCGGATGAAAAATGTTGTTTTTGGAACATGTTTTTTGATTTCCGGGTTTTACATTTCTTGAAAAATTGTGACAAAAATAGCCAAAAAACACCGTACTTTGCCAAGGTATTTGTGAAATAACTACTCAATTTGGGTTAAAGTTTTATATATATTTGGAAACGTAAGAGCCTCACCTTTACAATGATACCTTGAGCTAGTTGATGAAATATCCAAAAACCTTTCCTCAGGTAAACAGACCGACCTTGTCCTACTTGATTTTAGTAAAGCCTTCGACAAAGTCAACCATCTTAAATTATTACTTAAACTCCAAGAGCATGGTGTCTCCAGTCAAACTGTGTCTTGGATCCGGTCCTTTTTAATAGGTAGATCTCAGTCAGTAGTGGTTAACGGTTGCACGTCTGATCAAGTCCCTGTTACATCTGGGGTCCCCCAGGGCTCTGTCCTAGGACCTCTGTTGTTCCTACTCTATATAAATGATCTCCCTGACACGGTTACCTCCCAGGTGCGGCTTTTTGCTGATGACACTGCCGTTTACCTTGCAGTTACTTGCCTCTCTGATTGTCAAAGGTTACAAAATGATCTCTCTAAGCTAGAAACGTGGGAAAAACTGTGGGACATGGAATTTAACCCTAGTAAATGTCAGGTCCTCCATATCACACGTAGTAGAAAACCTATCCAGTTCCCATATAAGCTTCATGGTCAAACACTCTCACCAGCTAAGGATGCAAAATACCTTGGTGTAGACATCAGCCAAGATCTCAGCTGGAATACACACATCTCAAGAATAACAACAAATGCAAACAGAACACTAGGCTTTCTCAAACGTAACATTAAAACAAAACATGAAAATATTAAATCACTCTCTTACAAAACATTAGTCAGACCACAACTAGAGTATGCATCATCTGTATGGTCACCACACACCCAGGTTAATATTCACAAGCTGGAGATGGTCCAGCGACGCACAATCAGATGGGTAAAAAATGATTATTCCAGAGATACCAGTGTGACAGACCTGCAGAACACCCTTGGATGGAGCACCCTTGAGAACAGGCGTCAAGCCTCCAAATTGGTTATGTTTTACAAAATATACTACAATCTTGTAGCAATCTCCCTGCCCAGTTACCTAGAAGTCCCAAACAGGTTAACAAGACATATGCACCCCCTTAGTCTCCGCCAAACCCATGCAAATTCGGACTTCTTTAAGTACTCTTTTTTTCCCCCATACCACAGTCCTGTGGAATAGATTACCCACACATATTGCGATCCTGCCTGATCTTGAATCATTCAAGCAGGCAGTGGCCCAAATCAATTATTAGTCATACAACAGTTGTTTTTAACCCTTTTACTCTTTTACTATTTTAACAGTTTTAACCGTCTTGTTTCTCTTGACTGTAGGAGCTATCTTGCAGTAGTTTTATCTTTTATTAACACCCGGCGTGCACCCTGCCCATAATACTCGTGAGAGGTGTGAGGCAGTATAACAAGATAGATAGATAGATACCTGTTTTAGTTCAGTCGGACAAAATATGTAGCTTTTATAGCATGCTTTTTGATTTCCGGGTTTTACTTAAATATTTTCCGGGTTTTCCAATATTTTCGGGGAATAAACTTGTCCGTAAATCCCAAACCAAAACGTCCCTAGACCAAAACGTCCCTAAAATGACCAAAACGTCCCCCCATAATGACCAAAACGTCCCCGAAATGACCAAAACGTCCCCAAATAAGAAAAGATGACAAAATGTAATGTAAAAACCTTACTTTACATAAAAAATGTGGGGACGTTTTGGACATGTATATTATTTGAAAAGTAGAAAAAAGTTTGGTTTTATGTCGTTAATTGCATCATTTTGCGTTAATTTAAAAATAATTTGAAATACATTTATTCTGTTAAATAAATACAATTGTTGTTGTTGTTGTTGTTAAATAATTATTTATCATTTGTGATTTGTGATTTTCTTGACAATGTAATCATTAAAATATATAATTTATGTTTGTGTTTGTTTTATTTAAACTCTACCATTAACTATTAAGATCAAAGAGTCAATTTATGATGACATGGAGCCGCTGAGATAAGTGACATAATATATTGAAAGGAGTGTGACCAATCTTATTGCATTATATTTAATTGTATAAGTGGATTAACTACTTTAAGTGTTTACTCATTGTTTTACACACGAGTTTAAATGGGCTTTGATCTTCTATTTGAAAGTAAGACAATGAACAAACAGTGAAAACATGCGTTTGTACCCATCATTCATTAATTTCAATTAAGTTGAATTAGATCCCAATTATTTATTAATTTGAGTCATTTAATTGAAGTTTCGGGAAAAGTTTGTTTTCATGAAAGGTGTATGTGCTATAAATCACAACATTTGTCATGTATATAAAGTGTCTTGATTTTGAATCCTTCATATCTGCTCAAACATATACGTATCTGTGATTATACTGATCTTAGTTATTGATATACTGGAATTAAAACTTATATTGACATACATTAGTGATAAAAATCTTGGATTATTATATCTGTGTTTGTGTAAGAATGGGTGTTTTTCCGTGTCTTGGGTGCTCTAAGACAGTCAGGAGGAACCAGCATGCGGTCCAATGTGATAGTTGTGAGGGATGGCAGCATAGAAGTTGTGACACAGGTAATTAGTTTCCTTTTCAAATATGAAACATTTTTCTTTCTGATTATTTCCAGTGAAGTTAAGACCTGACTTTTATAGAAAAAGATTTATTACTGCGATACATGATTTTTACAACCTGCATCTTCAAAAAAAAACTAGCACGTAAGCTTCTAGATTGCCTTGAATCTGTATTTCGGAAAAATCTTTAGTTACAAGTTTTTGATAAGTTTTATAAAAACACGCTTATTTGCTTGAAAGCTGAAGCTTAATAAATTTCATTTTGATATAAAAGACAGAAAATGAAAAAAATCTATATCTTGCAAAGATCTGGTACTACAAAGAAACCTAGGACTAATTTATCTATATACAATTTACGGAGAAATATTGCAATGTAATTGACATTATTAAAAATATAGTCAATCAATGTAGTCTGGTTTAAATTAATGTTGGGAAAAAAATATATATAATGCTTATTAAAGTCTCGTCCATTTACATAACATTATTAGAATCCATATGTAAAACATTTTGAAACGATGGCATTAGTCTACAATTCTATTATATTTAATTTTTTTTTTAAAAATGACCATGCATCAAATGTACATGTATGATGTCATGCACGTGTCAATTTGATCAAGTCACGGGTAATTAACATGGGTGTTTGATTAAATCAAATATATCACAACTTGATCAATTCAAGGGCAATTAACATGGATGTTTGAATTAATCAAATAGATCACAACTCGGCTTGAGAAAATATTCGTCTGTTTATATATTAATCAGTACAATGGCTAAACTTTTTTTTATATATCTGCGAAACAGAATTGATAATTGGTGTGAAACGATGTCAATATTTAATGATGTGCAATTTGGATTTAGGAGTAATAGAAGTACAGCGAATTGTGTTTTCATATTACATTGCATTATTCAAAAGCTTATGTCAGAAAACTTTTCTGTATGCAGTTTTGTTGACTATATAATAACAAATTATGAAAATTTTAGATATGTGTCCAATATGTGCGTAATGGACATTACATAATTCTCCGATCACTGTCCGTTATCTTTTTCTTCTTTGAACTATAACATGCCGTTGGGAAATACTAATGATTCTGAATTTTATGAAAAGATTGTGTGGGATTCGACTGAAAAAGATAATTTTTTTCACTTCGAAAACAGTTATCTTGCTTGAGATTAGGTTCTCACTTCTTAGAGATTGAAATGAGTAGATAAAGAGGAGTACAGCGAAACGAAAGATTATGTAAAATGTGTAATGCAAATGTCACTGAAACTGAATATCATTTCCTATTATGCTGTGCTAAATACTCGCACATCCGGAATAAATATCTGAGTCATGTATCATGGCCTACCGTTAGCATGTTTAATAGTTTGATATCGTCCAAAAATAAAAAAATCTTATATAATGTAACAAGGTTTATTAAAGAAGCTTTTGAACTACGTAAAAATACTCTGGAAATTTTGACTGTTTCATAAGATTGTGCTATTGTTGAATACTTTACGTGTTTATTATATTGCTATGTTCCATTGTCTTTGCCATATTCCGTATTCATTATTTGTGAATGGCCAAAGGCAAATTATTTTGCTGACTTTTGCCGATTGTGCCAATTAACTTGAAACTTGAAACTTCTTATTGTTTATGGTTTCTGATGTACAAATTGATGATTATTTGTAGGTATTTCTGTATCTGACTACCGTTTAGCTGTCAACGGTGAGAGGGAGCTTGTTTTTTTGTACCCGTATTTCAGTTGGATTATGTCTTTCACTGTTATGTTTATTTACAGGCAAAAGAACTTGGTCTCGAAGATATAAGGACTTCCGCCACTGACCTTGTGGATACAGCTAACACAGCCATACTAACGGGCGCGGAAGTTGGCGTTATCAATAAGAAGAACCTGGCAAGGAGGGTAAACAGAAAGCGAATGGGGATGCGTCCCCAAGACCCTAAGGACATGGACTTCGTGGTAAGTAAAATAAACCAATTCCGTTACTTACCGGAATAATTTTGAAAATAATAATATGCTATTAAGGATGGCGATATGATTATCATTACTCAGCCCGATCAGTAAGCTCTTATTGACCAAAAATACAGTAGTAATTCAAAGTCGATCGGTTACATACCCGCATAATTATATAATAATACTTTTTCATGTACTAATGTATATTGCTTTTCAATAACACTTTTAAATGTACTAATGTATAGTGCTTTTCAATACACAGCTTGACCAGGAAGCTCTTCCTGATGGGTTCTGGCGGGACGACATCGAGGTTGAAGGCCGTCGTCATCTGATATTCAGTACAGACGCCCAGGTCAACGTACTAGGCCGTGCAGCACGCTGGTACGTGGACGGAACCTTCAAGGTATGTATAACTGAAGAGCTTGAATTAATTGTCATTGTATGTTTATTGTAAAACAAGTCTATAGGTCACAGGTGTAATAAAATATGTCAAGTTGCACCGTATGCTCATATGTTACATATGTAATGTGGGTAAATAAATAAAGTGATACTCTGTTCTGATAAAAATTACGTATATAGTTAAACCAATGACTTTGACATAATTGAAATTGTTCATCATGACATGTTCTCATTTCTTTCAGTGCATGAGGTTTCCTTTCGTGATGCTGCTTACTATTCATGCATTTGTCAGACGAGCTGACTGCACAAAGCAGGTACCGTTGGTTTACGCCGTGATGTCGGGCAGAAAGACACGGGATTATGTTGCTGTTTTCGAGGTTAGCACAAAAAGAAGAAATGCAAAAATATCCATTTCACCATTATTATTCAGATTGATTACTTATTACTGTTAATGTTTAAATTAAAAGTGTATGAATTGCAGGAAACAATAACTGGTTTATTTGTTTAGGTATCAATTGAGCGATAAGCAATTGCGAAGACATAAGGAACTAAGTACCAACGTAATGTGATTCAATTTAATTTTATATACATGGCATGTGATCATACATTTTTTGGGAAATTGCATTACACATTAACATTTATTTTTACAGTCTGTCAGACGGTTCGTGAATGCTGATGAGGTCAGAGGCATGGTTATAGACTACGAGAAGGCGTTGTGGAAGGCAACCAGACACGTGTTCCCGAACATCAACTTGTCCGGTTGCGCGTTTCACTGGGGCCAGGCAGTATTTGGTCATGTGAAGGTAATAACTGTTTATACAACCTTACTAAACGTGTCTTAGTGTAGTAATAGCAGCAGATCATATCTGCAAAACCCAGACTGAAATATCACTCTCCGTTTTAAGTGATTTTTTTCTGTCTCTTATTTAACATAATAGTACGACAATAAACTATGTTTAAACTAACATAATAGTTACAAATTATAAATAAAATTATCACAAGTACGAAGCATGGAGAAATAAAAATGCTTTATATACTTTCAGAGCCTTGGACTGACGACACAGTACGTGAAGAACAACGCCACACATTCCTATCTCAGGCAGTTGTTATGCCTTCCCTTCCTGCCGAAAGAACACATCAGACCTACATTTGAAGTGATGTGCAACTTCAACACGAGTGCAGCGATAGCGCCTCTATTGACTTATATGAACAGACACTGGTTTTCATCGTCGGTTTGGTCGGTCGATGAGTGGTGTGTCTACGGACAGTCGATCCGTACCAACAATGATGTAGAAGGTAATTATTTCTTTCTCTTTACATATTTTTTTCGTGGAATCCAGACGCGTAACAATTGAATAGAATTTTATACTTTTAATATTTTTACAAAGAATTTAGAGAACGATAGTGAGTTATTTAGAGTGCTTTCATTTAGTTTAATAATATTCTATTTCCAATGATGATTAAAACATTATAGAAAATACACAAAATGTCAACACATAACTATGTAACATCGTTTCAAATAATGTTTAAAGAATTCATGACTCAAACGTTTTAACTAATAAAAGGATAATGAAAAGTAGATGTGATGCGTTCATTAAGTTCGTTGTAATTTAATCACATTTTTTAAAACTCTTTTGCAGGCTGGCATAGACGACTGAATGCCAAGACAGGCACTGGCCCGGCATTTTACAACCTAGTTGGCATTCTATACAAGGAGGCCAAGGAGGTGGAGTACCAAGTCAACATGGTGTCTGAACTCTGCCTCCGTCGGGTCCAAAGGCTACAGTACAGAACTATGCAGCGGGAGCTGTTCGACACTTGGGACATGTATGCTCAAGGTGATCTATCTGCCACGGGATTGCTGAAAAAGGTTTCTGTGATATATGCCCCACGAGTAAGCGTTCATACAACTGAAGACGATAGCGATTGAGTCTGTATGATTGGTGCGAGGGTTTTCAAAGGTGGACTGTTTTTGTGTTGTGCTAATCGTTTGAGTTTTATATGTTTATATGTTGTACATACCCTTGTCATCTGTTTTGTATTTTCGTCACTGATTTGTCTTGTGAATTATATTTCGTGTTATTTGTTCGTTTGATTTGTAAATAGGAATTTGTCATTTGTTTTGTTTAGTTTTATATGTTTATATGTTGTACATACCTTTGTCATCTGTTTTGTATTTTCGTCACTGATTTGTCTCGTGAATTATGTTTCGTGTTATTTGTTTGTTTTCATCAGTTGTTTTTGTCACATTTATAATTGAAGCAAAAATATAAATAAATTAATAAAAAAACCTTTGTTGTTCTGCAGACTTTAGTTGTTTAAAATGTCCCCATTGTCGAAAACGTCCCCTGTCTCCAATTTCAGCATTGTCCAAAACGTCCCCACTGACAAAACACTTAAATCGAAAGCGATTAACAACAGTTGTAAAATGTCCCCAAAGTCCAAAACGTCCCTAGTTACCAATTTAAACAATGTCGCCATCGACAAAGCACTTAATTCAGGAACGATAATTTAAAGTTGTAAAATGTCCCCAATGTCCAAAACGTCCCCAGTCAACAATTCCAGCAATGTCCAAAACGTCCCCATTGACAAAGAACTTAATTCGACTTAATTCGAAATCGATTGATAAACGTTGTAAAATGTCTAAAAATGTCAAAAAACGTCCACAATCAACAATTTCAGTAATGTCCATTATCGATGATAAACAAATATTGAAAAAAAATAGACCTAAAAAAGAAGGGACATTGCATACAAAAATATGACAAAAGTAACCAATATATATGTTAAAAATACATCATATAAACCTCATAATTTGGGGACGTTTTGGTCATTTCGGGGACGTTTTGGTCATTATGGGGGGACGTTTTGGTCATTTTAGGGACGTTTTGGTCTGGGGACGTTTTGGTTTGGGGACGTTTTGGACTGTAAATATGTATCAGTTGTCGTGTATTAAACGGCAAACATGGCCGCGCCCAGATAATAAAAGTTGAAATATTCAATTAAAATAAATAAATCAAATGTTTAGCGTAATTCGGCAAAGTTCTTTGATCCAATGTTAAGGCAAAGTTCATGTTAAAAGAATTGTAGGTTTGTAACAAGTTGCAGAGATGAGTCTAGATGAAAACGAAGAAGATTACTGGGGCTCCTCCAAAGTGAAAAGCAGCAAGAAAAAAGTGAACATATTCGATGATAATGTAAGCTTCTGTGTTTTATTTCATCATTTCTGTCCGTAGACGAGATACAAAAATGAAAATATGACAGTTTACATGGTAGAAATGACAGTGTTCATTGACCAAAATGTTCAAAGACCTTTGTAGTCCAAATAATCATATAATTGTACTCTACGGATGAAATTTATATTGTTCTATAATTTCTCGGCTTCGCATATCTGGGTACTGAAAAATTATTTACAATCGGGAAAGGTGATTCCTGGGCTGTCATGGCTGGTCTCTATGCATCTTTAACTTTGAATAATACAATAGCCAAGATTAGAAATGAAAGAAGATGACAATCTTCCATTACCTTGAAACTATCAGCTTGTTTTTATAATAATTCTATGTTGTCAAAAGCTTCTTGTCTCTTAAAATAAATTAAAACTTGCATATGAGTCAACGATAAAGATCAAGTTTCACATTTTACCAAATGTATGACGAAATCAAGGCGACTAATAATCCGATTGGTTAACTGATCATTATTCACAGCAAAGCTGAGATTACTTTAGGTGCTATCCAGCCTTTGATATCAATAAAATGTCAGTATGTAAAATGGGTCTCCATTTGGAGTCTAATTATTGAGACTAAGACCTTTGTTTTGCAATTGAGTGGAAATAAATTTGTATTATAGTACTCAGTAACCAGGATTTATTATCTACACTTGTAGAGGAAAATGGCTGTTTTTAAAAGATATTGAATGTCATCATTGTCCAAATATAGAGCCTTTTTAGTTGAAAAAGTCAGGAAGTGATTTAAAATTGACATTCTTATTGAAAAGTTCAACATTTATCATATTTTCAGATCACAGATAAAGACATATTAAGGTTTCGAAAAGGTCTGGATGAT
>JAFMSR010000001.1:47101913-47114148 GCA_022818135.1 Saxidomus purpurata | reverse complement strand
TGTGTCTAATTTTAGCCACTTAAAAGAAATTTTAGCCACATAACAGCCAATTATGCTATGGAAACCTAAGTTCCTATTCGTAAGAGCAGACGGAGAGACAGATAAGCTGAATCCAGTATACCCACCTTACAATTTGTGTTTGGTATAATTAACACTTACCCTTTTGATAGTTCTTGTTACCAACATTCCAACAAAGAAATGTAAACGCACCATTGCTTCTGACATTTGCATTTCTTTGTGTAAACACAGTACTTGGTCTGAAACCTGAAAGTAAATCCAGTAAATAAATGCAAAAAAGGCCAGGCACTGCAGAAAAAGTTAAGTTATGCATGTTTTAAATTTTCTGAGTAAAGTTTCACAACATTACTGTGCACCAACACCAAGGTTGTGAAAATGTACATGTACGATGTTTAGGCCTAAAAAAAAGTCTGTTATCTGTAACCCCCCTCCTTTTTACCATCAACCCAAATTTTTTTATGACCTTAAGGAAGTTAACATGAAGAACAAGAGCTGTCCCTCACAAGTGACGAATGCCCCCGAAAGAGGTGTCTCACAGTCTTTGTCCTCTCCATGTGCTCAATAATTGTGGTATGTAATTTTAAAATCCATGCGACACATCGGCTTGATGTGCTTGACATTTGTGCCAAGTTATTTTAAAATCCTTCAATGCAGTCTGGACAGGAATTTGTGCATATATACAGGATTCCATTACCTTCAAACTCCAAGTGTGACCTTGACCTTTAAGGTAGGGACGTGGGTCTTGCATGCGACACGTCGTCTTGATGTGCTTAACATTTGTGCAAGGTTATTTTAAAATCCTTCAATGCATGACAAAGTTACAGTCCGGACATGAATGTGTGCATATATAGATGATTTAATTACCTTCAAACTCTAAGTGTGACCTCGACCTTTAAGGTAGGGACGTGGGTCTTGCACGCGACACGTCATCTTGATGTGCTTAACATTTGTGCCAGGTTATTTTAAAATCCTTTAATGCATGACAAAGTTACAGTCCGGACATGAATGTGTGCATATATAGATGATTTAATTACCTTCAAACTCTAAGTGTGACCTCGACCTTTAAGGTAGGGACGTGGGTCTTGCACGCGACACGTCATCTTGATGTGCTTGACATTTGTGCCAAGTTATTTTAAAATCCTTCAATGCATGACAGAGTTATAGTCCAGACACGAATTTGTAAGTGGGGACGCACAGACGGACAGACGACCGACGGATGGACGGACGGACGGACGGACGGACGGACGGACGGACAGACGGATGGTGCGATTTTAATATGCCACCCTTTGGGGGCATAAAAATTTTATTTTCATGGAATTTTGTGTTTTGTTTTCAAAAAACATTTCTTATTTATTTCTTCCGTAAATATTACATCAAAGACCTAGTAATAGCTGAATGCTGTTATCGGTACTCACTCTAAACAAGAGGGCCAAGATGGCCCGATATCGCTCACCTTGGTACAAGTCAACTTGCCTGGCGGAAGATCACTAGACAATGTCATATACCAAATAAGTTAACCCCCGGGCAAAGTCAATTTTGACCCCAGGGGCATAATTTGAACAAACTTTGAAGAGGTCTACTAGGCAATGCTACATGCCAAATATCTAAGCTCTAGGCCTTGTGGTTTCAAGAAGAATATTTAAAGTTTTTCCTATAGAAGCCTATGTAAATTTTTAAACAGGGGGTCATAATTTGAACAATCTTGGTAGAGGTCCACTAGACAATGCAACTTGCCAAATATCTAAGCTCTAGGCCTTGTGGTTTCAGAGAAGAAGATTAAATTTGTTCCTATATACAGCCGTGGCCATCAAACTGCAGCATTTCATATTAGTTTAACTACGCCTATACACCTTTCTTTCTGATAAAAAACTGATACATCTGTCAATACATAAAGTGGGAGAATCCATTATAAAATTACCGCTTAAAATAGGGGTGTCGTCAGTACATTGACGTTGTTAGTACACACGCTGAAATTCAAACATTTCTTTACGTCATTTAAAGACGATTACTATGATTTGATTTGATTTGATGAGAATTTTATCAAGGTCCGTCCAAAAGAGCACTTATGTTAGCTTGATATTTGGATGAGACCCCGGCATGTCTCCCGTCATGCCTAAAAAATAAAATTTTGAAGCCAGAAAATAGGAGAAATTTACCTGACTGCAATTTCCAGCCAGTATAGCCAAAGTTTGTATTTGATTGGTTACCAAATAGTAGGCCAATCACGGCGACCAATGAGATCTAAGTGTGATTGACCTAAAGACGATTACTACAGTTTAATTCTTGGCTATATATCAAATATCTTTATATTTTGATGTTGTTTAATTAAATGTCACAAACAATTACTTTTGAATAAAAAAACATACAAAAGGATTGTTTTGAGCAATAATATCACTTTAACATTTTTAAACATACAACTATAGCAAAAAAATCAGTATATCAAGAAAACTTATTACCTCCCTTTAAAAGCACCCAAAAGTCAATGTTTAGCAAAGGTGGACTTTTAAACTGTGTTAAATGCTTTCAGAAGGATATTTTTTTGTTACATATTACTTTAAGTGTTTCACTTTACACATTTTGTCCAGTTAAAGTTTCATTTAGCTATCTGTATTACATCAGTGGCAATAAACACATGGCCTCCCCTCCAACACCACCCTCCCACCCGAGACAACAGCTCATTTTTCTCAATAAAAAGGCTGGTTACCTATCATTTTTAAATTACAAATTTTACTTATTTTTTTACAGAAACTAGTTTCTCTTTAAGGGTTTTTTTCAGTTTGAATACATTTTGAAATCTCAATTCATGTCGTTTCATAAAATAGGATCAATTGCTTAACATTTTAAATAAAAATCAATGGTGAGTTGCCAAATTTAGAAATTTATTATTGATAAACATGAGATAGGGGTCATTTTCACTGCTTTCAGGGGTATACTACAAAAAGTGTCCATTACTTCTAAATAAGGCTGGTGACCTACCTTTTTTATTTTATATTCTGACTAAGCAGGTATTACCCTAACAACAAACGAAATTTCATAAAATTCTCATTGCTTGAAAAAAATGATGAAACTGTAGTGATTGTCTTTAATACAAAATGAAGACAAGGAAATGTGGCAGATATTATATACAAGGTAAGAAGATTTCAGCGGATTTAAAATCGCTAGTGATTGACAATTTAGTCAAATACTTCATCCTCCGAAAGACAGTGTCGTCTTTATCAACTATTCACATTATTAGCGTGACATAAAAAAACTCTGACCGGGGTAATTTATTACCAAACGATAGCTTCTCAAAGGCGTGAAACACAAAGTCGTGAGGTTACACCTCAGTTTATCCCGTGAGGTCAGAAAAGCGTAGCTTGTACCCAATTCAAGTTCAGTATGAAATATCGTTGTTACTCAATTATATAATTGTTGACAGGTTGTGCCGTAAAACCAATCTTCATAACCAGAGTTTGAACCCGTAGACTCGAGGTTTCTTACGAGGTTTCACACGAAGGTGTCTGAATTCCAAAATAAGAAAATGGAACACACCATTATATTATCGTGTGATATGAGTATTTGTATTATTTACAGCCCGTTGCAAACAATCCAAAACGGTCTGAAGTAGATACAATCCGCCAAGATGTTGTTTATATGGGAGAAAATATATAACTTTACATATGTAGTATTCCTGCAGTGATTCAGGGACATGGGTCATTTCTTTGTGAATGATTCAATGATATTTCTTGCTGATAATCTAAATCGCTACCACAAGTTCACAAATTATTATAAATGTATTATGTTCCCGGAACTTTACGCCAGAACTAGTATCTAATGAAGACATTGATACTTCTTTCATAAAATGCCTTTTTCACATCGTCCTGTCCATGTTTTGACAAAATGAGAAGAAAATGTTTTTTTCCGAAATTGATAATTTGAGTCGCAGCACTTGTTATCTATTCAGACACTTATGTCGTATTCGGCTTCTGACGAATTTACCTGCCTGCCGAAATCTTTACTTGTTCAAAATTGAAATTTCTTTTCTGTGAAATCAATATTTCCAGTCTACATGTAATGCCAGCTCGACAGTGAACACAAAACTTTTCTTCTGTGCAAGGTGGTTTTACTTTGAAAGCCTATATATGGCTTCTCCTATCCTTTTATTTTCGGGAAAGAGTTGGGGTTAATGAGTCTCAGAAAAAGTTTCAAATCACCAAAATTTGGACATAAAAATGAAATGACAGACATGGCAGACGGGTAATTTTATCTCATATACAATTTGTTTATTTCATTAATATGTACATGTATTATACATGATGAAAATATGGAAATTTGTGAATGTTCATTGACCAAACTTGATAGCATCATGTTGTGCAGCGAGACCATGTTATCACGCTTTAACTATATATTTTTACTTTACGTTTTGATGTAAAAACATATACTAACGAATTTCATTACAATAAAACGACGGGAAAACGACAAACTATGTGTGATTAAAAACTGAATGCTTTTGACACAGACATTTTGTTTCCAACTAGAACGTTACAATGTACATGTCGTCGGTGTGAAAAATATATTTACTCTCGCATGCAAATTTATTTTACCTGGCTACATGCATACATTATTATGATAATAATTAGTGTAACAGTTCTATGACATATCAACTCACTGACTGCGCGCAAATTAGTGAAATCACAAGACATTCACGGAAGTTACTTCATGTATGAAATAACTTGTATACACGAGTACAAAGAAAACCGTGAAATAATAACTTTTGTACTTTCGATCACATTCCGAGGAGCTGCATATGAAGGTCTCGGGAAAATTTCTGCACACTTATCGATGTCACTCTTTTTGTATACTAAGCAATATCTGTTCACACCATGCTTGTAAAAAACATGTACAGATCTATTTAAATATGTCCATTTTACAACGACAGGGTAAGGATGGGACTGTAATATTATCGTTTAAAAATAATGTTTGGAGTTAGATTCTAAATTTTCAAGGTGTGCGATCGTATTCTATTCAGTCATGGAAAGTACCTATATTTCCGTTTCAACTTTGTTACAAATTTTGTTAAATTAAACAGCATTGAGATGTATTTATTTAATTACAAACTTTGAATGTAAATACTTTTTTTTAAAATAATGCAACTCACGTTGTATTTATCGATCGATACCTGGCTACCTAGGTATATGGTACACCCCTATTTTGAGCGGTTGTTTATAATAGAATCTTCCACTTAAAGTTGTATCAGATTTTAGCTAGTGTAAAACGTCTCTGTATGAAACTATACTATCGGGAAATGCTGTACAATTGTGGCCACGGCTGTAAAGCCTATGAAAAACTAAGTGACCATCCGCGCGGGGTCAATTTTGACCCTGAGGTCATAATTTGAACAATCTTGGTAGAGGTCAACTACACAATGCTACATGCCAAATATCTAAGCTCTAGGCCTTGTGGTGTCAGAGAACAAAATCTTTAAAGTTTTGCCTATATAAGCCTATGCAAAACTAAATGTCAACCCATGCGGGGTCAATTTTGACCCTGGGGTCATAATTTGAACAATCTTGGTAGAGGTCCACTTGACAATGTTACATGCCAAATGTCTAAGCTTTAGGCCTTGTGGTTTCAGAGGAGAAGATTTTGAAAGTTTTTCCTATATAAAGCCTATGCAAATCTAAGTGACCACCCGCACGGGGTCAATTTTGACACAGAGTTCATAATTTGAACAATCTTGGTAGAGGTCCACTAGACAATGCTACATGCCAAATATCTAAGCTCCAGGCCTTGTGATTTCAGAGAAGAAGATTTTCTAAGTTTTTCCCATTTGTTTCCTATATAAAGCCTATGCAAAACTAAGTGACCCCCCACGCAGAGTCAATTTTGACCCAGGGTCAGAATTTGAAGCATTTTGATAGAGGTCCACTAGACAATGCTACATGCCAAATATCTAAGCTCTAGGCCTTGTGGTTTCATGGAAGAAGATTTTTTAAGTTTTTCCTATTTGTTGCCATAGCAACCAGAGATCTGCATGGAATGGAATTCTTTGAACAACTTTGATAGAGCTTCATGCAAGGAACATCCCTGCAAAGTCTCAACATTGGCCCAGTGGTTTCAGAGGAGATGTCGTTTGAAGGAAATGGTGGACGTACGACGGACGGAATGCGATCCTAAAAAACAACAAGCAAATTCAGTGAATTTTATATCCACCACATGATTAAGCAAATAGCTGAAAAAGAATAACTGGAAAATCTATTGGTCTGCCTATTTAAAAAAAAAATCATTTTTAAAATTTCACCATCCCACTGGGACTTCATCTCCAGATGATATTTCATTTCTTCATATCACAGTCATAAAGAACTTATTTGTTGTGATTAAATTAAATCAGTACTACTGCTTTAAGACAACAAGAATTCTTAAGTTTCTATATAGAATATTTATATAAGAAAAGCACTACAACCCCTTAAAGGCCTTATTTCTGTAAAAATCCTGTTTCTAAATTTTCTGTTGTTAGAGCTGATGATTTGCCAAAATACAATAAAATAATTTTCTGTGTGTGAGCTGTGCCAGAATGCTATTGTACACTTCTTTCAAGTTTCATGAAATTCTATCTATTGGTTCTTGAATTTTGACTCTGAACATGAGGAACGGACAGACAGATGGGCAATGCCAAAACAATATCTCACCGCCTTTGGCGGGGGATAAAAAACAGAAAGAGCTGTCCGTGATAAGTGACTTATGTCCACAAAAGAGGTATCTCACAGCTTGTGTCCTCTCCATGTGCTTAACAATTGTTCCATGTAATTTTAAAATCCTTCTATGCATGACAGAGTTACCATGCATACAGGACTCCATTACTCTTATACTCAAAGTGTGACCTTGACCTTTGAGGTAGGGATGCGGGTCTTGCACGCAACATGTCGTCTTGATGTGCTTAACATTTGTGCCAAATTATTTCAAAATCCTTCAATGCATGATATAGTTACAGTCCGGACACAAATGTATGCATATATGAAGGATTCCATTACTTTTAAACTTCAAGTGTGACCTTGACCTTTGAAATAGGGATGTGGGTCTTGCACGCAACACATTGCTTTGATGTGCTGAACATTTGTGCCAAGTTATTTTAAAATCCTTCAATGCATGACAAAGTTACAGCCAGGAAATGAAACAAGCGGGCCAAGATGGCCCTATATCGCTCACCTTGGTACAAGTCCACATGCCTGGTGGAAGATCACTAGATAATGTTAAATACCAAATAAGTTTTCCTATATACGCCTTTGTAAAACAAATGATCCCCCCCCCGGGCAAGGTCAATTTCGACCCCAGGGGCATAATTTGAACAAACTTTGAAGAGGTCTACTAGGCAATGCTACATGCCAAATATCTAAGCTCTAGGCCTTGTGGTTTCAGAGAAAAAGATTTTTAAAGATTTTCCTATATAAGCCTATGTAAAAACTAAGTGACCCCCCGTGCGGGGTCAATTTTGACCCGGGGGTCATAATTTGAACAATCTTGGTAGAGGTCCACTATGCTACATGCCAAATATCTAAGCTCTAGGCCTTGTGGTTTCAAAGAAGAAGATTTTTAAAGTTTTTACTATATATTCCTATGCAAAACTAAGTGACCCCCGGTGCGGGATAGAGGGTCCAATTTTGGAGGGGGTCGTCATAATAATTTTTGGGGGGGGGGGGGGGGGGGGGAACAATCTTGGTAGAGGTCTACTAGACAATGCTACATGCCAAATGTCTTAGCTCTAGGCCTTGTGGTGTCAGAGAAGAAGATTTTTAAAGTTTTTCCTATTATGCCTATGCCTAAGGGCCCACCCGCGCAGGGTCAATTTTGACCCGGGGGTCATAATTTGAACAATCTTGGCAGAGGTCTACTAGACAATGCTACATGCCAAATATCTAAGCTCTAGGCCTTGTGGTTTCAGAGAAGATTTTTTAAAGTTTTCCCTATTTTTTGCCATAGCAACCAGAGTTCTGCATGGAATGGAATTCTTTGAACAATTTTGGTAGAGCTTCATGCAAGGAACATTCCTGCATAGTTTTATCAACATTGGCCTAGAGGTTTCAGAGGAGATGTCATTTGAATCAAAATGTTGATGGACGATCGACGACGGACAATCATCGATCAGAAAAGCTCACCATGGCGTAGCCAAGTGAGCTAAACAAGAGGGCCATGATGGCCCTTTATCGCTCACCTGAGTACAACTGCTTTTAACAAAGTTGCTAGAAATCATCGAAACAACCTTTCTGACAAATTTCCAGGATATTTGGGCTGAAAATGTTACCTCTAGAGTGTTAACAAGGTTTTTCCATATTTGGGCTGTGTGACCTAGTTTTTGACCCCAGGTGACCCATATTAAAACTTGAGCTAGAAATCAACCAAACAACCTTTCTGACAAATTGCTAGGATATTTGGACTGAAACAGTAGCCTCTAGAGTGTTAACAAGATTTTTCTATTTTTGGGTCATGTGACCTAGTTTTTCATCCGAGATGACCCATATTCGAACTTGTTCGAGTAATTACTGGGACAAACATCCTGACCAAGTTTCGTGACAATTGAGGCAAAAATGTGACCACTAGAGTGTTAATGAACTAAATGTGGACGGACGACGGATGACGGACAATCATCGATCCTAATAGCTCACCCTGAGCCAGCTCAGGTGAGCTAAAAATTACAGATCAGAACCATAATACAGCCTCTTTATTCATGTCAGTTAGGATTGGTGGAAGGTCAGTCAAGATAAATACCCACTAGTGGCAAACGTTGCATGCTATATCTTAGCAATGCCTGCCACTTCTGTTGCCAGTGAACATGTATTTTCCACTGCTGGAGATATTGTTACAGCACAGAGGGCTGCTCTAAGTAGTCAAAATGTTGACATGCTTATTTTTCTTGCCAATAACATGAAGCCCAGCGATCTGTCAGCTGACTAATGCTGAATGGTGAAATCATCTATGGTTATGTTTTCAGCCAATTTTCAAAGTTCAATGTTTTTTGTTGTTTTAAACTTAAGATTCTGTGAGTAAACAAATGGAAAACAAATATAGCAGATAGTGATTTCTTCATCACTTTGAAATTAAACAAATAACTTTAAGGTAGCAGTTTAGGGTCGGGTCAGTGAGTTAAATTACCCATTTAGACAATAATTGTATCATAAATTTTGTATCTTTTATATAGATTATGACTAAAACAAGTAGTTTCATGATTTTTAAAACTTTTTTTTTGTTTTTTTTGCCTTTGATATTGTATATCTGATAAATTTCGTAAAATTTTGAACAGCGATAGCAAAGCCATTTTTTGTGATTTTTACCACCAAATTCATAAAAAATGTATATAATTATAATGTCTAGGGATCCTTGTCACAGATTTTCCATATCATTCTTCAAACAAACAAAAAAATTAACGTCAAATAAAATGCAGCCTTTTTTTCTGACTGCTTGTTACGAATTTAAAGATAATTAATCCCCTGACCAATTTATCAAAAATTCCTGACACGGATCTCTCCGTAATAAAATTCTCTTCGAACTCGACCTCCAATTAACAAAATTATGCATGTTCAAATTTGACACATCTTTCTTCAAAGCAAGTGTCAAAAAACGCCGATTTCTAAAGACAGTCATAATTTGATTGGATTATATGAAACAAACCCGTTTAAATGCATCCAATTATACGTACGTACAATTATATGATAATCCATACAATACTTAACCCTGTCATATCAGAAAAAATACAAGATCCGCCCACAAAATCATTTTAATGCGAGATTTACAACTTTTTTCTTTGTGATTTATTGCTACTATGGTATTTCGACAAGACATTCACTTGATTATCTAAAGTATTTGAGGTACACAGCGGGGAAAATGGAAAAAGTTGAAAAAGAACTTATATCTGCAGTAGTCAGCGGGGTAATTGATAATTATTACACTTGAAGCAGTTGTAAACAACTTGAAAACATGTTAATGGTGTTTAAGCATTTGATATAACTTTTAAAAAATATAATTAGTTAAAAATCTGATTTTATCCAAAAAAAGTAATTCATTTAGTAATCTGAGCTAATAAGGCGATGAATAAAATTTGGCAACATCTGTAAATAATAAACACAACTACCATGCAGTGCCCTTTGTGCAACTGTTTTATACAAATTATTAGATATAATATAATAAAAGGTTATGAAAATTGCTGAAAATGACTTTGTAAAGAACGCAAATTAATTTGAATACTACGATAGTTAACTGTACTGTTGTGAAAAAAACTTTTTGTCATTTTGTGAAATCGGATTTTACAGTGATGTTTTCAATTTGTTAAGTTTTATATGTATTTTTTGATCAATTAGAATTTAATTTCGCAGAAGTATGTGTGATGTGTTGAATCAATCACATTCTAAATTTGAATGAAATCTGCATACAATTAATCCAGTTACACCGAGTTATATAAGTGTCGGGTTAGAAGTGGCTCCAAGTGTATAAATAATTTAGTATAAATAGTTCATTTATATAGGTATATTTCACTCCTTTGTTGTAGGCTATGCTTTACTGGCCACTTAGTGTTTTTGTTGTTGTTGTTATGAGCCAGAATGATTCGGCATCTTGTTATCTAATCAAGCACAGGCTGTCCACTATGATCGATATGTGTGATGTCGGCTACAGTCTATACCTACCTACTTAGTCAACCATACCTTGCGCGCGTGCTTTACTGATCGCATGTCATACTGATAATGCCCGAGGCTGTAAATTAGTTAATCTCATACAGTACCATGGATTGAAGATAATTTATGTATCCTGATTTATTAACGCTTTGAAACTCGTTTGTAAAATTTACAATAAAAACCAGTTATATTATGATAAAAATTATTCTATTTGTCTCCATGTAGTCCAAATATTTTGAAAAATTTCTTTTCGTTTCATATTTCCCAATTTTCGATTTATGAATGAAAGTTTTTTGTATTTTAGTAAACATCCGGCAATAAAATATAAACAATATATTATTATTATTATCATTATTATTATTATTATTAGATGAGCAGGTATGCCTTTAGGACAGTGAAATGTATTTTTTATGAAAAGGGACCGAGATAATACCACCACAAGAAAGTAATGATAACACTTTTTTCTAACTTTAGAATCATTAGACAGGTACCTGCTTACAACTTCTGTGCATCACAACCCCGTTTGTTTAGTGAACCATTCATTATATGATAAACTTCTGGTCTTTGCATATTCAGCTTTACCAAGACGCCTTCTTATTTGAAAACGAAACGTTCTATTACAACATTTTTTCCAGATCAAATGCATATTCACTTTTTGAAAAAAGTAATTCACAAACTTTTATGAATTCTAATATTCAAATGCTTTTAGGTCACACATTTCTTCACATGCCGACTTGTGTGGAAGGATTTGTAAAAAGAATAACTTTTAGTTTATTTGTTTTCGTAACATATTCGTTTATCTTTTTGTATTCATTTTAATAGATTCTGTCAAAAATAAAAACGAATTTGATTTACGCATTGATAGTATGCAGTTAGTATTTCAGTGGGATGACAATTTATACAAACAAATAATCCAGATTTTTACAATTACCTGATAATTGTTCATTTATAATTTCTGAATTGCTAAGCGTGTACATCTAATTATCGAAACAATTAACTGATCAATACCTATTATATTATATATGATTATCCCTTATCGGCGCCTCAAAAGAGGCGGAGCTATGAACAGTTACTGACACACAGAGGGCGACGCTGTTGGAATACATACCGATCAACTTTAACGGTTCATAAAGCATGTTTTAATTATTTTTTCAGCATCTTTGATTTCGCTTATATGTAGAAGTTAAATTGAACATAAAATAATGCATAAAAACAGAAATTTGCGATTTTAAAGCAAATTAGCATCGATAGCTACCTTAAATGCTGCAGTGTATTACAAACAGAAAGATTTATTGACAAGAGCATTCCATTTTGCTGATGAGAATACATTGTAACTGTTGTGTATTTACAGGGTGATCATTAATATATGATAGGATAAGAAATCACAGTAAATTTCTCAAGTTTTGCACCAGAGGTCTCATTTTGGTATTGATTTGCAGAAAATTGAATAAATTTTATCTTGAAACTTCAAAATTTTGTTAAACAACGTCATGGTAACATTGATGACATCATCAATGATGTCAAACTTTCCTTGGAAATCCAAAATGGCACTTAGATTCTAGTCATAAATAATCAAA
>JAFMSR010000001.1:47080453-47091454 GCA_022818135.1 Saxidomus purpurata | reverse complement strand
AAGGGAAATTACTTAAATTAAATGTGCTGTGAGGGGGAATGGGGGTATTGGAGAAGATCTTAACCCAAATAGTAGTAACACTTGTATGCCAACATTAAACAAAATACAAAACAAAAGCATAACTATTTTTTTATTAATATTTTTGCGGTGACCCATGAGTCAGGTCATGATACACTCCTGTGTGTACTAAATTCATGCTTATGTCATAGCCTAGGTTAGAGACTACAAACTTTTTTCAATATTTGTGTTGTATTGTTTAAAGCAATATTGTATTGTTCAAATTTTACTGTACGGAACACGTACATGATACATGTACAATACAAATAGTGAATTAAAAAGTTACTATGCTTTTTGTGTCGCCCTTTCGGAGTAAAGTGCTTTGTCCGTCGGTCCGTCCGTTACTTTACCATTTCTTAAGCTTTTGTCATCAAACTTTCAAATTGTATTGCTTATGACAAAAGGGGCGTGATGCCGACACATTTTGTAGGTCAAGGTCATATTCGACAGTGTTATGTCCCTTTTTGTACTATGTTCAATAGGAATAAAACTGTTGTATATATTTATGTTATTTAGCTATAACTTTCGATGCTTGTTATATTCACTTAGGGTGATACACTTTTGTTAATTTTGTTAACTTTGTCAACTAGTATTGTTCCGGGTATGTTTTCTATTTGTCCCTACCGTCCAATTTGAATCGGGAAAAAAATGTCGAACCGTGATTTTCATTCATTTCGTTTTCCAGAATTTCTGTTATTTGTGTTTTTCATCGTTTGTATAGTTTATTTTATTCCATGTGGTATATCAAACACTATTTAATTTGCAGTAGCCGATTCTAATCAGGAACTATAAATATTCTACTTGTCTGCTGTTTGCAATGGACATTTTTCACCATTACAGTTGTTATTAAAATATTGTGATTAAAAAGTCCTTGAAAGATTGTTAATAATGCTGTACTTTGGTTTCGATTTGTACTTAGGCCAGACCATTTGCAAGTAAACAAAAATTGATTAAATAGTCCATTGTTTTAATAATGCTGAAACATGTGAAAAGTTTTTCGCGCATTCAATAGGGATGGAGGAATAACTTTTGCTGAAACATGATTGTTTTGAACATCTAAGAGTTCAGGTATTAAGTACACAATTCAGTCATACACATTTTGTATAGAAAATGGACACGTACCAGTCTATAATTTATACTTTTTTTATTAAAGATTGACAGAGTTGTTTAAATAATATACAGAGAAGACTGGCGCAACAGACTTGACTTTTAACATCCTATGAAATTTGGTAAAACTGCAATAACTCAAGTCTTCAATAACTTAACAAAATATATCTCAATGTGCGTCTTAGTTTCGAATACCCGTTTAATGTTATCGAGCGGCATTATGTACATTTTGATGCAGCGCTACTGAAATCAGAAACAGCATTTAGCTTTACACAATGGACTTATATTTCATATTACAATTTCGACGATACTAGGATAGGCTCTTCTCAAAAATATTGTTTGAAAGTTGCGAACTGGCGACTGGTTTGCAGTTCGCAATTCGTAGTCGCAAATTTGAATTGCCAACTTCAAACTGACAACTAGTCTGCAGTTTGCTATTCGTAATTGCCATTTCATATTGCGGTCTGGCATCTAGTGTACAGTTTGCCATTTGTAGTTGACAAGTCGACTTGCATCCTGTGAACTGGCTGCTAGTAATGCAGTTCGCAAATCTCAGTAATCGATTCGAATCTCGAACTGTGAACTGGCCACGTGTCTGTTGTTTGCAATTGACATTTATCATATTCGAATTGCACTGGCCAGCAAGTATGCTGTTCGCAATTTATAGTTTCCAATTCGAACCTTGAACCGCAATCATGCAAATAGTATGCAGTTCGTAATAAGTAATTTACAATTTTAATCGGAAATGGCTACTGCTCTATAGTTGCCAACTCGAATGACGAATGACGAAGAGCGGCTTGAAATTAGTCTGCATTTTGCCGTACGCAGTTGTCAATATAAATGGCAAATGGCAAACTGCGAACAGAACAGTTGGCAATTTAAATCTAAGCAGGTAGCATGTGCGAAAAATACATTATAACTATCACAGAGTATTGAGCATTAGAAAGAGTATTAAAAGTTTGCACATTGCAAAGTGTTATTTGTATATTATCATCGGACGCAGATTCAAACAAGAAACGTTAGAAAATTAAACACAGCCTCAAGAAAGCTTGTCTGGTATAATGCCGTAGGTTCATTATTTTTGTTTCATAACGTTTGTGTAGCTAATTTCGGCTTAAACGTTCAGAAGCCTTTTATTTATGCCGTTTGACAACGACAGAAGTGGCAGGAATGCTTTTATGGCGACTTTACAATATCAAAGATCTTTGTCAAAGAATTTTTCAAAGAACGCTTTGTCAAAGCTGTCTTTGAACAAGTTTCTGATCACTTAATACAAGTGTTTTGTTACCCATGTAAAGTGTTTAGAAAATAAACATGAGTTATAGACATGAGGTTTAAGAGAATATTGAAATTGCAGACATACGGCAATGTGCCGGATTCCCAATACTAGTATATGTCACCTTCATGTCACGATTTGTTAGATACTGGACTAAGTTAGTTACAACGCCGGTTGAAATATATCTAAGGTGTGTTATGGTACGCCGCCTGTACGACATAACTGGTCGCATAACATGGTCGGCTCTATGCTGCAGTCTCCTACGGTATGGGATTGGAGGCACAATGTACAAGTGGATAAAGTCCTATTTGTTTAACAGAAGGGCTAGAGTATGTGTTGATGGGATAAAAAGTCAAAAGTTCTTACGACGACATGGTCGCCCTCAAGGAGATGTATTGTCACCCAGTTTCTTTCTTCTTTTAATGTCCCCAGAGGTATATTGAAATCGCATCGTCCGTCCGTCCATCTGTCTGTTTCTCCGCTCTTTCAATTCTTTTGTGTCCGGTATGTTACTTTTTTCATGCGTTAAGTGACTTTCAAATCATGTGGCACAATTGTTTACCACATTATAACGACGTGCCACATGCTAGTCCCACGTCCAAGCCTCAAACGTAAAGGTCGCACTAAGAGATTAAAGGTAATGTTACCCTGTAATATGCACACCTTCGTTTCCAGACTGTAACTTTGTACAATTGTTCAGCACATCAATATGACGTGTTGCGTAAGAGACACACGTCCTTACCTCTTAGATTAAGGTCACAATGTTTAAAGGTAATGGAATCCTGTATATATACTCCAGTCGTCTCTAGATTGTTACTCTGACATTCATTGAAGGATTTTAAACTTGGAATAAATGTTCAGCACATCAAAACGAAGTGTCGTGTGCAAGACCCACGACCTTACCTCAAGGGTCAAAGGCAAACTTAGAGTTTAAAGGTCATGGAATCCTGAAAAAATGGTAACTTTGTCATGCATCAAAAGATTTAAAATTACATGGCATAATTGTTGAGTACATGGAGATGACATGTCACATGCAAGTCCAGTGTCCTTACCACAAAGTGTCAGGATGAGTCGGACGTCCGTCCACCATTTCCTTCAAACGACATCTCCTCTGAAACCACTGAGCCAATGTTCATGAAACTTGGCAAGAATGTTCCTTGTGTAAAGTTCTAGCAAATATTTTCAAGAATTTCATTTTATGCAGAACTCTGATTTGATATGACAATAAATAGGAATTTGTTTAAAAAACTTCCCTGAAATTACAAAGGCTATAGCTTAGACATTTAGTACATAACATTACCTAATAAACCTCTACCAAGATAAATAAAATCATGACCTCCGGGTCAAAACTGACCCTGCCCGGGGAATCACTGATTTATACAGGCTTATATAGTACCCACTCCCTTTGTTCTGTTTATAAATGATTGGTGTCCCATATTTCAAGCGGGGTCAAATCTTCCCTCTATGCAGACGATCTTGTGCTTTGTTTTCTGAAGAGTATGCATTAACTGCTACTTTTAGGATGCATGGACAGAAGACTGGTGCTCACAGGTAAACACAGAAAAGTCCTGTACAATTATCTACACTTTCACCTAAGCGAAAGGTTTGTACCCTCAACATTAGCGGCATTCCTCTGACTGAAGTCGAAGCGGCTACATGCTTTTTAGCTCACCTGGCATAAAGTACCAGGGTGAGTTGAACGTCTGTCGACCATTTCCTTCAAACCACATTTCCTCTGAAACCGCTCAGCCAATGTTCATGAAACATGGCAGGGATTCCTTGCATGAAGGTCTAACACAGATTTTCAGATAATTTAATTTTATGCAGAACTCTGGTTAATATGACAAGTAAGAAAAAGTTTTAAGAGCTTAGATGTTTAGCACGTAGCATTGCCTAATAGACCTCTACCGAGATGAATCAAATCATGACCTCCGGGTCAAAACTGACCCGCCCGGTGGATCACTGATTTTGCACAGCCTTTATATTAAAAGGTTATGAAAAAACGTGTCCCTGAAACCACGAAGTATAGAGCGTAGATATTTGGCATGTAGCATTGCCAAGTAGACTTCTACTAAGATTGTTCAAATGATGACTCCTGGATCAAAATTTACCCCGCCCGAAATCATCTGGCTACATTCACGTTGGCTCATATAGGAAAACTTCAAAAATCTTCAAAAATGTCTTCTTACGCAAGGCACAGAGCTAAGATATTTGGAAAGTAGCATTTTGTAGTGGGTATCTATGAATACTGTTCAAAGCATGACCCCAGTTCAAAATTGATCCTTCATGTGATGCTATTGTTGAAAATGCAGCCAGGTGCGCGATGTAGGGTCATCTTGATACAGAATTTGAAAGTGAGGACAAAACCCTGTCCGTTGCGTGCAACGGAATGCTTAAATTACTTCGGGGACATTGGGGGTGTATATGGGTTGTAAGGACAGAATAAAGAGAGACAAATTGTCCTCAGTATGATTGAAGAAGCCCTCATTACATCTTTGCTATTGACAAAGTCCTCACTATTTATCTCTTTTTATCTCTCTCTCTCTCTCTTTCTCCCCCTCTTATTTCCTCTCTTGTTTGTCCTTACAATTATGGTTGCAATTGTCCTCACAGCTCTCGCGAGTATTAAGGGTAGGGCGCATGCCGGGTGTTAATGACAGTACAAAGTTGCTAATAAGCTTAAGTTATAAAAGGACGAGGTTAGTGAAATAGTGTACACTTATATCAGGAGTAGAATTTATGCCATATGTATCAGATCTGACTGTGTGGACATAAAACAACACGAAGAAAATAATCTTTTTAAAGGAGGTTTTCATTGCACAATTGGCAAGTTATTGAACGTTTTTTTTCTAGGATTTACAACATAATTTTCTAATACCTTATTAAAGATGGATAAATGGCTAATTGCAGTGAATCAAATGCGAAATATTTGTATTCCTACAATTTTTGCTTTTGGACTAATTGGAAACATCTTTTCATGTATCGTATTGCTATCAAAGAAGATGAAGAAAAAACCTTGTTCCGTGCTTCTGATTTCCCTTTCTATTGTGGATATCGTATTCTTGCTTTGCGCACTCACATCATGGCTAGATGATGAAGTTTATCCATTGCTAATTAGCAAAGTCGGTTGTCAATTTTATGTCTATGCTACATATGTGGCAAGTTTCGTCAGCGTCTGGTGTATCGCTGCCGTCACATGCGCACGCTTTCTTGCAACTTCTTTCCCATTGAAATGCCGATACATCTGCAGCAAGCATCGTGAAAAGATGACAGTTTTTGTTATCATTTGTGCGGCATGCGTTTTGTACTCGTACAACTTTTGGACTACAACTGTAGTAACTGTTGGAAACAGGTTGAGATGTTCTTACACAAGAGATAGTCTAGATTACCTCTTGGCAGTATCATGGGTAGACACATTGCTTACAATGGTCATCCCTTTCTGTGTTATAACTACGATGAACGTCGCAATAACTCGAGTTTTATTCCGAAACAAGCAGAACATAAATTCCAAACACAATGATGTCAAGGGTGCAAAAACAGGAAAAGTACAAGATCGTTTGTTATTGAATATAAATGATAGTAACAGGGACAGCTCAAGAAATGAAGTTACTAAAAGGATTTGGCTGATATCGACAATATTCCTCGTTTTAAACTTCCCCTCTTATGCTTTGAGACTGTATAATTTAATGTCAGCTACTAGAACCGGCAGTCATGAAGTAAGTGCTGAGCTGTATTTCTTTCAAGAACTTACCAACATGCTTTATTATGTGACATTTAGCTGCAACGTTATACTATATACAATCTTTGGACGGGAGTTTAGGCATGCAATCTATTCATTGTTTCATCGTGGTACAAAGAAATCCGGCTTGATTCAACATAAAGAAACGACATTATAGACCAATGGCACCACGATGAGTTAGAACACAGGGACTAAGCAGTGTTGTGATTATGAACTGTAAATGTATGTGAATATGTGTACTATGTTACTATCATTCTGCCTAATTAAAGTATTTTTAGTCAAATACAATGTAATTGTGTATCATATTATTTGTTTTCTCTTTAAAATATGATGTAACATGTATATGGTTGATGCTAAGGGTTTTCTTGCAATAATTTTAGGCAAAAGGTGGTGATATTTTAATAGTGCTAATCTTGCACTACGATAGGTACACTTACCGGTCGAAAATGTAAGCCACTGTCTTGTCAGTCGGTAAAATAAAGTAACAAAAAGATGTCAATGTGTTGTTTTAATAGTTCAAAGTATTTGACTTCTGGTGTAAAAAAAACCACTAAAATAAAAAGACACAGTGAAAGGTGAACACTCCTTATTTTGTGAATGGGATATAAGAGATTCGTGCATTTTTTCCGGGAAAAGTTAGTATAACATTAGGTAATGTCGCGTCTAGAAATATTAAATCGTAGATGTAATCGCTATGAAGGTATGTCCGTTTACTACTATTAGTATCTGAAATAATGTAAGCTATTTCGAACTTTTCTCTCTCTCTCTCTCTCTCTCTCTCTCTCTCTCTCTCTCTCTCATTTTGGTGAAAAAACATGGTTCTGCGAAATGTCTGAAATGAACATATTTTAGAACAAATCATTAAATAAAACGGTTCCAGCATAAACTCCTGTAAAGCATTTCTGTATTTTTGAAATTATACGCTACCAAATGTTCAAGCGTTACAAACGCTTTTGAAATTCCAAAATGAACATAATAGTGTTTACTAAGCGATGCCATAAAGCCACGCTCACCAACATTTTCAACAGATTTTCTCAAATTGCTATGTAGATTTTACCTGTGTTGTTTATTCTAGCCATTACTTTTACATTTTAGTATGTCATTTTGGAGAAATTTCATTTTTTCACCGGAAACTGTTCACACGAGCAGCTTTCAGTCTCCTGGACATATTTTATTAGTGCCTAGAGCTGCCATTGGTTCATTTTGATATCTATAAATAGCCTCGAACTGAAGAGATGTTGGACTGCTTGATTCAACTGAATCTATTCATACTTGTACATTGGTCAGGACGCTGCATACAGTTCAACCTGCGAACAAAGACCGTTGTTGGGAAGTTAAACATGTGGGGTTAGTAAACAGGTTGTCTTTATTCACACGTGTTTCTACTATACATGAAACAGTGTACTGTGATCTCCCTGTTGGTCTTCATTCGCAGGGTGGTCTTTATTCGGAGGTCGGCTTTAACACAGGTTTGACTGTATGTAGCAAATTCTGAATCTGACTACTGGTTTCAATGAAGATCCCTTAAGTTTCTGTATAAATTGTATAGGGAAAACAGCCCCAGAACATTTGTGGCCTCAGTTTTTTCAGAGATTATTTTAGGCAGTCTTGGGTAAAGTCTTTAGATGATAATTTGTATGAAATCAAATGTAATTCTAACCAGTTTCACAAAAAATAATTTTAAAGTTTGTGTATATGAGAACCGTTTCTAAATCGAAAAGGGCCATAATTCAAATAAAATCCTTGACAGAATTACCTTCTCCTGCCTATGTTTGGGGATCATGATGGTAAACAAGTATTCCAACTTTCAAAGTAATATCTCAAACAGTTCAGTCAAAAAGTGGACTGGTACGAAAAACTTAACAGAGATTCTAAGTGTATAAAGGGCCTTAATTAAAAAAAATACCCTTGACAGAGTTACCTTCTTTTGCCTACAGATGGGGGTAATGATGCAAACAAGTATTCCAACTTTCAAAGCAATATCTCAAAGGGTAAAGTCAATAAGTGGATTTTACCTCAATTCAATGTATCTTCTAAGTCAAAAAAGGGGCATAATTCCGACAAAAACCTTTGCAGAGTTATTTACTCTTGTCTGTGGATGGAAGTAATGATGGTAAATAAGTATGGTTAGTTTCAACGCAATATCTGTTATGGTTTTGAAATAGTGGGGTGGTACGAAAAACTTAACTAAGGTGTGACACCAACGCCGACGCTGAGGCGAGTAGGATAGCTCCCCTTTTCTTCGAAAAGTCGAGCTAAAAACAGTATACAGTATAGCTACAAAATACAATTTATTGCATTAATGATGAAACAGGCATTTCTTTGCTGGAAAATTTAGAATATTATCGTGATAACTATCTAAGTATCTTCGGGCATTTACACGAAAATTTACGTTAAAACATTATCAGGGAATAGAAAAAAATATCTAGAAAAATTATTTATTTCGTAATGTTTTCAGAAAAATGAACCCACTTCCTCGAAAGTTTATTACATTGTCGGGATAGATACATGTACGCAGCTATCTTGTGGCAGAAATATGCCACCATACTTCTGCATTTAAACCCTGCGTTATTTTCAAATTGAATAACATTTGTGATACCAAAATTACTGTCATCAAGTGGCAATGCGGAACAAAAATATACGTTTTATTAGTCTGGTCTCACGCCCATGCGTGTTCCCATTTCTGAACGAAAGCACAGACACTTCCGAGTATGGAGTCCCAACCCGATTGGCAGGCATGATTTTATCACTCAAGTACATCTACGGCCATACAGTAATCAATTTTTTTCTATTTCTTTTTATCCTGTAAATGCAAAGAAAAGTGTTTCAGGCGTAAAAGTCTTCTGTTTACAAGAACAAAAACCAGTAGGCTGGGTGCAAGAAATCAAGGGAAATAAATCTTTATAACTTGGAATTTAAGAACGCCACAATTACCTCGGCGGGTTTGTTTCTTACGCGCATTGCGGTATGGATTCAAAAGGCCCCGAAAACGGGTAACCAGACGAAAAGCACGGTTCGAAAGCAAGTGTGCTTGTGACAATTTTAATGCCTTCGGTAGACTTTCGGGAGGAAATTTACTGACAGCAGATCACATGAAGTGTGATTTTGAAGATAAATATCTTCTGCACTGATAGACACCAGTAACATGTGATATCAGTGCGAAACGACTAAAATACAAATTGATAACCGCGGCATAGTGGTGATTTTCACGATGTAAAGATTTATATCTTGTATATTATAAGGCTGAGAAAATTTTACAACTTGCTTTGATAACTATTTTTGATTACTGTATGGCCGTAAATGTACTTGAGTGATAAAATTATAGATCGTTATATGGTTAAATAGGCATCAGACCACGGTTATATGCCCTTGGTTGACCTCTACAGCTTCTGTAGCAGTTACAGAAAAAGTTGTCTCTGTTTGAGGCTAGATATTATTGAAATTTTTAATGAAAGAGAGAAGATAAATTGCATTTTTTGGTCAGAGTAGACCTAAAATAGTTGGTGAATGTGCATTCTACTTCAGTTTTTATGTCAGAATTTATTCAGTGACTTCTTTTGTACACCAATGCGTTTGAGGTCATTGGAATTGCATTCAATACGTCTGATATATTTTATGCCACAGATCCTTTTAGAATGTATGCGCTCCAAAGTGGATAATACCGAATTAGGGATAAACTCTGTTTCCTACTCCTTCGTCAAATGGTGTTATTTACTGAACGTTGAATTTCTTTATCGGGTCATTGGAGAGCCAATATCACAAGGGCGCTGTTGGTTATTGTTGTAGTTTTATCAGTGTACACTTCAACTGTTGGTACTTGTTTCAAGACCTTGACTTTATGCAGGCGATACATTGTATGAATTTGACATTGATGGCGAGGATAGAGAAAAAGATGCCATTTATAGATTTTCTTATTTAAATCTAGAGGGTGTGCTGCAAATCACTTGAGGACCAATTCAAAGAAATCTGCTTAATATTTTCCTAATATCGGTATTGGTTTTGTCAGTTTTTCTGTATAATCTAGTTTGAGTACTACCACAAGAGGACCATCCATTGGATATACCCTTGAATTTTGGAGAAAAATAACTGAGTGGCTTGAGAAGAAGTCGTATTTTTATAAAAATCTATTTTATATGTTACCAGTTTATCTGTTATGTAAAGCAGAGTTAAACCGTTCCCAGCAAGTTTAGAAGAGAGCCACCCATTGATTATCTTAGGGAAGTTTGGTAATGTTTTGCCATTTGGTTGAAAAGGGGAGACGACGTTGAAAGGCTCTTCCGTCATGACCACTATTCCTAAAACTTGGCCGGCAAGGAGAAGATGTCCTACCGACCGAGCGATCGTAAACAGCACGTGCTCAGGTGAGCTAGACCTAGCTATCAAATTTACAAATAATCAGTACATATTTTATAATTGAAACATGCCTTTTCATTGCAGAAGTTTACACAAAATATTATGGGCGAAGTTTCTTGATTTCCTGCGCATATGTTATCGCGATTATGTAATCATAATTTGAAATATTTTAGTGAAATACAATGCAGTAAGAAAACAAAGTATAAAGAATAGAACAATATCATTTCTGAACGTCATTTTATTTGTATTTCCGGTACAGAGCAGTCGCAGTCGCAGTCGCAGTAACTTGTTAACCAATGACAGCTGGTTTGGCCGGAGAAATTGCCCAGGCGCCTTCGTACAGCTGAAACAAAAGGAATAGAAAATACATTTTTAACCAATACTGAAAACAAGAGAGCAAAGATGGCCCTATACCGCTCATTGGATACCAGTGGCTGTTATACAAGTTCAACAACAAGGTCGTAGAAAA
>JAFMSR010000001.1:46671528-47073466 GCA_022818135.1 Saxidomus purpurata | reverse complement strand
GCTTGAACCTCGGAATTTATTTTATTCCATAAATAAAACGATAGACAGATTGTGATCAAGTTCTTGGTACATGCTTGATGAAATCTGCTTTAAACTATTTCATATAGAACCCAATTTCGGACGAATTATCATCATTTATTTTAATATTATTTTAATAGCTTAACTTTAATTATTTTATAAAATATTTAACAAACAAAATGGCCCTTTATCGCTCACCTGAGACCTACTTATGACAATATGTGACCAAACTTCAACCCTAAAATATATATCATAAACACAAACATTTCGTTTGACATTGTCAAGACAAATCTTTTGATTAATTTACCCGATGATTGGGTTGTAAATGCCGCCTGTTTGACATACACAAGGTTTTAACTGGGTGACCTAGTTTTTTTTACCTCAGATTACCGTTATTCAAAGTCAGCCTTAATTTGATCAAGACAATTATACTGACCAAGTTTCATGAAGATACAATGAAAAATGAAACCTATAATGCATACGCAAGGTTTTTGTATGATCTGACCCCTTGACTTAGTTTCTGACACTTTAAAATGCTGCCTCTATTGCACACACATGGCTTTTCTTTGATTTAACCCCGAGACCTAGTTTTTGACCCCATATAATCCATATTCAAACTCGACCTGGATTGTATCCAGGTAATCATTTTCAGTATTATCTTGTTTATTGAAGGTGTAAACGGCGGATCCGGCGGATCCGGATCCGGATCCAATATAGATTATATAGGGTAAAAAAGAAGGTGTTACGGATCCACTAATAATTTTTTATTTGTTAATATTTTGAAATAATTTGAGCACTAAATAAAAGCTGATATTACAGCTTTGTGTACATGTATAATTATGGTATATTTGGCGGATGAAAATATGTATGTTTTAATATCAAAAATGAACGATCAGTCCAGATTTCAGATCATCCAGATTAAAAAATGGGTATCGCGGATACATTCATAACTTATTTATTTATTAACAAATTGAAATAATATGGGTACCAAATAAAAGCTGAAAGTTGAAGCTTTATTATTTGGTATAATTTTGCCGTATCCATTGGTGGAACGTGTATATGATTTAATGTTAAAAATGAGCGTTCGTTCCCGAATATCAGATCCGCCAGTTGAAATATATACTACATTAGAAAGCTCACGGATTCAGTTGTTACATTATATGTATACTATATTATATTTATAGTAAATAATATTATATTTAATACTTTCGTTCTTTGAATGGTAAGTCATATTTTATTTAAGGTATTCACACAGGGTTGTAGGTAGCCGCGAACTTCAAAGTTTTTTTTTTCAAAGTTTCAAAGTTTATTTACAAATACACCACTAATCATAATTTTCACCCTTAAAAAGAAGCTCGTCGCTACAATCAAACATCGGCTAATTTTGTTATAAATTCAATTTCAATTAACAGTAGAATACCTATCAAGAAGTGATTATCGTGTATTAATTATTTTGTCCTTAGAAGCACCTAAAATAAAAGTTAGTTTAGGTTTTTTTCTTCTCACTTCTTTCTTAATACTGATAGTCAAAACGTGTTTCTGCATATTTGTCTTTAAGTGCAGTGTTTAGTGTTTCTAGATTAAACATTTTTCTCCGGAGTTATAAAATAAAATATTTGTAACTTTCAAAGTGTGTTTTTTTAGTGTAAAATGGCACTTATTGTTGCACGCGTTTGATTGTATATTGTAATCGACTGTTTATTACCAATCAGCATTCAACACCTTTTACGATAAGGGACATGAGTATGCTCGACCAACTTTCTTTGTTAAATTATGTATCAATTAATTTTCATATTGTAATTGATAAGTATTAAAGCCCCCGTTTGCATACGTTTGTACCGTGGTTGTTGTTAGAAAAAGAAATGGATTTTCTCTAGCATTTTTCAATTATTGCAATTATTTATTAAAAGGGATATTTATAAAACCAAATATTTCGGATCCATACGTCACTATAGGATGAACCTTGTGGTGAAATAACTTGATAATTAAATTAAAAGGTAAATCCGAATTAATTGAGTAAGTAAATAATAAATATTTAGCTTATTTTTGAAGTGACCGTTTAGGAATTTTGTTGAGTAATGTCTGTATGAATGTCCTTAGTTTCTAGTTAAAAATTGCAATATCGCAGTTGGCTCGCGCTAAAAACAACAATTTTGGTTATGCTGATGTGAACCTTCAAAGCAGTAACTATTAAACAAATCTACGCAATTTTGTAAGTCTGTGATGCAAACAATTAGTGCTGTGCTAACTTCTTTTTGGTTCGGTGTCAATGGCCATTCTTAGATATGTTTATACCTAAATACTTTATTTAACCATTATTTTTCATTTTTTAATACAATCTCGGCATATATGAAACTGTATTGTGTGTGTCTTCTAGTTCAAACATGTCATGCAGTTGGACTAAATTTTCTCATTATCTCACTCGTATTTTTAGTATTGAAGTTAAAATTATATGAAAGTTTGAGATTGTAACTGATTGTCAATGTATGCTTCTTTCTTTCTTTTTTTTCTCATAATATACTTATTTTATCTTTTGTAATCTTGCCGTTTGTAGTTAATGTAGAATTCATTTCATGACACGTGCATATAATCTGCCGACGTCCTTTAATTCAATAAACGATATGTACTCCATGACAATAAACAACACCTGTGGTTGACACGTGTCGGTGAAATCACGTGGCTATACTGTGCACGTTTATTTCACATTCTTATTATACAAAAGCGGTGGCCATGAAGAATAAAAAAGTTATATATGAGTCTTTCCGTAATTTCACTTTTGTATATATAAGTCTTTAAAGTGCTCAAGGGACTTTAAAACTTACATCTAACGACATACATTTTACGGGTATTTCTTTCAGTGATCATAGTTTTCTTTATAGTAAATTTAATCGACAGTATTAATTCATTAATGCAACCTGTATTGCAATAGCAGAAGTTAGTTTACAGTGAATCCTGTCTTATCTGGCACCAGGTTCTAGAGAAAACTGATTTTCAGGCATCTTCACTTGCACCTGTAAACATATCAAGTTTTACTTATAGTGCAGTTTTTTACCGATAACATGCTTTTTAATCAGCATGATGGACTCGAAGGTGATGGACAAGACATGTTTTATTGTGATCAATATTATATTGTGTACATATTTACTTTTGCTTATTTTGAATTGAAATGAATGATATAGTAGCTGTAAATAGAATCAAATCGAGATAATGGCTTTATATTTTTCCGTTGTTCCCGAGTTCGTGGTTTTTCCTTTACTAGGTTCCGTATCTTTGATTATCAGATTCATATTAAAACGTCATAATCTGACAGCAATTGAATAATGTGTATAGATATTTATTGAAAAAAAAAATGTTATATGTGAATCCGTGACTATCATTCTTATGTACATGTAGTATGTTTTCACTATATATGTTAATCTAATAAATGCTGAACTGGCGGATCCGAAATCGGGACTGAATGTTCATTTTTTACGTTAAAGCAAATGCATGTTCCGCCGTCAAATATGGCAAAATAAAACATTAACAAAAAGCTACAACTGTTAGTTTTTATTTGGTACCAAAATTATTTCAATATGTTAATAAATAAATAAGTTATGAATGTATCCGCGATACTCATTTTTTTAACCTGGATGATCTGAAATCTGAAATGATCGTTCATTTTTGATATTAAAACATACATATTTTCATCCGCCAAATATATCATAATTATACATGTACACAAAGCTGTAATATCAGCTTTTATTTAGTGCTCAAATTATTTCAAAATATTAACAAATAAAAAATTATTAGTGGATCCGTAACACCTTCTTTTTTACCCTATATAATCTATATTGGATCCGGATCCGGATCCGCCGGATCCGCCGTTTACACCTGGCCAAACCCGGATTTATTTGGACCGTAAATATGTATCAGTTGTCGTGTATTAAACGGCAAACATGGCCGCGCCCAGATAATAAAGTTGAAATATTCAATTAAAATAAATAAATCAAATGTTTAGCGAAATTCGGCAAAGTTCTTTGATCCAATGTTAAGGCAAAGTTCATGTTAAAAGAATTGTAGGTTTGTAACAAGTTGCAGAGATGAGTCTAGATGAAAACGAAGAAGATTACTGGGGCTCCTCCAAAGTGAAAAGCAGCAAGAAAAAAGTGAACATATTCGATGATAATGTAAGCTTCTGTGTTTTATTTCAACATTTCTGTCCGTAGACGAGATACAAAAATGAAAATATGACAGTTAACATGGTAGAAATGACAGTGTACATTGACCAAAATGTTCAAAGACCTTTGTAGTCCAAATAATCATATAATTGTACTCTACGGATGAAATTTATATTGTTCTATAATTTCTCGGCTTCGCATATCCGGGTACTGAAAAATTATTTACAATCGGGAAAGGTGATTCCTGGGCTGTCATGGCTGGTCTCTATGCATCTTTAACTTTGAATAATACAATAACCAAGATTAGAAATGAAAGAAGATGACAATCTTCCATTACCTTGAAACTATCAGCTTGTTTTTATAATAATTCTATGTTGTCAAAAGCTTCTTGTCTCATTTAAAATAAATTAAAACTTGCATATGAGTCTATGATAAAGATCAAGTTTCACATTTTACCAAATGACGAAATCAAGGCGACTAATAATCCGATTGGTTAACTGATCAGTATTCACAGCAAAGCTGAGATTACTTTAGGTGCTATCCAGCCTTTGATATCAATAAAACATCAGTATGTAAAATGGGTCTGCATTTGGAGTCTAATTATTGAGACTAAGACCTTTGTTTTGCAATTGAGTGGAAATAAATTTGTATTATAGTACTCAGTAACCAGGATTTATTATCTACACTTGTAGAGGAAAATGGTTGTTTTTAAAAGATATTGAATGTCATCATTGTCCAAATATAGAGCCTTTTCAGTTGAAAAAGTCAGGAAGTGATTTAAAATTGACATTCTTATTGAAAAGTTCAAAATTTATCATATTTTCAGATCACAGATACAGACATATTAAGGTTTCGAAAAGGTCTGGATGATGATGATGATGATACAATTGGGTGGGGTGACGAGCCTGTGTCATCATTTCCAAGTAAGATTTTTCCCTGTACATGGATAACATTCAGGCAATCAAGGTAACAAATAGATATACAGTGTAACTTTGGATTGAAGCCCTCTTTAAAGTTTTCTTTTACAAAGTTTAAGATTGGAAATTTGGATAATGTTAACAGCCCTTTTCTTAGTTTTAGCTTACCTGGCACAAAGTGCACAAAGAACACTTGGCCAATGTTGATGAGTGTTTCTTGCATGCAAGTCTTCCACCATTTCCTTCAAACGACATCTCCTCTGAAACCACTGGGCCAATGTTGATGAAACTTTGCAGGGATGTTCCTTGCATGAAGCTCTATCAAAGTTGTTCAAAGAATTCCATTTCATGCAGAACTCTGGTTGCTATGGCACCAAAAAAGGAAAAACTTTAAGAATCTTCTTCTCCGAAACCACAAGTCCTTTTACTTAGATATTTCTAATGTAGCATTGTCTAGTGGACCTCTACCAAGATTGTTCAAATTATGGCCCCCTGGTCTAAATTGACCCTGTCCAGGAGGTCACTTAGTTTAAAAAAGGCTTATATAGGAAAAACTTTTAAAAAATTCTGTTACCACAAGGCCTAGAGCTGAGATATTTAGCATGTAGCATTTTCTAGTGGACCTCTACCAAGATTGTTCAAATCATGACCCCTGGGTCAAACTGTCCTGCCCAGGAGTCACTTGATTTTACATAGGAAAAACTTTAAAGATCTTATTCTCGTAAACCACAAGACCTAGAGCTTAGCTATTTAGCATGCAGCATTGCCTTGTGGACCTTAACCAAGATTGTTCAAATCATGACCCCCGGGTCAAAATAAACACTTTCAGGGAGGGGGGTCTCATGATTTCGCATAGGATTATATAGGGAAAACTACAAGGCCCACAGGCAAAGCTTAGATATTTATAATGTTACTAAGCATTGTGTAGCGGACCTCTATGAATTATGCTTAAATCATGACCCCTTGTATTATAGCCAATGGTAGTCAGGTGAGCGGTAAAGGGCCATCTTGGCCCTCTTCTTTTATCTAGGTCTGCCAAAAATTAGAACCATGTAAGAATTACGTTGATTTCCCATTATGCAGTCTGATGATTAACAACAGTTTTTCCACAGTAATGAAAATACTACAGCATTTCTTGAGGTCTTTCTATATAGATATAAGCTAGTAGTTTTGCACTAATGAATGATTACTGGTAAATTTATGTCATACTCAAATCTTGCTACAAATGGTTTTATATCTTAGCAGGTACAGCAAAAAATGCAGCCCCTTTGACTCCCAGTGTCAGTGGTAAGAAAATATTTTGTTTTAATTTTCACTTTTTGAGTATGTTTGTACCATGTGTCTCCGTGACTTGAGATCACTGTAACCTCTTAAAGAATGACGGCCATGAGTTTGTACCCTGCTACCGACCATGTCTATTTGTGTGAGAAAGTTGGCAGTTTCTTACAGGATCAGAATCTAGTTCTGGTTCTACCCATGAACAATTGTTCGATAAACTGTCCAACTGTTAAAATGACCACGGTTGGAACGGGCATTAAACAACAACATGTGTACCATGTGCTTAAGAACCTTGTTTTCTATTTTGGTCTAAAAGTTAGATGTGCAACATAATCTGTGAAGACATACCTTGACCCTTTGCTGACAATTTGAATGTTGGATCTGTACAACATCTTGGTGATTGTTTGGAGCAAGTCTAATGAAAATTATGTACATAGCAAACTGCATAGTCCAAACATTTGATCATGAAGTTAGACTTTAAACTGACATTCCAGAATGTGGTATTTGCTTTTTTTAGCTCACCTGGCACAAAGTGCCAGAGTGAGCTATTAGGATTGCATTCCATCCGTCCTCTGTCCACCATTTCCTTCAAACGACATGTCCTCTGAAACCACTGGGCCAATGTTGATGAAACTTTGCACGGGTGTTCCTTGCAAGAAGCTCTATCAAAGTTGTTCAAAGAATTCCATTCCATGCAGAACTCTGGTTGCTATGGCAACAAATAGGAAAAACTTTAAAAATCTTCTTCTCTGAAACCACAAGGCCTAAAGCTTAGATATTTGGCATGTAGCATTGTCTAGTAGACCTCTACCAAGATTGTTCAAGTCATGACCCCTGGGTCAAAATTGACCCCGCACGGGTGGTCACTTAGTTTTGCATAGGCTTATATAGGAAAAACTTTAGAAATCTTCTTCTCTGAAACCACAAGGCCTAAAGCTTAGATATTTGGCATGTAGCATTGTCTAGTAGACCTCTACCAAGATTGTTCAAGTCATGACCCCTGGGTCAAAATTGACCCCGCGCAGGTGGTCACTTAGTTTTGCATAGGCTTATATAGGAAAACTTTAGAAATCTTCTTCTCTGAAACAACAAGGCCTGGAGCTTAGATATTTGGTATGTAGCATTGTCTAGTGGACATTTACCAAGATTGTTCAAATTATGATCCTCGGGTCAAAATTGACCCTGCCCGGGGGGTCACTTGGTTTTACATAGGCTTATGTAGGAAAAACTTTAGAAATCTTCTTCTCTGAAATCACTAAGCCTAGAGCTTAAATATTTAGCATGTGGCATCGTCTAGTGGACCTCTTCTAAGATTGTTCAAATTATGAGCCCTGGGTCAAAATTGACTTGGTTTTACATAGGAAAAACTTAGAAAATCTTTTCTCTGAAACCAAAAGGCCTAGAGCTTAGATATTTAGCATGTAGCATTGTCTAGTGGACCTTTACCAAGATTGTTCAAATTATGACTCCCTGGTCAAAATTAAAAACTACGCCAACAGGGATAATAGGAAGTTACTTAGCAGGTAGTACCACTATGATGTTTGAATCAGACCCATTTTATTATAGCAAGGTAGTTAGGTGAGCATATAGGGCCCCAGCCCTCTTGTTTAACATTGTTTTTATTTGGCAGTACATAAAAATCCTGTACCAAGGCCAGCCAGTGGCAGTGATAATAGATATTTGAAATGTCATACATTACGCTATAATTTTGTATTATTACCTCTATGATATGTAACTGTTTGAATCTATCCAGCACCCATTTTAACTTGTATATGGCAACTGATTGTATAGGAAAACCTTACGATGTGAAATTGCTTGTGTATGGGGCCATCATGTCTATCTGCAATAGAGAACACTCTTCAGATTTTTTTTCAAAAACAAAACACACATGCCAAAAAAATGACTCTGTAATTGACCTAAACTTAGTTTAAGAGGAATGGAGGCAGGCAAATACACGACTCAAAAAGAGTCTCCTGACAGTAAACTCATTTATGGACAGCCAGTGGCAAACTTGTGGAGGAATGATATAGAAATTTTAATTGACTGTTCAAGTTCAATAGCCATCTTTAATTATCTGCTTAAATATCCGTAATCAAGAATTTACATCTATAATTTTGTACTATTTAAATCTAAAATTGATTTATGTAACTGCATAATACAGTTTATCCAGCACATATTTTAACATAACTTGTTATTTAGTACTTAATTGTTTAAATCTCAAAAATGTATTGGCTTACAACTAAATCTGATAAATGTAACTGCTTTTCAAGAATTACATATTTTGTTGTTCACAAAGACAGATTTGTAAAGAAAAAAAGACTTGTTCAAAACTAGAATAACTAAGATTTTATGGGTGGCACAGGAGTCAAGTAGTTAAAGCTCTGAAGTATCAATCCGGAGGTCCCCAGTTCAAATCCCTGCCCTTGTCAGGGGTCTTGGCAGTTTCCCCTTCAGGAGGAGAAATCCTTGGGCCAGCATGGACTATAAAAAAAAATATTTATCTCGACTTTTCGAAGAAAAGGGGAGCCGGTGTCGGCGTTGGTGTCACACCTTGGTTAAGTTTTTCGTACCACCCCACTTTATTTCAAAAGTATTAGAGGTATGGCTTTGAAACTTACCATACTTGTTTACCATCATAACCTCCATCTACAGACAAGAGTACATAACTCTGTCAAGGTTTTTGACAGAATTATGCCCCTTTTTTACTTAGAAAATACATTGAATATGGGTAAAATCCACTTATTGCCTTAACCCTTTGAGATATTGCTTTGAAACTTTGAATGCTTGTTTACATCATTACCCCCATCTGTAGGCAAGAGAAGGGATTTGTTTTAAAAATTAAGGCCCTTTATCGACTTAGAATCTTGGTTTTTCGTACCAGTCCACTCTTTGACTAAACTGTTTGAGATATTAATTTGAAAGTTAGAATACTTGTAAACCATCATGATCCCAAAACATGGGCAGGAGAAGGTAATTCTGTCAAGGATTTTATTTGAATTATGGCCCTTTTTGACTTAGAAACTCAGTTAAAATTTTCATTCTTGTCCACTTGTTGACTTAACCATTTGAGATATTACTTTGAAAGTTGGAGTACTTATGTACCATCATGAGACCTATCTGTAAGCAAGAGAAGATAACTCTGTGAAAATGTTTCTTGATTTGTACTTAGAAATTCCAAGCTAAAGTCTTGTGTGCAACTGGCACTATCATGCACATATATCATTGACCACTTGAAGTATTAATCTACAACTTTGCTGTAGTATTCAGGGATATAACTTTGATAACTCTTGACTTAATATCTTGCTACTTGTGGCCCTTATTTATACAGATCCTTGTTTTGTCTTTAACTGTCAAAGTTTTGTTTTATTGGCAAGCACTAAAAAACTTGAGTGCGCTGTCCTACTGACAGCTCTTGTTTAAGTAAGGTTTTAATTGATCTGTGAGTAGAAAGGTAATATAAAAGCTTTGCATAACATACTACCTATGTTGCTAAGAACTGCGTTTCAAGTATTTAGATGACTTTTTTGTACATAAATAAATTTTTAGCAAAGTTTGATAGCCGTCATAATGTCAAATTCATGTTCCATTACCCCAACAGGGATTCTTTTTTGAAAAAAAACGTGTTGACTAGCAATGCAGGCACCCCACAGCCACAGCTAGCTCACTATATCCAGGCATACTTTCGATGTCCTATTTTATTCTCAAGGGCATGTTACACTGAATTCTTTCTGCATCATTTCCTAATTTTTAGCTCACAAGATGAGCTATTAGGACCTCCTCCATCGGTCGTCAGTCCGCCTGTCCGTCCATCATTTCCTTCAAATAACATCGAGACTGAAACCAGTTGGCCAATCACAGTGTTGATGAAACTTTGCAGGGATATTTCTTGCATGACGCTCTATCAAAGTTGTTCAAAGATTTCTATTTGATGCACAACTCTGGTTGCTATGGCAACAAATAAGAACTTAATAAACTAGCATTAATGGGCCCTGAGCTTAGATGTTTAGCATGTAGCATTGCCTAGTGGACCTCTTCCAATTTTGTTCAAGTCATGACCCCACGGTCAAAAATCCTGTCCTTGGGTCAGTTGATTTTACATAGATTTAATATATGTGAAATCTTAAAAAAATCTTCCTCTTTAGAATCACAAGGCATAGAACTTAGGTTACATAATTTAGTATTAAGCATAACTTAGTGAACCTCTACCATGATTGTACAAATTATGACCCCAAAGTCTAAATTTACACCACAGGGAGAGTGGGGGTCACTTGATTTCACACACGTGTATAGTGTATATGGGGAAAACTTCAAACCCAGAGCTTAGATATTTGGAATGTAGCATTGTGCAATAGACTTCTATGAATACTGTTCAAATCATGACCCCCAGGTCAAAATTGACTCTTCCTGTGATGCGATTGCTGACCTTGTATTATAGCCAATGGTAGCCAGGTTTATCTTGTTTATCAGAAGTGACAAATTTTGTAAAAAAGAAAAAAGGGTTTTTCTTTTTGGCAGATTTAATTACAAATGTGAAACTTTTAAGCATGCTAAGTGAAAAACTATTTAAAGTTAACACTCTAATCTGTAAGGTTCACAATCTGTCTTTTTAAAAATAGGAGCAGATCAGGTGCATCTGCAGATGAAAAATGACTTCCTGTACAGTATTGTATGCTAAAATTATAGCAAACAACTGTTTGAATCTAATTATCTTAGATAATTGTCTATCATCCTTTATATAGTGGTTTATCATCCTTAATATAGTGGTTTATTTTCCTTTTTATTATGTTTTTGGTGGTTTATCACATAAAAATCATGTTGGATCATATCCCAATAAACTCACTGTTCACACAGTGAAATTATCAAAATCTTCTACCCAGATTAATGAGGTTGTTAATATGACGTCATGCTTGCTTTGCTTTCTGGTGATGTTTCCTTCAATATTCAACATTTTATTGAAACAAACTCAACAAAAGTTGAGTTTTGAACATAAAATACATAGAAAAAATGTTGGTATCGCTTATGAGAATATCACTTTGGTGCCCACTCGGTAAAATTATAACATGATACCAACAATAATTATTATCCTCTGTTTATATATATCATTCTTCATATACATGTACATTGTAATTGTTTGTCATTCTTCATATAACTGTTTGTCATTCTTCATATAATTGTTTGTCACCATTTATATAATTGTTTGTCATCCTTTATATAACTGTTTGTCATCCTTTTGTATTATCTACATCATTGACTATTTATTCATATCTTGATTCATTTTCTTGGGCTTATAAATGAGCTATATTTTTAGCTGGCTTTGTTATGCAAAGATTTCTATGACGAATATGTTTGTGTCTTGTTTGCATGTAAATTTTACCTATGCCTTTTCTTTGTACCCTGTGGCCTCTGTATAGCTACATCCGAGCTACCCAGACCCAGATTTGCCACTCATGTTGATCCACCCCAGAGATCCTCACCCACCTTTATGACACACAACAGATCAAGAAGTGACGTCATGGGTAAACCTGATACTTCATTCTAGAAGTGTTTTGTATATTTGTGATCTGCCTTTTGAGCTATTCTAAACTTTGTTAATGCTGTAGCAGTTTATAGTCTGTTCCAACCTTGTTTTTGGTCATTTTAACAGGCGGGCAGTTAACCTAACAGTTGTTGTGAAGAACCAGTCCTAAACTCCTATCCTACATAAGAAACTGCCATCTTTCTCACATAAAGAGACATGGTCAGTATCAGAGATGGAACCCATGACCTTCAGTCTATGAGAGGTTACAGTGATTTCAAGTCAGTGGCTGTAACCACTTCACCATCGAAGCAGATCCAAACTCTTTATATACTAAATACTTCTGAAATGATTCATATAAACATATTTCTGTTTTAGAGTTATGATTTTTTGCATAGTATGCCTTAGTTACAGCTGCTTGATTAAAGGCCCTGTGTTTGAACCTGCTTACCAACCTGACTGTTTAAGTGAGAAACTTGGCAGTTTGTTACAGAAGATGAGCGTTTAGTACTGGTACTGGGCCTTCACTAGAACGATGACTAGGTTAAGTGCCTGCTTGTAAATAAATGAAAAATTTAATATGGTTGAAATGGGCATTAAACATTTTTTAAAAAAACTACTGGTAGCTAATTCAGCAATTTATGCAGATGGCCTTTAATGCATGGTTCTCAGGATATATATGCCAATAGATCATCACTTATAGTTTTTGAAGCAGTAGGTCAAAGGTCAAGGGCACAATTCATCACTTGCAGTTTTTAGAGGTGCAGGTTTAAGGTTAAGGTCACAATTGGCATTGTATGGAGACAGTTTGTGCCTAGTAACACAGCATTTGATCCGAGACTAGATGACTCATTTAGAGTCAATAATGAAATGATTCCTTTATAGGATTAGGTCACTAGGTCAAAGATCAAGGTTGCAAGCATTTTAAATGGTTGCTCGAGATTTGATTTATAATTCTCAGTCTCCATATGATGTTGCAAGAACGTTTTAGATTTGTGGGATAAGGTCAGAAGATTGCATGCAAAGATTTAAGGGTTAAAAGACCCAGGATTGTAGTGACCTTGATATTTATAAATCTGAGAACTTATTTATTGACCTTGTAAGTATTTTCTTTCAATACTTAAATGACTACTTTTCCTCAGAAACTTTGTACTGCGTGCTATTTTTATGGTTGAACAGAACCATGAAGATATTACAACATCTGTTTTGAAGAGTGTGTATGCTGGTTGCTTTTATAACACTTTTAACTAAACTTTCAATATCTTGCTTATCTATTTGTACTCTTCATTGACATGTATTTATGTAATCTCATTATCATAGTTGGTAAAATCTAAGTTTAATTTTGACAATACTGAACAAACAAAAAGGAATAAAGTCAGAGTAATCCAAATGAGTCTGAGAAGACTGACTTACTTTTAGAGAGTACAATTGTGAGCTAATTCACTGGAGAAGCTTAATTGCATGTAAGCTTTTTAACTTGCGCTATGTGATGGATATGGTTAAACTTTTCTGTGTCTTAATTTTTAGATTTTAAAATCTTCTTATTTTGTTTGTCAGTTGGAAGCATGGGTAAATTGAGTTTGGCCAAATCTCCAAGTACGCCAGAGCCTAAAGGCAATAAAATGGACAGTGAACCTGATTTGTCAACTGGTAAGAATATTCTTAACGTAATATTAACAAGTTTCTGCATACAAAAGAATATTACACTTAGTCCTTGAGTACCAGGGTATAAATAGAAATGTAAAGACAATATGATAAACAAAACCTCTTCTCTCGATAGTCACATGCTGTGATATGTTGGTCTCTTTTATGACTACACAGCTGTTCATGCAAGGAATACTAATCATGTATTTAGGGAATATGTTAGATTTTGTGCAATCATGGCCATCTTCAAGTTGGTTGATGTAAACTAAATTTGCACCCAAATTTTATCAGTGAAAGTTCTCAATTCCTGTATTATAACCAGCAATATTTAACCATGGGTTCCTTAGTTATGGCCCCTGAAATAGCAAATCTTGCTGACTAAACTTTCGTATGCTCTTGCTTTATTTTCACAAAACTGTGATATGTTTTATTATGGCAAATGATCTGTAAATAATATCCATAAAGCATCTTAGCAAAAATATTTTGTAGCTAAGTATTTTTTTTTTTTAATTTTTTTTTTCACATGCTGTTTTTTCTTCAACTAGTTACCCAAAGTGATCAGTGTTTGTTCTAATTTTGATTTTCCAGCTTTTTCGTATAATTTGCACAAAAATAATCCTGCAGAAGAATTATTTCAAAAGAAATATTGACAGGAGAATTTTTTGACATCATTGAAAAAAATGACTGAGTTAATTTTTTTGCTCAGCTGCTTTACAGGTATGATGACATAAATAAGTATCAGGTCGTTCATACTATTCAAAATTTTAGTTTTAGGTAGTAGTGAGCAAAGACGTGACAGCAGAAAACCATTAAGCAGCCAAGAACAGGAACTACAGTATCTCAGACAGAAATTACAGGTATGTATACAGATCATGTGGAGATTGTGTGCCTTATCAGGGCAAGTATTATAGCAAAATTTTGTGCCAGTTTTGGGCAAGATCGAATGCCAATTAAGGGCAAGATTTAGTGCCAATTTAGGGCAAGATTAATGCCAATTTAGGGCAAGATTTAGTGCCAAGTTAGGGCAGTATTTAGTATCATTTCAGGAATATTTAGTGCCAGATAACTGTATAAATGTACACTTTGATTTTTAAGCAGCATGAGAAAGTGTATTTCTTAAAAATTGAAGGTCCATTACAAAGACCAAATTAAATTTTCTTTTAAATCTGGAATTATCTATAATACTGTGCCATTGAATTTTTCAGCAAGCTGAGAATGCAATTGGTACAATCAAACTGAAGGTAGAGGAGACGGTAATGAGGATGATCACTGGACAGGTAACCTGTTTGTTTATGATTTTAAGGTCCATCTCCCTCATTCAAGGTATCTGGTTGATGAGACCTAGGACAGGTAACCCCCTGAATACTCTTTGCAATGTACAGACTGTCTTCTTTATTATTACATTTATTATAAGAGAATTTTGCTTTCGCAAACTTAAAATTCTTGAATAAGTCTGTCTGCTCACAAATCAGGAAATTTTCTTGCATCTCCTGAAATATTTATGACATTGTAGTGGTCCACAATTTTGTAGGAGCATTTCAAATAATGTACCTTGTGTTTGAGATCTAAAAAACATTATTTGATACAAATCATTATGAAACGGTTTATTACACTTGCAGCCATATTCACTGGAGCACTATAAGTCAAAGGAAGAAAAGGTGGCGTTATTGGACAAGGCTATTGACACACATGATGGCAATGCTATCATTGCTGTAAGTAGAAAAGATACTGGTATTATATTTTAGCTTGATTGTGATGTAGGTTAAGGTCACTGACATGAAACTACTCAGCTTCAGACTGATTTGGGGTCTGGGTTCATGCCCCACTGCTCACCTGACTGAATTTTGTCAATATTTTACAGAGAATGCTAGTGTAGTGGTATTTATAGAAGCATAGTTTTCCTTAAATTAAGCAACTGCTTTGTATAAAATTACTTGATGAATGTGTAACATGGATGAAAATAAACATGTTCTGTTAAATTTGACAGGAAATTAGTATTGCATTACTCTCTTTCTGATAAGTACGTAAAAGAAATAAAAGTGGGTCTCAGTGGCGCAGTGGTTACACTGTTCCCCGAGGAAGATAGAAGACCTAGGTTCAATTGTTGGTCAGGCCATTTCTTAAGGCATGTCCTCTGGCAAAGACACTGGATGTCACATGGGGATCAATCTACCCAGCTGTAAATAGACAACAGTACATTGTATTGAAAATAATTGATTACCTCCCTTGCTTTGATAAAAGACTGGTTCAGTCATGGATAGTAAATTTAAGTTGTAAAAAATTGTTTCACATCAAGTATGGAGATACTTATAAACAAATTTGATAATACACACCTTTGTAATGGCAGTGATTATTACAGACTTTAGTTAGCATGCTTTTAATTTGCTGTCTGATCATGATCTACACTTTTTGCAAATCTTCTGGAAAACTTTTTATCGCATTTTGTGAGCATCAAACGATATTGATAAAAATATAATGTCAAATCCATAAAAAAGATAGTGGAAGATATAGAGGATATTTGTATATTTTGAGTGGATATGGAATCTATCTCACTGACATGTAATACAATTGTAATATTTTCATGAACGTGAAGCGCGAGTTAAAATGTGAAACTTGCATCACTTAGAGTTGAGATATATTCCATATCCACTTAAAACAAACAATTTTTTTTTCATTTTATGCTAAATATTAAAAGCAAAATTATGTAAAGAATAAACTATGTGCACTACCTTAAATCACACTGTGACTGATATGAAATCTATATCATCACTCTATATTTCACTGATATAACACAGTATTTCATTAGTTAGCATAAAATAAAAGGTTTTATCATGATTGTTAACATTTAAATTTTCCAGGCTGTTATATTCCTGAAGTGTACACTGAAGGAAGCGTTATTTAACTTGGAGTTGTTGAGACGGCCGGCGGCAGTGGACCAATATTTAGCCTACCTGAAGGCACATTACAACCTGAATGCATATGCTAATATGTTAGAGTAAGATATAAGATTTTGTTCTTTGTAACCTATGTTTTTATAGAAGATGAAACAAGTCTGTCATTTATCATGCCATTACTATGAAAACTGCCTGATAAAGCCTGTCTGAGAACAGCAGCCTTTCTCAGTCAGTGACTTGAGAACACTTCTCCTTGTCTAAACCTATGGAAAAGTCAGAGGACATCAGATTTTTCAAGCTCCTCCCACTTTTTGCCGGACTACTAAGAAATTAGCGCCCCGAATTAAAATAAAAATGTAAAATAATGATTAAAAATCATAATAGTGGCATGATAAAAAGAATAACAGGTTACTGTCTTTTGAGAAAGGGATTTCTCAGACTCGGCTAGATATGGTCCGGAAAGGGCTCGGCAAGCCTCGCCCCTTCCAGGACCATATCTAACCTCGTCTGAGAAACCCTTTCTCAAAAGACAGTAACCTGTTATTCTCTATCTGTGCTTTAGGGCAGAAATTTTGAAGATAATGGAAGAGAAAGATGAAACTCTTTTCATAGGAGTTTACTACAGTACCGGTAATTGTATTGCAAGTTATATTTTCAAGCATTTTATTTTAGCTATTTTCCTAGTTTTCTTTTTGTCTAGATTCAAGAAATGGCAAATCAGTTAATAATTCAACCCAATATCAATATTCAAAATAGGAAATATAGTTTTGCAGTAGAAATGTTAAATGCAAAATGTTTGCCACATGTTTATTTTGTGATTACTTTATCATGTTGAATTTTATTCCAGAAGTTAAGATTTTTTTAACAAAAAATGTAAGAATATGAAGTTAAATACGATTTCTGTAATTTCTTATAATCTAAAAAAATAAACCCTACAAATGGTGAGTTGAGACAGGTCAATAAAATTATGATACAGTTATGTAAAGAATGGTATTTCTGTAGAAATCAGACAACCTGTGATCAATATATTCAGCAGTCTGTTTTACTTCAGTTTGTCTTTGTTTCTAGACGTGCTGCGGCAGCAGGAAATAACAAAAACTTCCATGGGTAAAAACAGACAGACATCCATACCTGTGTATCATTTCTATTAGATCCTGCCATTGTTTTCCATGTTCATGACCTTACAGTTGTATTTCCTTTGAAAATTGATTTGAAATATTGTCAATACCGCTTTCAGAATGCTTTTATATGAAGTTATTTGCACAGTCCCATCCCCTAAAAAGCCAAGGAAGCAAAAAAAATACGGTTTATAAGATAAAAAATTAAATTTCCATTCCTGACTTATTCAACAACACAGTTTCCTCTATCACACTTTATCAGCACTTTCAACACTTAATTCTTGCCCTGCTGGTGGTGAATAATTCTGCCTTGTGAACAGTGCAGATCATGATCAGCCTGCACATACATGCAATCTTGTAAGGACCTTAGTTCGAGTTGATAAATTCAAAGTTTAAGAATGCTTCTTTATCTCATTCTTGTTCAATTTAGAACTGTTTTAGCTCCTGTGGACAGAATGTTCATGTGGAGCTATTGTGATCACCTTATCTCCATGGTTTGTTATCAACACTTTACATCAAAAGACTTTTCTTCCAGAATATTTATGCCAATTTCAAGCAGACTTCACAGAAATATATCTTTTGTGGTCTTTGAAATAGATTTATCAGAAATTCCATTCAATGCAGCATGGCAACGAAAAGGGAAGAAGAAAAAAAGAGGGGAGTGCTGGTGTAAAGGTTAAGGTGTCAGCCGCTCATCCCGGAGGTTGCGGGTTCAAGCCCCACTGGGGTCAGGACGGTACTTCATCATATGACACCAGTACTGGTTTTTCCAGGAAGCGAACTCGAGAGTGACTCGAAAAGCTAAAAGCTTTCTTCACAATCGAGCTAAATTAAATTAGTATAAAATAAAAATAATAGGGGAGATCATCCAAAGCTGTAAGGTCCCAAGCTTAGGTATTTGATGTGTAGATATTGTGGTGGTCCTCTACTAAGTTTTTCTTATCATGGCCTTGAGGTGAGAAAAGGTCCCATACTTTAGGTCTATGTTTTATATGTGTGCCAGCATTTTGAAATTATTTCCGAGAAATGCTCCTAAGTGGACCTATCAACCAATATTAGTTTAGGAGTGGTAGTGTAGAGGTTAATGTGTCTGCCGCTCAATCCGGAGGTTGCAGATGCCAGCCCCACTGGGGTCACAGCCGTACCTCCTCATATGACACCAGTACTGGTTTTTCGAGGAAGCGGACTTGAGAGTGACTCGATAAGCTGCAAGCTTTCTTCACAGTCCAGCTAAAATAAATAAGTATAAACTAAGATTGGTGAAACTATCTAATGGTTAGCTATCCTGATATTGCTACATGGAAAACTTTTAAAATCTTTTCCAAGAAAAGATTGGTCTTATTTTAAAATAATCAGAGGAATAATTCTTATGTGACCACCTACAAAGGTTTTTCAAGAGATGTTGATTCATCAAAGAAACATGGCCAGTTAGGGGTGGGGCAGTTTCAATTTTATATAATTAGGGGATCAGTTGAAAAACTCATACCAGAAACCAGAGGCTAGATTTTCTCAAGTGACTCTTTACACTTGTACAATGTATTAAATTGACCTTTCTCTCTAAAACTGACATCCTTCTGAGGTTGTTAGTATCAGGAATTTGCAATGTCACTCAGGTGAGTGATGTTGGGCCATCATGGCCCTCTTGTTTCTTGTACTTTCTAAATTTTAATGTCAGATTGCTATGTCACATTTAGAGCAAATTTCTAGACACAATTTCAATCTGTTGGTTCTTGTAATTTGAGTTGAGACATCATTTCAGATTTAACAAAGTATGTCAAAATAGGAGGTACTGAACTTGCTTGATTATGCAATGTTATTTGAATTATTTTGATGCTTTTCTAAATATTTAATTTTAATGGAGTTGAATTAATTTTTATACAACATGTATTGATATTGTTATACTAACTGCTGTCTATGTATGTGTAATCATACTTTAAACCATTTAGACCATGAATACTAGGTATATAATTATGTATGTCTTCTTTCATTGTAGGATGTTGAACAGAAATGAAGAGTTAGCAGTAAGTAGTGAAATGATTGTTTGAAGTGTGACTGTTTTAACACATACATTGTATTATGCTGCTTGCAATATTTGTGGTCACACCCAGTGTAGATCATTCTGTTCATGAATAGCATTCAGTTTGGTAAAATTTAATCAGATACTCCTTTTGTACAACATCTTGTAAAAGGAATAAGTGACTGTGTAGAGATTAAGGTGTTAGCCACTCAACCAGTTGATTGCAGGTTCAGACCCACTCAACTGGGTGATTGCAGGTTCAAACCCTAGAGGGGATCATGGCCATGGGTAGACAACAGTTCTATTTTTCTAAAGTAGCCAATTCAAAGCTGACATAATTTACATAAATTATGGTGATGTTAATTCTAAATAGAGTGAAGAACAAGTTCTTTTGCATAAAATTAAATGTAAAAGAAAGGAGCAATATTATTTGCATAGTACATCTTATTGTTATTGTAAGTTTTTGTGTTTGGAGTGTACTTAACTTTTAAGATGTTACGTGGTTATCAACTTTAATTTGCATTGTTAGGTATAAAAGCTTTAAAAGATGTCTGCACTTATGTAAAGAATATTGGTAAAAAAAAATAGTTCTTTTATTTTTGTAAAACTTATTAAAACTGTTTATACATTACAGATGTTCCGGTACAAGCAGGCAGTAACTGTGGATGATCCTGGAGCTAAAATTCAGAGGGTGACAAACTGTTTGCAGTATGTACATTACTTAGGATAATTATTTTACCCAACTTAACCTAGGACATAAAATGTGCAATCATTATGACCCAAATTAATTAGGTAATTTTTGCATGATGAAAATTTCACCATTTGTGAGCAGACACACTTATTCGCAAATTTTAAATTAATGCATCGAGGCATAGGGGGAAAAAAACAGTTTTTGTACCGTTAACAACTGCAGCTGATACTGTAAATTGTTATTTTATTATTCCTGTATAATGGTTTACTTGCATTTTTGCTCAGTTAAGGCATAACATGCCTATAAAGAAAGACACACTATCATTGCATTGTTTAAAACTTGCCTTCAAATTCGGTGGCTTCTAATTGGGTAAAAGGTTAAAACTTTCGTTTTTAGCTCGACTATTCGAAGAATAAGGAGACTATTGCACTCGCCCCGGCGTCGGCGTCTGCGTTGGTTAAAGTTTTTAATGAAGTCAAATATCTTGAATACTATCAAAGGTATTGACTTGAAACTCAAACTATATCTTTACCATCAACATCTACACCTGAGAAAACAATCCTCATAACTCTGTTTTGATTTTTGACAGATTTATGCCCCTTTTTAACTTAGAATTTTTGGTTAAAGTTTTTAATAAAGTCAAATATCCTGAATACTATCAAAGGTATTGACTTGAAACTCAAACTGTTTGTTTACCATCAACATCTACACCTGAGGAAACAACCCCATAACTCTGTTTTGATTTTTGACAGATTTATGCCCCTTTTTAACTTAGAATTTTTGGTTAAAGTTTTTTATAAATTCAAATATCCTGAATACTATCAAAGGTATTGACTTGAAACTCAAACTGTTTGTTTACCATCAACATCTACACCTGAGGAAACAACCCCATAACTCTGTTTTGATTTTTGACAGATTTATGCCCCTTTTTAACTTAGAATTTTTGGTTAAAGTTTTTTATAAATTCAAATATCTTGCAAATTATCAAAGGTATTGACTTGAAACTCAAAATATATCTTTACCATCAGCATCTACACCTGAGGAAACAATCCTCATAACTCTGTTTTGATTTTTGACAGATTTATGCCCCTTTTTAACTTAGATTTTTTGTTAAAGATTTTTATAAATTCAAATATCTTGAATACTATCAAAGGTATTGACTTGAAACTCAAAGTATGTGTCTACAATCAACATCTACACATGAGGAAACAATCCCCATAACTCTGTTTTGATTTTTGACAGATTTATGCCCCTTTTTAACTTAGAATATTTGGTAAAAGATTTTATAAAGTCAAATGTTTTGAATACTATCAAAGGTATTGACTTGAAACTCAAAATATGTGTCTACCATCAACATCTACATCTGAGGAAACAATCCCCATAACTCTGTTTTGATTTTTGACAGATTTATGCCCCTTTTTAACTTTTGATTTTTTTATGGACTTAAAATGTATGTTTACTGTCAACATCTTCACCAATGTTTTTGATTTTTGACATTTATGCCCTTTTTAACTTAGAATTTTGTTACAGATTTTACCAGACTAACATGGAAATACTCGAAATGGCTTTCTTTTTGAAATGTCATAGAATAATTATGCAGCATGCAGCGGTCATGCTTTTTTAATTCTATACATTTCGATTTTGAAAAGTTACAGAGTTATTCATGATCAAATTTACAAGGTTATGTATTTCTTTTGAAATTATCCCCTCCTCCCTCCACTTGGCTTACAGAATCCAGAGTAAGGCTTTGAATGTAATGTACATTTACAAAGGTCTTTGAACAAGTTTCATATCTTTGACCTTAATTCTTACAGACAATTACACAATACTCCTGTTCTTTGACAAAAAACCCATTTTACCAACAACCTTTCGAATAGTCGAGCGTGCTGTCATGTGACAGCTCTTGTTAAATGACCAATCAAAAGCCAGATTAAAAGTTCTATAACAATGGCGTCTTGTACATTGAAATTTATTTCAGAGCTCATTTTAAGACAACCCCTGGTTTAGAACATGACTCTGGATTACTGGAGCAACAGATTTCCCTGCTTAAAAGACAGAGGCCTGTAGATGTAAGATACATTGTATAATAAGTTTTATTTATAAACAGGCGAGACACAGTAACAGAACAATCAAAAGCTCTAATGAGCTTTTTAACTGACTGTTTTTAAGATATGAGTGTTGGGATGGAGTTGACTGCACCTTAACACAAATACTGTATCATTAGTTGTGATATTTTCAGACAGCATTATTAGCTGTGATATTTTGAATGATTTATCTTTCACATTTTACTTCTAATGTAGCACAAGTATTGATTACGTGTGAATAATATTATGAACAAATGTTCATTTGTCACAGTATTCTATAAATAAATGTATATATTTGCATATACAGGCTGGCGATGAAATGTTACAGAAGGAGGGTAAGCATATGATGTTCCGTCAGGAGCCACGTAAAATGTCAATCATCAACATGCCGGTGATCACTACGCTATATTACTGCTGTATGTACCATTATGAAGATGGGGAGAATCTGTTATCAAGCCCTGCCAGCATCAGGAAAGAACATCAGGTAGTATCTTTTTCCTTACAATTTTATAATCTTGCCAAAAAGAGCTCTATAATATTGTTTACATCTGCTTCGATAGAATTTCACATTGACAGCAGAAAATACAGTTTCCTCTGCTCTCTTATTCAGGCATTTTAAATTTAGGTTGAAAAAATGAAACTTGAATAAAGTTGATGGTCCAGTCAGCATCATTTTAATGTATATGTACAATATACAATATCATGTAAGTAATAGTAATTTACAAAAACCCCATTCAGCCAATTGGAAATTTTCAGTTGTAACACTTACAGGTAGGACTTGAGCCTTGTTGCATGAAAACCTTCAAGAGAAAAGGCACCATTAATGTAGTAACAGTAAACTTGTATCTGTTTCATATCAGTTCATTCTTAAACCTTCTCTTGTTGGAAATTTAAGTTAATTTCCCCTGAATAGTTGGGTCTATTCATTCCAAAACAGTGGTATATGCCACTTTGCCACAGGTACACCACTTGTTTGCCTTGTTTATGAAACAAATAGGCCAGGTCACAAGGGCAGGTCTTAACTCAACACAGGTAAACTGTTCTGCATTGATGACGATTTTAAAAAAAGTATGTATCTGTATTTGTAGATGGCCTTAAACACAGTTAGATTACCTCATCTATAACACAGTTATATTACCTTGTTGATGGCCTTTAACACTGTTAGATGAAGATTACCTTGTTGATGGATTTCAGTTAACAGAGAAGCAGTATGTGTGGACAGCTGTGAAAGCCAGGGCCAAGCTGAAGAGGTGGGCTGATATAGAAGCCATGTTTTTGACAAAGGTATAGCTTGCAACACTACAACTGTAGTACAGGTTATGGCAGTAGACTTTTACATTGTAATGATTTATGACTTTTAGTATATACATGTAGTAGATAAAGGTTATTGATAAGAAGATAAATGATGTTACACTTACAAATAATGAAAATTCTACCTCTTAAGATGGATCTGGTTTTGAATTTCATGCCGATGTGATGTTTCTTGGAGATGGATAATAGATGCTAATTTCTGGTGTGCCAAGCTTCAATTACTTTCTTGATTCTGACACCATCCAAGCAATAAAGTTTTTAAATGTGTGTATTAGTAAGTGAGAAAATTGAAGCTTAGTCATTGCCGTGGCACAGTGTTCGCCTTTCAATCGAAGGGTTCTGGGTTTGATCCCTACCATAGCCATGTCGTTAGTGTCCTTAGGCAAGACATTAATAATTCCACATTGCCTGTCTCTCTTCGAGGTTGATTCCACCTGGAATGAGTCTCAAAAGTGATTAATCTAAGTTGTAAGAACTAGTTTCGCAATCGAGGATAAATAAATTAGTATAAATTAATTGTTTAGTCATTTCTTTCAATTCATCTACATGTTATAATGTATAGTTTTATAGTAAGCGGGAAAGATAAACCTGTGATGTATAACACAATGCTTTGTCTTTCAGGGTTTTTTTGGCACAAAGATGAAGTGTGTGATAGGTTTTGATAAAGTAGCTGCTATTATATACAAATGTGAGGCACCTCCTGAGGTAATATTATTCTATAAGAATAACACATTTAAAAAACCAAATGCACAATTTATTCACTACTAGAGCTATCACTAAAGGTGATGATTTTTGTTGTATTCGAGAATGTGGTAGAATCGTTGAGATTATTGTTTTATTTGTGTTTCTAAAGGAACATCAAATGTGTAAACTGCTCCTTTGGGCATGATACAAATGAATTGAATTAGATAAGGGCCAAAAAGTAAAGCACTTTTTTTCAAGTTCAAAGATCATCACTAAATACATTTTAAAGTTTTCTTGTGTTAAGAAGTTTGGTCAAAATTGCCGTCGATTTACAGTACATTTGCAATGGATTCTTACACTTATTATACCCCCAAAACAAAGTTTGGGGTGGTGTATAGGAGACACCCGGTGGTTGGTTGGTTAGTTGGGCGGTCAGTCAATTGCATTTTCCTTGTCTAGGGCATAACTTGAAAACTACTGTTTGCAATCCAATCCAACTTCATACAATGGTCAAGCACATTGAGAGGAAGTGCAGTGCACACGAACCATAACTCCATCTTGACTAATTACAGAGTTACTGCCCTTTGCTACTTTTCCTTGTCTGGAGCATTTTTGAGCAATTCAATACAACTTCATACAATGGTCAAGCACAATAACAGGAAGTGCAGTGTACAAGAAACATAACTCTATCTTGACTAATTACAGAGTTATTGCATTTTATTACTTTTCCTTGTATAACTTGAAATCTACCAGTTGGAATTCAATACAACTTCGTACAATGGATTATGGTCAAGTACAATAAGAGGAAGTGCAGGGTACAAGAACCATAACTCTATCTCGACTAACTACAGAGTTATTGACCTTTGATGCTTTTCCTTTAATTTAATAATTTTTAACTCTAATTTAGTTTTTTACAAGGTTTGCTGTTACAATGTACTTATAACTTCTTTAGTTGATAAAGCTGTCTTTAGTGGGTATTAATCACATTAAGTGATAAGTCTAGTTTACTTTTGTTTTATTGGCATATTTACACAGCCTCTCAGTAAGTACTTGATGCTGGTAGATGATGTAGACAAGCGTATGGAACTTGCTCAGAAAATGCACTGTCACGATGCTGTTATTGAGGTAAGTGTTTAATGTAATCTTACAAGATTGTTCATCAAGTGTAACAAAAGTCTTGAATTTTTTTTTACTTTACTCAGATTGTAGTTTTTAAGATTGCTTTCTGTAGGGGTGTCCTCAAAACGATTCATAGCCAGTTACATCTGGGGTTTCACTCCCATTATCAAAATCTGCGTGTTGGACTGTTGTGCATATTAATGGGTGGTTTAGGTCAGTATGTCAATTTGCCAGCTGATGTCTGAACTCCATAAGGTATTTTCCCTGTAAATCCATGTTTACCATAATATTGTAAAATAGATTGTGCCCATTCTTCCTTATAATTGATGTTTACCATAATATTCAGAATAGTACCCATTCTATCTAAAACCACCACACCCTTTGCATACAATCATGTTAGTTTCATATTTCAGCCATTTAGGCAAACTTCATAGCAAAACCAGAATATGAATCTTTCTGTTTTAAATTTTGAAACAATTTAAAGTCTTTAATTATAATAAGTACTGGTTAGAAGAGGTATTTTGTCTCTGAATTGTGTTTATTTGCACACATTTATATGCTTGAATTATTTAAAGGGTGTGATTGTGAACTGTCTTTTAATAATTTAGCTTGAACTCTTCAGTATTTTCAGCTGTTATTCCTACAACTCTCAATTTGTTGTGCAGTATTATTTTCTAATAATCTGTATAAATGTTGTTGTTTTTTTTACAGACATACCGTAATCAGAGAGACAAGCAGGCCCTACAAGCATATTTCCAGAAACTAAAGCAAAATTCCAGGGAGTGGTTTGTAGCTGGTGGAGTTTTAAATGATCAGGTAAAGTCATAAAAGTTCAGACAGAGTATTGTTACCTTTGACACAAAACAGTTTATATAGGCTACTAGACTTTTATCTTGTGTCAAAATACTGTGAACGTTACCTGGCACCCTGTAGGACCATTTGATCATGCAGGTGAAAGTAGGTTGCCAGTTAAACCAGGTTTCACTGCAAAACATTTCATGTTACCCATACCAAAAGACTGCTGGATAAATCGGTTTACAGATAAAACCAGATTAGAGGTTGTGCTGTATATTTTAGCAATTCAGTATGGATGATGACAATGTGACACTTTCCGAATGTTTTAAAATAGAAAAACTGACTCACAATTTTGAAGTTGTCACCTAAAATGCTGGTCCGATTATCTAGTTGACATTTTAACATTCTGCTGGATAAGGAGTGGGGAAGATGACTTTACATAAAGCTATCTCTAGTTGACACAAAATTCAGTTCCTTCATGTTTTGTATCCTATATGTTTTACATAAATCACTTCAGACAGTATTTAATTTATTATAAATGGCATTTATTTTAGTTTTACATGTAATTTTATGGCCACTTGTTCCTTACAGAGTGTGAAGTGGAAAACTTGAGGACTGGCTTCATGATGAAGTGTCACTGTGATATTGTCTATGATAGTCATTCCAAAATATGTCAACCGTACAATACTGCCACTGAAGAATATCAAGAACTCAAGAATACATGACACTTAAACAGCATACAACAATTGTTATATCAAATACATATCAGTGCCATAACTTTGAGATATGGAAATAAATTTGGATGTGCATTTTCCTGACAAAATATAAAGTATGCTAAGTTGTTAAGGTCTTTGAAATCAAATCAGGAAATTACATGGACATTAGTGATGACCTAGTTATTAAATTACTTGATCTGTCATCTTAAAAGTCCATTACAAAGACCAAATCGAATTTTTCTTTAAAATCTGTAATTGTAACTGGCATCTTCTCAAAAGGAAAAATATGACATACTGCATCGAATGGGACCATATTGTGTTGAAAATTTGAGTTAAACTAAAGAATTAATAAATTGTATTTTGCCTTTTCAAAAGCGAAAGTAGGTTTTCCAGTTTTCAAATATCTTTGTAATTTTCCAGAAGTCTCCCACAAAGAGGCTGTAAATAGGTTGTATATGAAAAAGCATGCCTATTTTGAATTATAGTTGAAAGAACTTTACTTCCAATCATGTGCAACATATATCTCTGAGTGTTTACAACATGCAATAAAGCGAAAGTAGGACAAAAAGACCACCCAGGTCAATCTAAGGAAATACAAAAACATTCACTCGTTTTTCTGCAGCAGTATTTCAAACAGGGAAATACTCCACGGCTATTGTAAAGTTTTAGAAGCCAGTTTCAAACTGTATTCCCTGTTACAATTCCAGATTTAAAAGAAAATTTGATTTGGTCTTAGTAATGGACCTTTAATATTGGTTACAAAATATTGTTATCCTATACTCAGATGAACAAATTAAAAAAGAAACCAGGAAACACTAACTTCTCTTAAAAGAAAGCCTTTTTAAGTCATAACCTTCTCTTGTTTTTCGAAAGATTTTTACAAATGCTGACATCTAGTCAAGACCACATATGGGATTTATACTCTATGGTACCAAATTAGGTCCTCTTTGATATCCATGGTAGAGTAAAGCAGTTGAATGTTTCATTATTCCTGAGTTAGTAACAAGGACGTGACGGCTTATAACTTTTTTTAATAACAAAAAAGGTATTTCTTTGCTTAAATTATGCTGATTTATCCTCAGTGTAGTTGAGCAGATTATTTTATAAGTAATGGCCAACGCTACTGTTTTTAACCTTTCTGAGGTCTAACAGCTTTATTGTGGTAAGGAATGTAAGGAGATTTTAGCAGGGTTTATTATATCGCATACAGGTCGATATAAGTAGCATTAATAATGAAGGTTTTCATCTTGCTCTCCTGTGTTTTTAGTTTGAAATAGCGGGGGAAAATCATTGACATTAACAGGATAATTGCTATTGTTCATGAGTGTTCTTTGTTGACTTTAAGCTGCAAACTTTAAATACCTATCCTGGCCAACTTGCTTATTATCTTTCTGTGCCTAAATATAGAAATTCAGGCAAAATTCACGAGCTATTTTTGTCTAACTCTTCTGTTTTCTTGGGTGTATCATGCCTGGCAAGCACTACGTATACTTCTGTGTAATGCCTGTTTATTTGTGTATATGTACTTTTTTTTTATTCAATGAATTTCTGTGAATTTAGTGGGTGTTTGGTTGTTTGTATTGTCAGGAGTTCTTAAGTTATGTACAAGCATATGAAATTAAGCAGTTTTATTACTTGATTAAATCTCATAGTTTTGTTAACCTTTTTGTATGTGTATTTACATAATTATATGTTGTTAAAGATTTTGTATTTGCAAGCGCAATACTAGTGCAGATATACAAATGTAATAAAACAATAATAAAACAAGAAACTGAATTACTCATTTTTTAGCTCATCTGAGCACAAAGCACTGGTGGGCCTTTATACTACATGTGTGTAATGATTGTTTTTACAATTGGTTATTTTAGAGTCAGTTTAAATTGTCCGTACGTCTGTCAACAATTTATTCCAACCACAATTTTAGTGCAATCCTGATGAAACTTTGTGACAATATTCACATTGATGAAATCTTGGTTGAGTTTGATAGGTCATTTTAGCTCAAAATTTTGAAGAAAACTTTAGCTTCACACCTTGATTAAGCTTTTGGTACAGCCCCACTTTCTTTCCAAACCATTACAAACATTGCTTTGAAACTTACAACATGTATTTACCATCATTACTTCCATCAACAGACAAGAGTACATAACTCTTTTTCACCTTAAGAAAATAGTGAATTTGGGTAAATCCACTTACTGATTTAACCCTTTGAGATAGTGCTGTGAAACTTGGAATACTTGTTTGCATCATGACCCCCATCTGTATGCAAGAGCAGGTAACACTTATCAAGGATTTTGTTTTAATTAAGGCCCTTTATCAACTTAGAATCTTGGTTAAGTTTTTCTTACCAGTCCAATTATTGACTTAACCATTTGAGATATTAGTTTAAAAGTTGGAAAACTTGTGTACCATCATGACAGCCATCTGTAAGCAAGAGTAGCTAACTCTATCAAAAAAATTAGTGTACGTAGAAATTCCTAGTTAGTCTTGTGCAAAGAACTGTTGTGCACATTATCAGTTATTACTTAAAATATTGATTTGAAACGTTGATATAGTGTTCAGAGGAATAAAACAATTAAGTTAGATAACTCTTGACTTAATATCTTGCTGCTTACTGCCCTTGTTAAACTTTGAAAATTCACAGATTGTTGTTTAGCCGTTTACTAGGTCACATTGTCGAATAAAAAAACACCTTGTCAACACTCCAGAGGCTCAATTTATTAACCAATCATCGTGAAAATTGAATTGATTGAAATGTTTGTCTCAATGATTTCCAGGTCAAGATCGAATCTGGGTCACTTGGGTTCAAAAACTAGGTCACATGGTAAATCTAAGAAAAACCTTGTTAACACTCTTTAAGTATCCAATCATCATGAAAACTGGTCAGAATGTTTGTCTCAATAACTTTTAGGTCAAGTTCGATTCTGGATCACCTGCCTGGGGTCAAAATTAGGTCACACGGTCATAGAAAAACCTTGCTAGCACTCTGGAGACCACATCTAATCATGCTAATATCAAATCTTCAAGAAAATATTTAGAATGTTTGTCATGATGATTTCTAGGTCAAGTTTAAAACTGGGTAACTTCGGGTCAAAAGGTAGGTCACTAGAGCAAGTCGAATTAAACGCTTTGGGGTCACATTTATTACCCAGTTGCCATGAAATATGGTGGTCAGAGCGTTTGACTTGACGATTTCTAGGTCAAGATTGAATATCGGTATTTATGTGCATCCACGGTAACAGACTACTTATATGACTGGAGAGAAACAGAAGAAATTAACCGTGGGTTGCGACGATGGGAAAAGTGCTGCTTGTGATATGATTTAAGAAAATTATTTAAATGTTGAATATGTGAAAGACTAATTTTAAATTTTTCATTTAATACCAACAAAACTTAGGTTTGTGTGTTTACTCATAAAATAATGAAATTACCTCAACCGTAAATCGGTTATTTAAGCGCGACAAAAAAGAAACGGACAGATTTATCTTCGAATTCAAAATTCGCGGAAGGAAAATTTTCTTATTGTGTATCTATGTAAAATTAATCTTTTGCAGTTTTTATAAGCGAAGTTTGGAATTCGGGAAGAATAGCGAAAACTAAATCAAAACAAATCAATTTTACAGTAAAGTTTTTGGCATAAAATATAGTTAATATACATTGTACATGTAATATGTCGCGCATAAAAGGCAGGTCCATGTGCCCGAGGTCAAGGTCGCACTCTGATGTCAAAGTTACTGCTCAGAGAAGGATAGAAGCTATTAATTCATCGAATTTTGCTTGTTCCAATTAAAATACAAATGTGATAGTCTCCCTTACATTTTCAGTAAAAGTTATTTCCCTTAACGGATGAATTGACGTCAGCGTCATGAGAGCGACGTCACAGTCAATTGTTCCTGACGATTCTTTCTCTCTTAGGTTTTATAAAATACTAAGCCTTAGAGTGTCGGAAAAATATGTAGATTATATTAAATACATATTTCATCTTTCGTGAAAATTTCACCGGAGCTACCGGAATTAAGACAGAAAAAATAACGGAACCATTCTTTGGAATTTCGACCTGAAACATCAGTGTGTCAACAGTTCTCACTCAGACTTCTTGGAAAAGATCATATTTTCTTTGCACAGTAGGCCCTACGGCTAACAAAGTTAAGTATAAACACTTTTTAAATTAATCGTTATTACAGTTTCTTTTTTTGAACTGACCTCTAGAAATATTTTCAATCTGCTGACTTACACACGGCGAAAACTAGAGACCGAGGGTTCTTTTTATCAAAAGTATAGATACTGTGTAGGAATTTCCTTCCTTTCTCAATAGCTGATATAGGTTATATGATTAAGCTTTACCGCAGGGGAGCGTTAGCAACTTAGATTTAACACATGGCATTTCCGTGACTTTGAAATATTCATTTTCACCAAAGACGAATGTAACAAGACAGCTTACGGTAAATGTCTAATTGAAGCATACAGTAATATATTGCAAACATGTAGTAATTAAGTTACTCTCGTTTTTTCTGGTTTTTGCCCCCAGACACCGCTTTGACACTCTAACCAACCCCATAACGTATTCCAGTTTCGGCCATGTTACATATATTAAGATCTAGACTTCAAATTAAAAGCAGAATTTTCTATCAAACTGGCTGGTGGATTGTTTTGCTGTTCTTGTTACTTCCCCTCTCCAACACCTTTTAGTCACAGACTCACAGTACCCTCACTTTCACGTCTCAATGGGTTTGTTCTGATAATTCCTGTATTTTGCTCATTTTGCCGCGATGCAGACCCACAGTAACTGATAAAATTAGATTAACGCTAAAAGTACTGAAAATATTTATCTTCCCATTCAATGTTCAGAGAAAACATACGTGGCATAGAACTTACAAATGTATTTAATTATAAAAATGCGCCAAATGTTGTTTTTTTCTGCAGCCATTTATTTCTGGAGTTTCTTCTATGAAAACACACGCAAAATGTAAATAAATTTTATATGCCGTTTGTGGCGGGATACTAGTTGAGTGGATGGAATGGGGAATTTTTATTAAAAAATGTAATAATCACCCGCACAATCGGTCAAAAGGCGGCCAATATATAGCGTCTACAATGTAAGTGGCAATATCGGTATAACTGCATTTGTAAAAAAGTTTTATACTGACAATCCAGAGAAACATAAGGAGTCATTGTGCATAACGACCATTCTGGAAAAAGTCATAAAGACCCGTCGCAGACATCAAAAAAGCTGCAATATGTGCTTATTACGTCCCTTGTAATAAGTTATAGTTACCTCCCTGAACGGATGTATTGACGTTGACGTCATGACAACGACGTCATGATCTATTGTTCCTGATGACACGCCACACGCATAAAGGATAGATTTTGTGTGACACTGAAATAATTTAAACAAGTTGTTTTAAAAAATAAAACCGGGACTGATCGCTGTAGTCTAGGACATCGTGATCAATTGCGCCTTACGGTAAGGTAAGTTTTTATGCAATTATCTATTTTGCATACAGTTATTTATAGAATAACAACTTGAGTTATTTAGCGTAACTTTTTAGTGCAAGCTCTTTCTAAACTGTGATAGCCTTTTCTCTGTCAAATGGAGAGAAACCATAATATATTTTTGTTGCCTACAAGTGATGTTAGGATGTAGTAGTGTTTGCTAGAGAACATACGAGAGTTTAACGGTATGTAAGTGGCTTCGTGCCTTTGCGTCGCTTTGCGTTTACATAATGTTCGCGCGTTTTTGTGCTAAAGTGTTTTGTGATCGTGAAACCTAGCAACCCCGTACTGTTGCCTCATCTCGAGAATAAACAGAAGAATGCAGCTCGCTCAAGACATTTTCATATGTCACAAGGTAATACGCAACCACTGCTACGGAATAAAGTTGAAACGACAGGTGAGGAAATTCCCGATGTCGAGCAGCAAGTACGGTGAGGTATTTGGCAGCAAATATTTTCAGAGATACATATTATCTTTACGTTCACGTTGTCGTGCAATCATTGCAGCTAATGGAGGTTACACTGGATACTAGAATTATGTGACTTTCGGCCAGAAAGGATTGCCACCACTTCTCGTTCAAATTTTATCAAATTTCAATAAATTGTCAGATAGTGTACAAAATTAAATGTTAACATATAGCGTAGTGCGGTTTTTTTTTATTTTTGAAATATCAAGAAAACACTGAGTGTAAAAGATACAAAGGTATGTATGATTTTATTCAACATATATAACATATCGATGGTGATTGTCTTTTGCGAAGTTTTTTGCGGGACGGGTCGATAGGTGTCATTTTAGGTGGCTTGTTTGAAGATAACTGTAAATGTTGGCGACACTCGTGTGTTTTTTTTTTCAATAGCGATGGCAGCAGTGGAAGATTTTTGCTGACAGTCGTGTGAATGCTGTCACATTTAATGTTGACTCTATTTGAATAAAATTCAGCGTTTGTATGTTCTGCCATGTAATACCAGCACTATTTCGAATCCCGTTTCCGCAGAATCCATACAATCTGGCGGGGGGGGTATGTAAGGCACGAAGTTTTTTTCAAGTTTCACTCTGCAAATGGCCCAATCGAATGTCAGCAAACTTACACCTATTAGCTTGGCGCCAGTGTTCGTTTAGCGAGCTTTTTGCTACTATGGAGATTTATTAACCGGCGGCCATGGTTTGTATAAATTGCTATTCTATTCAGTCAGCCAGCGAACTTACACCTATTGTTTGGCGCCATTTTTGAGGTATTCGCGTTTGTTTAGCGAGCATTTTGCTTTGCTACGATGGAGATTTATTTACCGGCGGCCATGGTTTGTATAAGTTGCTATTCTATTCAGTCAGCGAACTTACACCTATCTGCTTGGCGCCATTTTTGAGGCATTCGTGTTCGTTTAGCGAGCTTTTTGCTACTATGGAGATTTATTAACCGGCGGCCACGGTTTGTATAAGTTGCTATTCTATTCAGTCAGCGAACTTACACCTATTGTTTGGCGCCATTTTTGAGGTATTCGCGTTTTTTAAGCGAGCATTTTGCTTTGCTACGATGGAGATTTATTACCGGCGGCCACGGTTTGTATAAGTTGCTATTCTATTTGCGAACTTACACCTATTTGCTTGGCGCCATTTTTGAGGTATTCGCGTTCGTTTAGCGAGCATTTTGCTACGATGGAGATTTATTTACCGGCGGCCATGGTTTGTATAAGTTGCTATTCTATTCAGTCAGCGAACTTACACCTATTGTTTGGCGCCATTTTTGAGGTATTCGCGTTTTTTTAGCGAGCATTTTGCTTTGCTACGATGGAGATTTATTACCGGCGGCCACGGTTTGTATAAGTTGCTATTCTATTTGCGAACTTACACCTATTTGCTTGGCGCCATTTTTGAGGTATTCGCGTTCGTTTAGCGAGCATTTTGCTACGATGGAGATTTATTTACCGGCGGCCATGGTTTGTATAAGTTGCTATTTTATTCAGTCAGCGAACTTACACCTATTTGTTTGGCGCCATTTTTGAGGTATTCGCGTTCGTTTAGCGAGCATTTTGCAACGATGGAGTTTGCTCATTTTGCCGCGATGCAGACCCACAGCAACTGATAAAATGAGATTAACGCTAAAAGTTCTGAAAATATTTATTTTCCCATTCAATGTTCAGAGCAAACGTACATGGCATAAAACTTACAAATGTTTTTAATTATAAAATGCGCCAAATGTTGTTTTTTTCTGCAGCCATTAATTTCTGGAGTTTTTTCTATGAAAACAGACGCAAAATGTACATAAATTTTATATGCCGTTTTTGCGGGATACTAGCTGAGTGGGTGGAATGGGGACTTTTTATTAAAAAATGTAATAATCATCCGCACAATTTTAATAATTTCATCGGTCAAAAGGCGGCCAATATAACTATATAGCGTCTACAAGGTAAGCGGCAATACCGGTATAACTGCATTTGTAATTAGAAGTTGAGTTTTATACTGACACTCCAGGGAAACATATGGAGTCATTGTGCATTACGACCATCCGGGAAAAATATTCATAAAGACCCGTCGCAGACATCAGAAAAGCTGCAATCTGTGCTTATTACGTCCCTTGTAATAAGTTTTAGTTACCTCCCTGACCGGATGTATTGACGTTGACGTCATGACAACGACGTCATGATCTATTGTTCCTGATGACACGCCACACACATAGAGGATAGATTTTGTTTGACACTGAAATAATTTAAACAAGTTGTTTTAAAAAATAAAACCGGGACTGATCGCTGTAGTCTAGGACATCGTCATCAATTGCGCCTTACGGTAAGGTAAGTTTTTATGCAATTATTTATTTTGCATGCAGTTATTTATAGAATAACAACTTGAGTTATTTAGCGTAACTTTTTAGTGCAAGCTCTTTCTAAACTGTGATAGCCTTTTCTCTGTCAAATGGAGAGAAATGGCAAACCATAATATATTTTTGTTGCCTACAAGTGATGTTAGGATGTAGTAGTGTTTGCTAGAGAACATACGAGAGTTTAACGGTATGTAAGTGGCTTCGTGCCTTTGCGTTACTTCGCGCATTTATTACATAATGTTCGCGCGTTTTTGTGCTAAAGTGTTTTGTGATCGTGAAACAGAGCAGAATAGGCAAATGATTTGTTCGTTAATGAATGTCGCATCAGCCTGAGGAATTTAAATGGACGGACACGCATTTACCGGCGGCGAGGAGAGTGAAATGCCGCTTACTCCATGGAGTTGACTTCTTTCTGCGAAAGCTTACCAAAATCGAATCTTAGCAACCCCGTACTGTCGCCTCATCTCGAGAATAAACAGAAGGATTCAGCTCGCTCAAGACATTGTCACATGTCACAAGGTAATACGCAACCACTGCTACGGAATAAAGTTGAAACGACAGGATGTCGAGCAGCAAGTACGGTGAGGTATTTGGCAGCAAATATTTTCAGAGATACATATTATCTTTACGTTCACGTTGTCGTGCAATCATTGCAGCTAATGGAGGTTACACTGGATACTAGAATTATGTGACTTTCAGCCAGAAAGTATATCCACCACTTCTCGTTCAAATTTTATCAAATTTCAATTAATTGTCAGATAGTGTACACAGTTAAATGTTAACACATGGCCTAGTGCGGTTCTTTTTATTTTTATAATATCAAGAAAACACTCAAGTGTAAAAGATACAAAGGTTTGTATGGTTTTATTCAACATATATAACATATCGATGGTGATTGTCTTTTGCGAAGTTTTTTGTGGGTAGGTGTCATTTTAGGTGGCTTGTTTGAAGATAACTATAAATGTTGGCGACACTCGTGTGTTTTTTTTTTCTTCAATATCGATGGCAGCAGAGGAAGAGAGTGTCAAGGGTTTCCCGCACACGAAGTTTTATTCAAGTTTCATTCTGCAGATGGCCCAATCGAATGTCAGCGAACTTACACCCATTTACTTGGCGCCATTTTTGTGGTATTCGCATTTTGCTACGATGGAGATTTATTTACCGGCGGCCACGGTTTGTATAAGTTATTATTCTATTCAGTCAGCGAACTTACACCTATTTGCTTGGCGCCATTTTTGAGGTATTCGCGTTCGTTTAGCGAGCATTTTGCTACGATGGAGATTTATTTACCGGCGGCCACGGTTTGTATATAAGTTATTACTCTATTCAGTCAGCGAACTTACACCTATTTGCTTGGCGCCATTTTTGAGGTGTTCGCGTTCGTTTAGCGAGCATTTTGCTACGATGGAGATTTATTTACCGGCGGCCACGGTTTGTATAAGTTGCTATTCAATTCAGTCAGCGAACTAACACCTATTGCTTGGCGCCATTTTTGAGGCATTCGCGTTCGTTTAGCAAGCATTTTGCTACGATGGAGATTTATTTACCAGTGGCCACGGTTTGTATAAGTTGCTATTCTATTCAGTCAGCTAACTTACACCTATTTGCTTGGCGCCATTTTTGAGGCATTCGCGTTTGTTTAGCGAGCATTTTGCTACGATGGAGATTTATTTACCGGCGGCCACGGTTTGTATAAGTTGCTATTCAATTCAGTCAGCGAAAATTACACCTATTTGCTTGGCGCCATTTATTGAGGCATTCGCGTTCGTTTAGCGAGCATTTTGCTACGATGGAGATTTATTTACCGGCGGCCACGGTTTGTATAAGTTATTATTCTATTCAGTCAGCTAACTTACACCTTTTTGCTTGGCGCCATTTTTGAGGCATTCGCGTTCGTTTAGCGAGCATTTTGCAACGATGGAGATTTATTTACCGGCGGCCACGGTTTGTATAAGTTGCTATTTTATTCAGTCAGCGAACTTACACCTATTTGCTTGGCGCCATTTATTGAGGCATTCGCGTTCGTTTAGCGAGCATTTTGCTACGATGGAGATTTATGTACCGGCGGCCACGGTTTGTATAAGTTATTATTCTATTCAGTCAGCGAACTTACACCTATTTGCTTGGTGCCATTTTTGAGGTGTTCGCGTTCGTTTAACGAGCATTTTGCTACGATGGAGATTTATTTACCGGCGGCCACGGTTTGTATAAGTTGCTATTTTATTCAGTCAGCGAACTAACACCTATTTGCTTGGCGCCATTTTTGAGGTATTCGCGTTCGTTTAGCAAGCATTTTGCTACGATGGAGATTTATTTACCGGTGGCCACGGTTTGTATAAATTGCTATTCTATTCAGTCAGCGAACTTACACCTATTTGCTTGGCGCCATTTTTGAGGCGTTCGCGTTCGTTTAGCGAGCATTTTGCTACGGTTTGTATAAGTTGCTATTCAATTCAGTCAGCGAACTAACACCTATTGCTTGGCGCCATTTTTGAGGCATTCGCGTTCGTTTAACGAGCATTTAGCTACGATGGAGATTTATTTACCGGCGGCCACGGTTTGTATAAGTTATTATTCTATTCAGTCAGCTAACTTACACTTATTTGCTTGGTGCCATTTTTGAGGTGTTCGCGTTCGTTTAGCGAGCATTTTGCAACGATGGAGATTTATTTACCGGCGGCCACGGTTTGTATAAGTTGCTATTTTATTCAGTCAGCGAACTGACACCTATTTGCTTGGCGCCATTTATTGAGGCATTCGCGTTCGTTTAGCGAGCATTTTGCTACGATGGAGATTTATTTACCGGCGGCCACGGTTTGTATAAGTTATTATTCTGTTCAGTCAGCGAACTTACACCTATTTGCTTGGTGCCATTTTTGAGGCATTCGCGTTCGTTTAACGAGCATTTTGCTACGATGGAGATTTATTTACCGGCGGCCACGGTTTGTATAAATTGATATTTTATTCAGTCAGCGAACTTACACCTATTTGCTTGGTGCCATTTTTGAGGCATTCGCGTTCGTTTAGCGAGCATTTTGCTACGATGGAGATTTATTTACCGGCGGCCACGGTTTGTAGAAGTTGCTATTTTTTTCTGTTTTCTATTGGATAATTCTGTTTTGACATATTCGATCCATATAAACGATATCTTTTCGTGCACCGTTTGCGCTGAACCTATTTCCAGGGCTACACATACAGGTCAGTACAGATGTTTCCTGCATACGAATTTGTTTTTTTTTCTTATTTCTTTTCATTGTTCAGTTGCCCATATAGCCTTTATATTTGGATGATCTTACCGACAATTTCAATTAAGCATTTCCAAATCCCGACCAAAGTCAGATCAAAAGGGGGGAAGGGCTAGAAATTACCGACTTTCCACTTGTTCTTGTGTGTCGTTATTTGCTGTTTCTTTATGACTAATCAAATTTTCAGTATATCTTCAACTTCAAACTTCAATTTATTGGCAAATCAGCAAATTGATTGCCTTTGGTCATTTGCAATGTATAAGAAATATATCAATAAGCGTTTTTTTCTGGTCATTGGATATGACTCTGTAATATCACACAAGGTGGCGATATTCCCGTAGTTTCGCACACAAATGGGATATGTTTGCGGCGTCTTGTGTCATGTATTTCTAAATGACGAGGAAAACAAAGGAAACTATTCACTAATGATATTATCTAACAATCAATTCTTTTAAAATATTCCTCAGGGAAAAATAAGTATAACTGTTTTTTTTGTTTGTTTTTTTGTTTAAAACAACTCTTTAATTCAACTCTTTAACAACTCTTTAATTTGGAATTAAATTTGTTCTGTTGACCCCATATCCCGGAACGACATGCGCAATGTAATACATGTAACAAAGGTTTCCGTTTTCCCTTGTTTTAGTTTTATGTTCTGAATTAAAGAGTTGTTTTAAACAAAACAAAAACACATATTAAACACATATTATTTAGCTTCCCTTTTTATGTTTTTTTTTTACTTTTGTGTTCAGTGTTGTACTGCATCGACATATTCTGTCAACAACATTTCGACCATCGTTTACGCCGAACTAATTTTTAGGGCAGCGTGTGTTTGGAATCTTCCCGACATGAACCATGTTGTCTGTTTTCATTTCATGTTTTAATGTTTACGACAATACAACTGCAAGCCCAAAGTACCAAATCTAGACTCCGACCAAACAGGAGATGGTGGAATAATGTATAAGTCTAATTTGCGTCGCATCGCGCCATTTTTGGGACATTTTTTGCATTTTATTTAAGAATTGTTAATCAGTGTTTAGAGGAGCTTTAACCTAGATTGTTTCAGATAAGTATGGGGCATTTAAGTTCATAAGTCTTTAAGAAGTTACCGTAATTTTGACTCGTTATTTGACTTGTTTTCGTCGTTTTTGCCGTATGTTTACTGCTTTTATTTTCTTCATCAAATACACCAGAGAAGATATTTGTCTACAATAGTGAGTAGGTTTTCATTTTATTCTGCTAGCTTTTTCGTGGGCCTTTTTGTCCTTGCAATTTCACTGACTACCAATTAGTAAAACTGCCGTTATTCGGTTCGATCGTTTTGTGTGTTTTCGTGTCATTTCAGAGAGTTTTCCTTAAGATCACAGATGAAATTGGATGTATAAACGCCTTTGTGTGTGCGCGTCGTTTGCATTGTCAATTTTGCGAAACGTTTCATGCGACGAAAGTCAAAGAGGAAGTACCGGTAATATCCAGATAGAAAAGAAACAGATATAGCAGTGATACCATGGCAGGAAAGGAGAAGGTGGATGAGTAATACCCAGTCAGAAAAATAGAACTGTTTTTCTATTTAAAATAACTCTTTAATTCAAATTTTCGGCAATATTGCCTTTTTCAAGAAATTTGTCTGCACTTTTTAAATTCACATGTTGATCATATTCATGACAAGCTTAGAAATATAGAAGGTGGAGAAGTTATGCCATAGCAGAAAAGGATCAGATGGAGCAGTAATACACAGGAGGCCGAAAAGGGAGAAAGTTTAAGGGTAATGCCCAGACAGAAAAGAGGCAGTTAAGGCAGTGATACCAAAGCAGAAAGGAGAGGCGGAGAAGCAATGCCCAGGCATAAAAGAAGAAAATGGAGCAGTAAAACACACAGAGAAAAATTAGATGAAGCAGTTATACCCAGATATAAAAAGAGCAGGCGGAGCAGTAATGTACGGACAGAAAAGGGGCGGATGGGAGAAGTAATATCCTAACAGGAAAGAAGACGGTGGGGTACCCAGGCAAGAAGGGAGAATGAGGAGCAGTAAGCCCCAGGCAGAAGGAAGAGGCGGAGAAGCAATGCACAGGCATAAAATAAGAAAATTGAGCAGTAAAACACAGACAGAAAAAGATAAGGTGGGGCAAGTAAACCCAGATATAAAAGGAGCGGTAATGTCCTAACAGAAAAGGGGCAGATTGGAGAAGTTATACCCTGACAGGAAAGAAGACGGTGTAGTACTCAGGTAAGAAAGGAGAATGCGGAGCAGTAGTACCAGGCATAAACCAGAAAATGGAGCAGTAATATACCAGTCGAAAGGAACAGGCGAGGAAGTATCCCCCAAGCAGGTGGGGCAGGGATATCCAGGCAGAATAAATTTACAGGCGGAACTTAAAAACCCCACAAACAAAGGTTATTTCACAAATTTTATATACTATAAACGCTTACTCCACTTGCGGAAAATGAATCTTTGCAGCCTGATCATCATCTCCGTTTTCCACTACTCGGTCAATAATTTTTCAATGAACGCCCCTTTAATTTATTAGTGACACTGCCAAGATTGAAAGGTGGCCAAGTCCATTTTAGAGACTCGACAGGGTAGGGTTAGTCAATGGATAAAAGTTTTATTGTCATAAGTTAGTAAGTTACCAGAATGTTTATAACATTTTTGATAAGGATCAATAAATAATTGTTTTCATTTGCTACATCAGTATTTTAAGTGTTCATGTGACTCAAAATTCTATGTTTTTAAAAAAATATTTTATAGTATTTCATTCGGTAATAATGATTCATCTGATAATGTAATTACATTGGTGTACCTTTCCTTAATACATTGATATAACGAGTCTATATGTATGTGTGTTTTAACTTGATTAAATACAAATAATAAATAAATTAATAAATAATATAAACACACAGGAAGAAATGAAAAAGGTGTATCAGTAATACCAGGGCAGAAAAGGAGATGGAGCATTAAGACCAGACAAAAAAGGAACAATTATACCAAGACAGAAAAGGGAAAAGTACAACAGTAGTAACGGATAGGAAAGAAGACAGTTCAGCAGTAATGATAAGGCAGACAAAAAGAAGGCGAATCGGCGAAGGAGCAGACGGAGCGGTTACTAACGCAGAAAGTTATCAGGCGGAGCAGTAGCTCCCAGGGTGAAAAGGAGGCGATGAAACAGAAAGATACAGACAGAAAATAGCAGGTAGATCAGTAATACCATGGCAGGAAAAACGCATGCAAAAGGGTAGCAAATATCGACCTAGACGGAGCAGGAGATGATAGAATAATGTATGTCCACTAACCCTGTGCTCCTCAGCCACATCTATTGACATTAAGAATTTGTTCGGTATATTCCGAACAATATAAAGGTATCCCACGTACACATTTGTTTTGTCTTGATACATTTTAATGATTAATTTCAATTTGGCCTACTTAGGTGGCAATATGTGTTATTTGCGTCCCATCAAGCCATTGTTGGACGTTTTAGGCATTTAATTTGTGAACTTTTCATCAGTATATATATAAATTATTTTGAATTTATTTCAAAATAGTATGGGGCGTTTGTGTTTGTGTTTTCTGTTTCGTAAGTCTTTCAGTGACGCTGATTTTGTTTATCGAAATTTGAGAAACAAACCAACTTTCGGATGCAGAGAATGAACATAATGATAACTAGTTTTTCTTAATTAATGTTCGTAGATCTGGAAGAGGTCGTTAATTGACATGACATGTTTTCGTCGTTTTGCGCCGTATATTTGCATTTTTTCTACATAAAAGACAACATAGAAGATATTTGTCTACAATGGTGAGTAGGCTTTTACTGTATTCTGCTAGTCCTATGTGTGCTATTCTTTGGGGGGTATATCCATATCGCCAGGAGCCCGAGCTCCTTATCTTGCAAATTCACTAACCACCGCGATTACCAAAGTTGCCGTTATTCGTGTCGTTGATTTGCACCGTTATCTATTCGTATATATAGCGAGCATTTTTCTGATGGAGATAACAGAAGAACATATTTGTGTAAAATGGTTTGTAAGACAGTGTTCGTTCATTCAGTTGGCTCTGTGTCCGTGAATATAATAATGTTGTGACATATATATGCCTAAAATGCTGCACGAATACTGTTTCCGCGGGGTAACATAATAGGGAGACATCTTCGTTTGTGTTGTGTGTTTTCATGTCATTTCTGATGGCTTTACCTAAGATCACAGAAGAAAATGGCTGTAGAAGCGCATTCGCATCGTTTTGCATTGTTTGTTTTACGAACATTTTTATGCGACGAAAGTCACAGAGGAAGATATTCGCTGAAAGTCTTTAGTAGGTTTAAATCGTATATAACGCTCTTTATCTTTTAGAGTGACTGTTCAATTAAGATCGTTTTGATTTAACCCCAACACAAATGTTCTGTTGACCCCATATACTGGAACGACATATGCAAAGTTATTCATATATCACAGGTTTCCGTTTTCTCTTGTGTTAGTATTATGTTCTGTTGCATTTAAGGGAGTGAGGATATCCGTCACTACTTCATTCGCTACGTATATATAATGTGACGTCCAAAAACAAAAATCGACCAAGACAGATAGGTGTGTAACCTTTTTATACTTTTTATTCATAATTTGTGTCTGCCTATGAAATGTATGTATGCATGACTAACCAAACTTTTAACGTGTCAATTTATGTGATTCTTAAATTTTCAGATATTTTCAGAGGAAGTCGTTGGAGACATATACGTCGGTTCGCACAATTTTGTAGCTTTCAGTCGTTCGTTTTTGAAATTAAAAGAGGAAGCGAAAAACTTGCAACAGAATGTTGAATTTAATGGGGTTTTCTGTTCCATGCTTCTCAAAAAAGTAGTATGTCAGCCAATCTGAATAGCAACCATAGCGGTTTTTCACGATCAATTCAAGAAAAGAGTACCAAATTTCGAGCTTAGGTAGGTTAATTATCCTTATTTATCTACTGCCATATTCTTTTGATTTACATGTATGACTAAATAAAAGAAAATTCATTTTTTTTATAGTCGTTACATATTGCTTCACATAAGTTATACGCATATGCATTGCTATGTGCTTTCATTGGAAATATTCATGACTTTTGAGCAGTATGTTAGTCGAGCTTTTTTAATGGCCAATACTAATACAATGTACATGTATAGAAGAAATTCTTAAAAAATGTAGTCGTATTTTCTTACTACTGATCTGAGCCTAAATGAAAAAATTTCAGGTAAGCAATACAACGCAGAAAAAGGTGAACGTGGAACAGAAATACACAGGCAGGAAAAGGAGAAAGTGGAACAGAAATACACACGCAGAAAAAGGAGAAAGTGGAACAGAAATACACAGGGAGAAAAGGGAGAAAGTGGAACAGAAATACACAGACAGAAAAAGGAGAAAGTGGAACAGAAATAAAGTGGAACAGAAATACACAGACAGAAAAAAGAGAAAGTGGAACAGAAATACACAAACAGAAAAAGGAGAAAGTGGAACAGAAATACACAGACAGAAAAAGGAGAAAGTGGAACAGAAATACACAGGCAGAAAAGGAACAGGTGGATAAGTAATACCCATGCAGAAAAAATATATCGTGGAGAAGTAATACCATGGCATAAATGAGCAAGCGGAGAAGTAATACCCAGGCATAAATGGAGCAGGCGGATAAGTAATACCCAGCCATAGATGGAGCATGCGGATAAGTAACACCCAGGCAGAAAAAAAATAAGGTGGAGAAGTAATGCCTAGGCATAAATGAGCAAGCGGAGAAGTAATATCCAGACAGAAAATGAGAAGGCGGGAGCAGTAATATCCGTACAGGAAAGAAGATTGAGCAGTAGTACCCAGGCAATACAGAAGGCGGAGCCGTAATAACCAGGCATAAAAGTGTGGCAGTAATACACCGACAAAAAAGGAACAAGCGAAGCAGTATCATTCACAAGGCAGGAAAGTTACTAAGTTAGGCAGTTATTTCACAAACTTTGTACATGTATATGTAACGTTACTATTAATCAATAGATAGAAGTTTTAGTATTATAAGTTACCAGAATTTTTATAGTAAATTTTATAAGGTTCAATATACATGTAATAATTTTAATTTGCTAAATGAGTATTTTAAGCGTATTCTGTGATAATTATTAAAACTTACACGTGATTCCGAATTCTAAGATTTTTAATATTTTATAGTATTTCATTCTTTAATTATGATTAATGTGATAATGTTATTACCTTTCCTAAATTTATTGATATGACTTCTCTATATATGCATTTTTTAAACTGAACAAATGAAAATAATAAATAAATAAAATAAAGACACATGAAGAAATGGAACAGGCGGGTCAGTAATACCAAGGTAGAAAAGGAGCAAGTAAAGCAGTAATACCCGGATAGAAAAGGAGAAAGCGGAGCAGTAATGCCCAGGCAGACACTGTGATACCTAAGCAAAAAGGAGCAAGCATGGCGGTTACAAGCCCAATGCAAAATATTAGCTGTCGGAGAAGTAATACCCCAACTATAAAGGAGGTGATGGAGCAGTAATATCAAGACATACCATTAGCAGGTGGAGACGTTATACCTTGGCAGGAACAGAGTAGGAGGATAATCTATACCAAGAGCAAGCGGAGTGTAATATCATGCAGGCAGGAGATTGGGAGCAGTAATCAGGGATGTGCTACTCGTACTGGTACTTGTACTCGTACTTACTCGAGTACCAATTTTCAAGTACTCGGCAGAGTACTAATGCAAAATGGCCAGTACTTATGAGTACTTTACGAGTACTCTATGAGTACTTCCACACTTATGTGTCAAAATGCCACAATAAATAATTCATATTAGCAAAACAAAAAATTGGACAGGCTTATTAAAATAAATCTGCCCACTTGTGTACATGTTGTTTTAAAATAATTTATTCCTTAATGAATTATAAATAGATCATGATCACAGTCAATGTAGTTAAAATTATGTTAGAAATACTTAACTGTAATGTACAGAACATTCAATAAGCTTATAAAAAATCAATATCCCCTACATTTTGTATTCATAGAGTAAACAGAGGTGATATCACCTTAATATACATGTATGCAATGCTAATTATAATAATTTGCTAATAGCAATCAATTATGGTATTATCACCTTTACAAACAGGTAGATTTCATTTTCACAAGTTGGTGAATAGATGATGTTTTAGCAGAAGCAAGCTGCTCAATGCTCAAGATTTGTAGACCACTTTGTAGTTTCATTTGTAAATTGAATGAATCCATATTGTCAAAATCAACTGTGTTGAAACACTATGCAATTCCTGATGGAACAGTCGGATATGTGAGAGCTAAATAAGCTTCTAAATATGTTGGCATACAGGCATCGTCTGCTGTTGTATAAATACTTTTTAGTGTAGGTGGTAAGATCTTCAGACCAGATAGGTGCAGGCTAAAAGACAACACATTTGACAGGCTTATGATACAGCCCGTCACTATAGACTATTGATAGTGGGATTTATTGCTGACTGTTCTCCAATTTTCTAATAGTTATGCATATATTTCTTCAATGATATTTTTCTGGGTTATTTTAGTTTTTGTCTACTCACAATATGCATTTTCAAATTTATTCTACATAAAATTTGAATAACATACATGTTTTTATTTGTGTTCCATCATTGTCTACATTTAGACAGTTTTATACCATATAACAATAAAAAATTATGTACTCAAAAAGTGCTTGTGAGTACTTTAAGTAGTACTCAGTACTTACTTGAGTACACAAACAAAAGTGAGTACTCAGTACTTACTCAAGTACTTCTTAAGCATGCAGTACTCAGTACTTACTCAAGTACTAACCCCCAGTACTCGACCCATCCCTGGCAGTAATACCCAGCCAGAAATGGAGTAGATGGAGCAGTAATACCCAGCCAGAAATGGAGTAGGTGGAGCAGTAATACTCAGCCAGAAATGGAGTCGGTATAGCAATTATAGCCAGCCAAAAAAGGAGCCGATGGAGCAGTCATAAATACCCAGCAATAGTACAAGTAGGTAGAGCAGTAATACCCAGCTAGAAATGGAGTATGTGGAGCAGCTATAACCAGCCTGAAAAAGATAAGATGGAGCAGTAATACCCAGACAGTAAAGGAGTAGGTGGAGTAGTAGTATCCAGCCAGAAAAGGAGTAGATGGAGCAGTAATACCCAGCTAGAAAAGGAGTAGGTGGAGCAGAAATACCCAGCTAGAAAAGGAGTTGGTGGAGCTGTAATACCCAGCCGTAAAAGGAGAAGGTGGAGCTGTAATGCCCAGCCGTAAAAGGAGTAGGTGGAGCAGTAATACCCAGCTAGAAAAGGAGTAGGTGGCGCTGTAATACCCAGCTAGAAAAGGAGTAGGTGGAGCAGTAATACCCAGCCGTAAAAGGAGTAGGTGGCGCTGTAATACCCAGCCGTAAAAGGAGTAGGTGGAGCTGTAATACTCAGCTAGAAAAGGAGTAGGTGGAGCTGTAATACCCAGCTAGAAAAGGAGTAGGTGGAGCTGTAATACCCAGCTAGAAAAGGAGTAGGTGGCGCTGTAATACCCAGCTAGAAAAGGAGTAGGTGGAGCAGTAATGCCCAGCTAGAAAAGGAGTAGGTGGCGCTGTAATACCCAGCCGTAAAAGGAGTAGGTGGCGCTGTAATACCCAGCCGTAAAAGGAGTAGGTGGAGCTGTAATACCCAGCTAGAAAAGGAGTAGGTGGCGCTGTAATACCAAGCCGTAAAAGGAGTAGGTGGCGCTGTAATACCCAGCCGTAAAAGAAGTAGGTGGAGCAGTAATACCCCGCTAGAAAAGGAGTAGGTGGCGCTGTAATACCCAGCCGTAAAAGGAGTAGGTGGCGCTGTAATACCCAGCCGTAAAAGGAGTAGGTGGCGCTGTAATACCCAGCTAGAAAAGGAGTAGGTGGAGCAGTAATACCCAGCCGTAAAAGGAGTAGGTGGTGCTGTAATACCCAGCCCCAGTCAGAAAAGAAGTAGGTGGAACAGTAATACCCAGGCAGTAAAGTTTTTGGGAAGGAAAAAACGAGCAAATGGGTTAATAATACCCATGCAGATTAGAAGATGGAATATTTTTTACCAGTTTTCATTCTGTTCTTTAGTCTCATTTGTTTACAGAAAGATGTAAATTACAGTCGTTGTTTTTCCTATCCTTTCAAATGAGTTTTCTGTAGTTCAAATTCAGTGATTCATTTGTACTGACATCGCTTCGCGCGGTAATGAGACCCGCTAGTGCCGTATTGCTTCGTATACAATGGCGAATATAAAACAACAAGTAGATATTCAATGACAACGGTAAGTATAGTTCCACTCTCTATGCTGACCCTCTGTGTGATTTAAGGTAAATTCTGCACTTGCAAAATCCAATTTTAAAGCCAACAACAATGCGTTAGGGTCTCGAGGTAGCATTCGCAGCTTCATTTTCCAAGTGTTATCTAATTACCATTGCTTGCAAAAGGTTGTAGTAGTTCCCGTCCTTAATTCTGTGAAGTATACATATATTACAGAACATTTGAGAATGAATATATGCTTAATTAGTTATTATAGACGTACTTGTAAACGTTTCTCCGATGGCAAATCTATCGGTAGGTAGCCGTTTACTGTTAATGCTGACTCTCTTTTTATTCTTTATTCAGACTGTTTATATTCCCGGCCGACCCTGGGATATCTCCTCTGGTGAACTTCTGAAAGGCACAGGTTGAAGTAACAGATGTAGAAACAAAGGAATCTGGGAACCAGACCCTAGCTCTTTTACAGAAAGACTCCTTCGATTCTTTACGTGCTCGTGAGACTTCCTCTGGGTTTTCAACAGTTTCTCTCTAGATTGGTGGGAAACACTGAAAAGCGTTTCTGAAATTTTCAGTGCCCCGCCCGAGAACTGAACCGGTGACCTCCGGATTGGTAGTCCAGAGCGTTAAACAACTGACCATCGCTGACTGTGTGTATCTGTCAAAGTAAAACAAAGATTGATTGACAAACTATATGCGTGTCGTTTTATATCGTCATTTTGAAGTCGGCTTTGTCGTATGTTTAACAAACTGTCTTCTCTACGTAGACAATCGTTTTACAGCATGTTTGCGTCGTTTTGTGCCGTTCGTGTTTTAGAAATGACAGAGATGCAAAAGAAAATGTATACCACTTATAACGGTTTGCAGGTTTTAATTCCTTATGCTTCCTGATGTCTGTACTGTAACATCAAATGCTACACTGGTGTATTTTGTTTTTTACTGAAACAATATTTCGCCGCAGTTTTCTTTGAAACACATTTCGAAACGAAAAAATTTCGCCAAAATCAAACCTGAGATTGCTGGCACACGAACATTTTGCCCTGGTTTCGTTTCCTGAATGCGTTTAAACAATCTGTTGTAACCTGCTTCAATCACCCATCTGATAGTGACAATGACAATGACATATGGTTTATTTGATACTGGCCACCGACCCATTACAAAATATATGTTACAATTTTGGATCAAATTCTTAGACTGGTAACAATGCAATATACACGTACTAGTACATGTACATTTATGAGGAAGCAAGTTTTGTTTTTAACTTTTGGCTGGTTTTGCTGTATACTAGTATACTAGTATCACAGAAATGAATGGTATTCGCACCGCTTTTCGCCTTTATAAAAGACATTTTTATCGTTTTGCGCAGTTCCTTTTGCGATCTTCTCCCATGACGGATATATACAACGTTATGTAAAACTTATTAAATATTACTTATTTCCTATGTTTATTGACTATTTCAATTTTTGTGAAGGGAAGGCGTAGTTGTCATTACACATTCACGGAAGTAGCTGATGGCATTTGCGTCGCTTCGCGCAATTTGATAACATGAACAATGTTGTTTCCGTTGAGTGATTGGCAGCTTTCCGTGGCAAAGAGAACAGAACTTGTACTTACCCACAACGGTGAGTAGGTTTGCATTTTTATAACCAAAATGAATGACTATTGGTATGAAATGCTGCCTTGACATATTTGATTTTAATGCCGACAACAGTCAAGCCACTGTTTTCGAAGAACCTATATGCAGACGGATTTTTTTTAATTGCATACGAACCTTTTTTTCTGTTTTCATTAAAATGATTGACTGCATTTTAGGTATATCTGTTTTATCCGTCCAATGTAATCTGACGGAGTAATCTTACCTGAAAGAAGAGTGTGAACTAATGGTTATCTTACTTCCTATTGCTCGTCAGATCGTCAGATGCATATAAAGTATACGTGTATGACGGAAATTTTCAGTTTTTCAATATATGTATTTTATATTACAGATGAATTTGCTGAATAACAAAGAATAGATGTTGCACCTTTCTCGGACATGTGAGGTTCGCTTGGCGAGATTTTCAGATAAAGAAATTAAAATACGCGGTCAATTTTTCTGGTTGGCTCATTTTTGTCGGTCCGGTTCGTACGTCCTGCGTTATTTGTCCGGTATTTACGAGCAAAAAGTACTTGACCCCGACGAGACAAAGGATTCAGTATCCTTATGTTCATCATTCTTGTTTCTTTGCAGTATACAATGTACCTGTATAACTAAACGAAACCGTTTATGTTTTGATATATGTTTTTTTCTGGTGCAGTAATATCAAGGCAGAAAAGGAACAGGCGGAGCAGTAATACCCAGACAGAAAAAGAGCAGACGGGGAAATAATGACCATGCAGAGAAAGAGCATTGATACACGTGCAGAAAAGCAGAAGATGAAGCAGTAATACCCGGGCAGAAAAACACAGATGGAGTAGTATCACTAGGCACGAATGGAGAAGGTGGGGTACGTACCCATGCCGAAAAGAAGTAGGCGGAGCAGATATACCAGGCAGAACGGGAGAAGGTGGAACAGTGGTATCCAGAGCGAAAAGGAGTAGGCGAAGCAGTAATAGACAGGCAGAAAAGGAGCAGGCAGAGCAGTAATACCAAGGCAGAAAAGGAGCAGGCGGAGCGGTTACCAAGGCAGAAAAGGTGCAGGCGGAGTAGTAAATCCAGGCAGAGGAGCAGGCGGAGCAGTAATACCCAGGCAGAAAAGGAGCAGGCGGAGTAGTAATACCAAAGGCAGAGTAGTAATACCCAGGTAGAAAAGGGGCAGGCGGAGCAGAAATGCCCAGGTAGAAAAGGAGCAGGCGGAGTAGTAATACCCAGGCAGAAAAGGAGCAAGTGGAGCAGTAATACCCAGGCAAAAAAGGAGCAGGCGGAGCAGTGATACCCAGGCAGAAAAGGAGCAGGCGGAGTAATTATACCCAGGCAGAAAAATGAGCAGACGGAGCAGTTATACCCAGGCAAAAAGGAGCAGGCGGGGTGGTTACCAATGCAGAAAAGAAGCAGGCGGAGCAGTAACAACGACACAGAAAACGGGCAGGTGGAGCAGTAATATAAACGTATAAAAGATCATAAGGAGCGAAATACTCGGGCAGAAAATGAACATGTGGAGGTGTGCTGCAAAGGCAGGAAAGGGGGAAATGCAGCAGTAAAACACAGACAGACAAATAGTAGGCGATGCAGTTATACCGTGCTGACAGGGCAGTGATGCCAATATAGAAAATGAGAAGGTGAAGCAATAATACCCAGGCAGAAGTAAAGCAGGCGGAGCAGTAATAGCAGCAGACAAGAGAAGGTGGAACAGTAATACCAGTCAGAAAATGGCCAGCGAAGCAGAAATGAGGCAGAATTGAGAACTGAATCAGTAATACCCAGACAAAAAATCGGAGGTAATACCAGGCAGAAAAGGTGGGGCAGTTATTACCGGCTTTTCATTTCGTTCCTTTGTCTCTATTTGCAGTAGACATATTCACGTCTGAGTAAACAACATTTAAGTATACCACTTGTTTTTGTTGTTGTCATATTCATGAGTTTCCTGTAGATTAAAGAGTAATTGGTGGTATTAGTGTTCAGGTCGCTTAGCGCCATAATTGGACATGCTTACTGTGTATGTGTACGAGCTATTTTGTTGCGAAAATAAAATAGGAGATGTAATGGTTTTCCCGTTTTTTACTCAATATGGGTCATTTTGAGACAAATGATGTACTATACCTGTAGTACCAACCGCATTACATTAGGTGTTCCAGATAGAATTCCCAGCTTTATTTTCTTAGGTCATGAACAATATAAAACTATAAAAAGATGGATAAACGCTCTTAATGGTAGAGTCAATAATGACCAACTCCGTGTTGTTTATGTCAATCCTTATGACCTCACCAGCGGTTTTAAGCCTTGTACTGTTGTACAATGTAGGAAAACGCATTATTTAAATGGCCCTGTACTGCGCATATGAAAACGGTTTATAAGGCGCCTGATCTCCCTAAACCACGTTTTTTCGCTGTTAAAATCTGGCTGGGTATGCAATTTTATGTAGACCAAGTTATAGAGTGAAACATTGCAGAATCCCTTTGCATGGTTTGTGCTGATTTCCCGTGTGTCTGTTTGATTTATAACTCAGATAAATTGACGAGCTGCTATTGCATAAAAAAATCATAAAAATATCCGTTAAACGCTCTTGCTGATACGAGTTCAAGAATACAACAATGATTTGTTTGTTTGTTGCGCACGTCACCAGCGTTTTACGGCATGACGCTGGAATGAGGACATGTTATACAGGTCCAATTTAACAATGGCCCTGCTGGCATAAATTACAACGGGACATAACGGCTTTCCCGTTAGCCGCTTTTCTCTGTAAACGGCAAAATGACAAAAAACATTTTATGCTAGATGTACTACCAAGCATTACATTAGTTGTTCCAGATAGAATTCCCAGCTTTATTTTCTTAGGTTATGACAATTGCTTTCAAATATCGACAAAGGTGGATAAAGGAATGGTAGAGTATGACTTTCTTTTTTTGTTATGTTCCTCATCCTCTCAGTATTTGTAGCATACAATATGAAAAACGGATAATTAAAGTTTGTTTATCTTATGCGCCTGCTTTCGACTGTTAATGTGCTATGTGTGTTTTGTCTTTGTTTTGATTTTATACCCAAGAGGGTCCATTATTGGAAATAAAAATATTCAATTCTATTCTATTCTATGCAATTATGTTCAAGTGTTTCGTCGTTAGTGAATTTCTTTTACGATAGAGATGTTTCTGCAGAACTCATTTTCTCGGACGGCATGTTTTTCACCGTGTTATGCCGTTCGTTTAAAATATGTTCAATGGCATTGGTAAAAGGGAAGGTATATACATTATATCGCCTTTAACGGTAGGATTGTTTTAATTTCTATGTTTTCTCTGTATTGGTGATAGCGTGAACAGCTCCATCGGTATATCATGTTTTAACACAGTCTATCATTGCAAGAAGATATCGACAATGGCCGACAGTTGAACCATAGCTCATATTATGCAATACATGTTATGACAAACACATTTTGAATGTTTCAATATGTGTCTTTTTTACTTTGCGGCTAGCCTTGATACTACCACATAAATTGTTGGTCTTCGCGCCACTTTGCGTTTTCTGAGACATATTTTCGTCGTTTTGTTTGTAATTGTGCTTATTAGGTCCACCAACCTCGTTCGAGGTATAGTCGGTACGACCCGTTTTCGTCGTTTTGCTCTATCAAAGACAATTTAGCCTAACGCAGGATTGCAAATATTTAGCAGTGTTTAACCGGATGTTCCTTCCTGTTGTGCGAGTTTGAATGGTCACCGGTTTCTAACGGAAAAATGTTTGTTTATTTTTTGGAAGCCCTATAACTTAATCTTGACGCAGCACGTAAAGGTTCCTTCTGTCTTTATAATTGAATGCGTCTATAATATGTCCTGGTAAGTATGCATAACTTATTCTGTGGAACTGCAGTTGACAGGATTTTTTGTACCCAGTAATTTTCGTACTTGCAGTAGAGCACTTTATGATTTGGAGCATTCGTTCAACGCCTTTGCGTAATTTTAATGCAACTGAAGTCAACTTGCCCAGACAGTATCTCTTTCTGTCACCATTTAATGTTCAACATTGCTAAGATTAGTAAGTCATGTCAATCATGATCACCTCAACAATTTGGGACCCGCAGACTTTGATAAAGTCATCGGTCTGACGGACATGACCAGAAGATTTTGATGCGGATCATTGTATTTTAATCCAGAATCTGAAATTTGAGACCCGAGATGTGTATTGGACGCACAAAAATGGCAATATACAACCTTATTTGTGACGTAACGTTCAAAAACCTAGACATATAATCGGCAATCAACGGACACGGTACTGCCTTCGTCAGTGTTCGTGCGGGCAGAACAAAGATGTATGATTACGAGAGTTAATTGCCAATAAGCGTGTATTTATTTTAATTGTTTAATTCTCAGCAGTTTTTCACAGTCAAATCAAAGAACAATGAATGATCCTGTATGACACATTATGATTGTTAACTGCCAATAATTGATATATTTTTCACAGTTCGATTAAACAACAATGACTGATCCAGGGTGTCCAAAAATTAACTACAATAAATTATGACCAAATTCAAAGAGGGAAATTGCCTTCAATATACAAAAGAATGCTTACTAAATTTTGTACAGTAAATAAATGCTTATAATTTAGTTATTTACTTTTCTTTGGTAAATTCTCAGCCATTTTTTCACAGTCGAATCAAAGAAAGCACTGATGTGCTCTATAAAATAGATTTATCGAGTAAATAAATGCTTTTCATTGCTTTATATTCAGTGCTCACGCTGTCAGTCGACATTATCGCCATTCGCGATAATTTTATGAGTTTGGCGATTATTTTTAAGGATTGGCTACAAAAAATGGCGATTATTTAATCCTGCTATAAAATGAAAAAAAAAATCGACTAAAACACAAAATCTGTCTATATCTTCTTAGTCCCTCGAGGCACCAACACTTGTTTGACATCCAGTCTTCGAAATTAGCGGTGGTCCGCTGCCCCAAGGCCACTAGATTTTCTTATTGGCCAGTAAAAACTGCAAGAGCACAAGTCCAACTGGCTTGTGGATTTTCAGGGAACGTTTTTCGCTGACTAGATAAGTCTTGTATTTTCATACGAAAAACGTACATAATTGATGTTACATAAACCAGGAAATTATTCTTTTTCTTTTTTCGTATGCGTCACAAGTCTCGGCAATCAAAAACAGTCGTCTATTGGCTAACATATGTGTGGAGGTGGAGCGTGGTTACAAATCTCGGGGATTTCGCCATCAGTCAAAACTCGATTGTTGTCTGTTGGCTAATATACGAAAGAAGGCGGAGATAATTAGCCACTACGTGTCAACTAACATATGTTCGTCTCAGTCGTTATCAAAGGTGTTAATTGATAAGCAATCATAAAACTGAAAATAATAGACCCCGGCGAATTTCAAAGACGGAGTTTGTAACACGGATAATGAGCAAATGTCTCTGACACGACTCTGTGTATTGTAATTCACAAACTGCCGGAAACATTAAAACACTGAGTTGTGAATGCAAAAAGTATTTATCAATTAACATTTCCAATTGTTCTGTATTTAAATCAAAACGTTCTGTTTTAAAGAAAATCGCGGCGTTGCAGCATGTCCGTTTTTTAGTCATTAATTGTTTCCATCAACTGTCATTAAAGCCATTGAACGTTTTTCCAGTAACAATTTTCTACTATTTATCTTAAAATAACCTTTGCTGAAATTTTTATTTTTACTGCAACCTCTTTTATTCATAAATATAAAGCCGCAGGTGTTACGAGATCAAAGAACAAATGCCGACGCACATTGTACATGTGAGTTTTGTTTGATCTTAGTGAAGCACGTGGCATCAAACAGACCGAGATATTTGACAGTTTGAGACATGAAAAAGTAATTCTAGACAACAGTCTGATAGTTTTGGATTATAGAAATAATAGTTTGGAATAGATAATGTTATGAGTAAGTTTTATTTTTGGTGATAAAATATATTGAACACGCTATACAAATGTACGTCGGTCGGCAAATATTTTTGAATATAACATGCATACAACTCAAAACATTTCACGTGTAGACACATTTCTACCGGATATAATAAATTTGATTTTTATGTCCCGTCAAACCGTTCATTTACCTGTAAAATCACTCGAAGTGCCGCGATTTTACTCCTGCGTCAACTCTTTCTAAATTTGTGTCAAATAACTTTCAGTATTTGTTAATGCTAATCATAATTTGAACATTCTTTTGGACAATTTTTTTATTAAAACTGTTAAAGTCGAGAAAAAAATGACGACATTCAAGGACATGCAATGTCGCGAAAATATGTGACAAACGGGGTATAACGTACTTTTGAGCTGATGTAGGCTAGGAAAGAAGATAATTTAAGAGTAATCAGAATATACAATATATGACCTGAACGCTAAGACCTGTGGCTCAAGCCTAAAAATTCTCACCTTGACTGTTGAAAATTTGATTTTGACCCTTGAAAATTTAGGCTGAAGTGTCAATGGCCTTTGAGTTTCAAAGTCTACTGAACACCCTTATTATTTTTCGGGCCAGTGAAAATGCTTTCTGGCCAGTAACAGTCCAGGCAGTGCTGGCCCGAATGGCTTATGGATTTCATATCCAAAAATCATACACTGGACATCTGTTGTTAATTGGCCCCTTATTGATTTATAATTGTTCGATTGTTATCGGATTATCAGATCGAGATCAGTATACACCATGCGCCTGCAGGCGATTAAAACTGGAACCAATCAGCGACTTCGATAGTAATTACTTGAAAATAGTAACCAATCAACTAATCCGATAGAATTTACACATTCAAAATATTAATATTTCCCGCTAATACACATGCGTGTCAACCTAATCGCCGGGCTGGTTGTATCGATTATATCCTCTTTAGAGGATGGTGGACCCAATAAGCACAATAACAAACAAACTAATCGCTGGGCGGAAACCGAGTCACGCCGCTCGATAGTTATCATACGCCTACTTTTTAACATAACCCGTCCGCCGAATCGCCGAGCTGAAAGTGTTCCCATCCTTCGATAATAATAATCCGCCCACTTATAAACTTGTGGGAAACTTACTTGTCAGTCACCACGTCAAATCAACACATTTCGGCCGATTATCAGTATGGTGGCAATTAAATTTTTTTTTTATATAATTTTGGTGTCGTGAATTATTTCAATTAAAACGTAGCAAGAGTGTGAAAACTCCCACTTGTAACGATTTTTGGTAAAAACTGGTGTGTTTCGAACGTTTGTAATTTTTGTTTTACGTTAATTTGGCTATTATCAGAAGTCAGATTATTTTCATTATATTTCTCACGAATACAGAATAATATGATTAAAATACCTGCACAATGTTCAGTGTGTTTTTAAAAAGATGCTCGGGCAGTTACTCGAGTAGTTTCTTGCTGCAAAAGTAGGGCTGATTTCTTCTAAACTTTCATTTAAAATAGGCTGTTCTCCGTGCCTTCTTATGGTGACAACTTTTTTAGTTTAAATATGATTAAAATTGCTAAAAAATTGGAATATGTTGCTGAAAATCGAGCGGCAACGGGGTCGCGAAAATACGTGACAAACGAGTAAAACTGAAAAGAAATGTGCAGTTAATATTTTAGTTTTGCAGAATTTTACAAAAAAAAGATGTGTGATTAAGATATGTTTCCTGCTGGAAAAAAAATGAACATGCTCTTTTTACTCAAGCACATACATTTAACTGGAACAACACACTGAAAAGAGAGTCATGACATGTCCAGCTGGACTTAGTTTACCAATGCCCCACATGAGAAGTTAAGTATCTTGGACAGTAACAGCACTGCATCATGAACAATTTAGTAAAATACCCATTGCCAACAAAAACTGAACAAGACCTATATTGGCAAAAAAAGGACCAGTTATATTCAAATGGTATTTTTCTGGTCATGTCAATACGACAACGCGCAGACTTTGGCTATTATTTTTTTTCATGAAAAATTTATGGCTATTATTTATAAACTGCCAGTGTGAGCACTGATATTAATAGATAGATTATCATTTTTATGCCCCCAAAGGGTGGCATATTAAAATCGCACCGTCCTTCAGTCCGTCCGTCTGTGCGTCCCCACTTACAATTCGTGTCCGGACTGTAACTCTGTCATGCATTGAAGGATTTTAAAATAACTTGTCTAGCACATCAAGACGACGTGTCACGTGCAAGACCCACATCCCTACCTCAAAGGTCAAGGTCACACTTGGAGTATGAAGGTTATGGAATCCTCTATATATGCACACATTCGTGTCCGGACTGTAACTTTGTCATGCATTGAAGGATTTTAAAATAACTTGGCACAAATGTCTAGCACATCAAGATGACGTGTCACGTGCAAGACCCACGTCCCTAGCTCAAAGGTCAAGGTCACACTTAGAGTTTGAAGGTAATGGATTCCTCTATATATGCATATATGCACACATTCGTGTCCGGACTGTAACTTTGTCATGCATTGAAGGATTTTAAAATAATTTGGCACAAATGTCTAGCACATCAAGATGACGTGTCGCGTGCAAGACCCACGTCCCTAGCTCAAAGGTCAAGGTCACACTTAGAGTTTGAAGGTAATGGATTCCTCTATATATGCATATATGCACACATTCGTGTCTGGACTGTAACTTTGTCATGCATTGAAGGATTTTAAAATAATTTGGCACAAATGTCTAGCACATCAAGATGACGTGTCGCGTGCAAGACCCACGTCCCAAGCTCAAAGGTCAAGGTCACACTTAGAGTTTATAGGTAATGGAATCCTGTATATAATTATATGCATAAATTTGTGTCTGGACTATAACTTTATCATGCTTTGAATGATTTTAAAATAACTTGGCACAAATGTCTAGCACATCAAGCGGATGTGTCGCGTGCAAGACCCAAGTCCCTACCTCAAAGGTCAAGGTCACACTTAGTGTTTAAAGTAATGGAAAACTGTATGCATGGTTACTCTGTCATGCATGGAAGGATTTTAAAATTACATAGCACATTTATTGAGCACATGGAGAGGACACAGACTGTGAGGCACCTCTTTCGGGGGGCATTCGTCACTTGTGAGGGACAGCTCTTGTTACTTTTCTTTCGGTCTGGCAGATTTTTAGGCTTTGTAGGACCGAATGTCCGGCAATTTTTACCAACTTTCTGGAAGTCTGACCCCTGTGAAAAAGATGATATCTATAAACTGGAAATGGTACAGCATTGAGTTGCATGCTTTGTCAAACACAGGTACCAGAACAGATCAAGCACCAACAAGATGCTCTAAGACCTTCACTGGACCTTGCTTCTGGATTGCAGAAAGATCTCTCGTCTTATTCTCCTATACCAATTCTCAAATGACCTAGTTACCATCAACAAAACCAATTGTCTGTTACCACAGTATCGTCTCTCAACATACATTGACTCACTCCTTAAAGATACCACAGTGTTCTACAAGCCATCGTCAGCAGTCAAACAACCAAAGAGTGGAACTGTCTTCCACTGGACATCATATCAGTTGACTCAGTTGATGCTTTCAAGGCTGAACTAGCCACCCTCTTTATCTAAACACTTGAATATGCTTTTATTTTTATCCTTCACTATACAATGTCATACTCTCACTGAATATTAGTCTTGTCATATCTTTGGTGAAGCCAGAGAGATTAATTTCTGTAATACACTTTTTTATACTGTTTGTAGGAAGAGAATGTAATTAATGAAGTGAAGGAAGGATGCTGAGATGGACTGTACATCTAGAAGGTGGTCCAAGACGTGTGAACCATGCTGCAGTCGCCATTGGTGAAAAGATCTACAGTTTTGGTGGATACTGCACTGGGGAGGACTATGAGACCAGGCTGCCTATAGATGTCCATGTGCTTGATATCAGTAGGTTCATTCTTTCACTGTGCTTTCAAGGATGTACTCATGGTACCACCTGTAGGGTCATAGTACTCGCACTAAAGTTATAGACACCATATTTCTTAACAACTATTTCAGGTTTGTAATTTTTAAACTGCTGACAGGATCTTCAAAGTTCTTCTAGATACAGATAAGTTACCACAGCATGAGGATTTACTGTCAAACTTTGTCCATTGCTTATTGTCTCTTTCTCAGTGTCAATGCTGTGTATAGAAAACTCAAAGTGTCGTGGAAACGTTCTTGTTTAGACATTAACTCTGACAGTAAGTGGGTCAGAGGTTGACTGCTAGGCTGTAAAAATAGTATATAATAATTGTATAGAGACAGGGCTTAGAAAATGTGATATACCTGCAGATGTACCAAACAGTTGCAATGTGTGACGATGATAAAGCTAATTTCTCTTAATAAATTTCTTTTTATATGCTTGTATACCATTTTTTACCTGACAGTATCTTTGCGATGGAGGTTGCTTCTTGCAGCAAAGAGACCTCGCCCAGTTCTAGCCTCAGGAAATCCAACCATGCCGTACCAGAGGTACGGACATTCTGCAGTGGCCTATGGGGATTGTGCATATATTTGGGGCGGCAGGAATGATACAGATGGTGCTTGCAATGTTCTTTTTGTGTTTAATACAGGTAAGTAACGTGCTCAGTGTTCGCTATTTTGCTACAGTTAAACACTGTTGTTATATATGTATAATGAAAATTTGATGATTTGGTGTAGCAAACTCTCTTGTAGTGAAAACTGGAACAGCAGTATCTTTTTTTACAGATCCGCGTGCCAAACGATGATCTTAGATCGCAATATGCATACATGTATTTGTATATATTGTATACCTATATTGTTGCTGTGCTGTCAATCAGATTCTTTTTATGGTAATAGCAAATATACCCTTACTGTAAGTAGTCCAGTGTAATTCTGAATTGCTAAAAGTTGAAAACTAGCATTAGACTAGGTAATTGTGTGTTGTTTACTGTGTTGTTTCAGTTCTTCGTATTTGGGGCAATGTAGAGACAAGTGGACCAGCACCTGGTGCTAGAGATGGACATTCTGCATGTGTGATAAATAAGAAAATGTACATATTTGGCGGATATGAAGAAGCAGTATGTTTAACTTATATTGACAAAGTTTATATTTTACTATCTCATAAAAATAACAGCTGTAACAGTGTGTAAAATCAAAAATAGAAGAAACTGTATATTAGATTTTTACGAATCAGATTTTTTGCTAGAAAATACCTACTCTCAAATACAAGCGTCCAAGGTTTACAATAGATATCTTTTTGTTGCTCGGGAACCGATTGTTAAAAATTTAACCTGCTGTTAGGTTACTGGTAACCATCGGTTGAATTTTAATCCAAGATACAAGCGTGGAAAAAACTTATGTGCTGTTTTGAGTTTACTTTATAGTGAATTTAGTTTTTCATTTACTTTTATACATACAAAGTCTTACAAAATGTACGAATTCATCTTCCAGATTTAATCAACTGTTAGCTTAACTGCTGGTTAAAATTTCCAACAGCCGGACCCAGATGACTTTGACTACAATAGGATCTGTGTTAGTGACTACCTCAATGAAGCTGTTGCCAGTCACTACTGATTTATGGTCATTTCTATATTAATAAGACCTGTGTTAAGTAGCCACCTAGGCAACCACTTGTTGCATCCCTAACCCTTGACTGGCTATGTAAGACAGGTTTGACTGTATTATACATTCATGGTCGTCTGTTGGCAGTCTTGTTAGGTCTGGAGGATTCTTTGTCAGTGTAACAGGATCAAAGATTATTGAACAATTTTCCTAGACCAGTCTCAGCTTGGTTAGATTTGAATCTGAACCAGATGTTTGAGACTTGTCGTATTTCCATTCTAGATTGACAGGTTTTCGGATGACATTTATTCTTTTGACTTCCAAACAAAGACGTGGGCATTTGTTAGAGCGAGGGTAAGTACTGTTGTTTGTATGGTATAACATATTAGTCACTGCACAATTCAAAAATACATTAAGGTAAAATGACTTTGTATGTCTGTTTAACTGTTTGAGAAGCAGTTGAGAGAAACTTTTCTTTAAGGTTGTAGGCTTGAATCCCATCAGTGTCATAATATGAACACTGTCTCTACAGTCCTTTCATAGTCCAGAAAACAGTAAAGCACAGATAAAGTAAACAGAAGAACTGAAGAGATGTTTGTAAAGCATGTATGCTCCCCTGATGGCAGCTAGTTAGCCAGTTCTGTTGAAGTTCACTTAACTTTTGACCTGTTGAGCTGGAAAAAATTGTCATTCCAAATTAAATGCTCTGCAGGGTACACCAGCAAGATGGCGTGACTTCCACACAGCTGTTGGCATTGGTCATAACATGTATGTATTTGGAGGAAGAAGCGACCAGGGTGGCAACATGTTCACCAACATGGAGCTCTACTGCAATAAGATACAAGCATTTGATACAGTCACTAACACATGGTTTGAGCCTGTAACTCATGGTCTCATACCAACAGGAAGAAGAAGTCATTCTGTTTGTAAGTTTGGGACCTTTTAAAATTATAGCCCTGCTGTTTGAAGACCAATGTTAGGCTTTTGCCACTAGCATACTGTCAGATGAGTCTGGGCATGATTGGTGCAGTCAGATCGAAAATGAGTCTGGGCATGATTGATGCAGTCAGATCGAAATCATAAACTGTTTGCTTTAAAGTATTCATTACAGAACCCAAGTAACAGTATAAAGCAGTTATTGTAATAGTTGTGTGCTGGAATGATAATGCTTCTTTTTCCTTTGTTCACATGACTGTTAAATCTATGGTTCAATAGTTTCACTAAAGACTTATTTAAGTTTCTGTAGGAAATATTTTTGCATTTATAAAATAGATACAAAAATCTTCTATTTTATTAAAATTTATGATCTTCAGATGCAGCAAAGTGGTCTTAAATGTCTGAATGAGTAACATTGTATATTTTACTTTCAGTTACATTCAACGACTGTATTTATGTATTTGGAGGATACAATGGACAGCATGATTTACATTTCAAAGATATTTTCAAGTTTGACACAAGTAAGGCTATGTTTCATTTTCCATTTGTGATATAAACTTTACTGAACATTGGGGTAATAGTGCTTTGGAGAAAAATTAAACAGTTAACACTTCCAGTATGTTATGGGTACAAGTAACCAGCTCTGTTGCTGAGTTGTTAAGCTAGTTGATTTGTAGATCTCATGGCCACGAATATTGAAATAACTACTTTCGTGTTCACAAGTGAAATTATCCTGATGTTACATCGATACCAACTATTCTTCTGTTTATTTAATGTTTAAATTTCTACTTTGTTGAGTTTGTTTCAATAGAATGTCGGAAGTTGCGGGAAATGTCATCAAAAAGAATAGCACAGATGACCTCATTTAACTAAATTGCCTTGTGGTTTCTAGCATTCGTTAAGCTGGGTATACATTTTGGCGTTAATTCGGGTAGAAAATTTTGATAATTTCACTGAGTGATCAGTGAGTTTGTCCGAATGTAATCTACCATTATATTTCGATAAACCACCTAAAAATATAAAATAATGTGCTGTAATTGTTCTAGCACTGGAGGCTCACAGATATAAACCTTGCTAATGAACTGAATTATATGTGTTAGAAAAGGTTATCACTATGAAAGCAATTAATGCATCTTTATTTCAGCCACTAACAAATGGTCTCTAGTCAATGTACGTGGCACAGGTCCATGTGCAAGGAGACGGCAGTGTTGCTGCAAGATTGGAACTAAAATTTACCTGTTTGGTGGAACGAGGTAAGAAAAGTCTTTGAATGGTACTTTGAAAAAATCATGCACTGTTGATAAAATTGCTTAGTACACACCTGAGTATTGAATGGACAGTTGACGCCTAAGTATTTGCACAATGCAAAATGCTGGATTAAACTTTTTGTGGCATGCATTATCATAAAACAAAATACAAAAATGTAGTCCTGTTCAGCTGTGCAGGTTTTAAAGCCAGACTACAGTAACCAGCCCCATACTTGGAGCAAAAATATTTTGTTCAGTGATGAAGGAAAGTTACCATATGGTTGATTTGGTGCTAAAACTATAATGGTTATGAGCTGTGATTAATGTACCTATAAAGAAATGGCCTTTTAACTACTACTAGGGATGGCAACGAGTACCAGATTTGATATTCGAGTACTCGGTCCATCGAGTACTCGGTCCTTCTTCCGATCGAGTACTCGGTCCTTCTTCCGATCGAGTACTCGGCCCCCCCGGTCCTCTCAACCCGTCCTTCTTCAGATCGAGTACTCTGAAAACGATCATTCACATGATCAAAATATAATAGATCAATGGACTATCCTTGACTTTCTTTTGAACTACTGTACATGCCATGTTATGTATTGTAAGACTTCCAGGCAGACAATTTCGAAAATTTGACTTATAATTTCACAGAGGAGTGTTCAGATTACTGAGTTTTTTTTAAACAAGACTTTGAAAGACCACTAAATTCTGTATACAATGTATACGACTTAGGAAAAATTAGTTGAATTTTTTCTGCTGAGTGGTAATAACTTTTTTTTTCCGCATTAGTATTTAACTACTTGCCTAATTAGCATATTAAGTTACTAAGACTTCAAATTACAAGTCTCGCATAAACAGTTTCTGGAACAATCTCAAAGGCAACACAGTGTAATTGCTATCATACACTTTATTTTAAACAAACTGAAAACTACAACCAAATACCATCTTCGATGAATCGTACGTCTATACTGTTTTGTTAAGATCATATTATGTGGCATACAATAATAGCAATACCTGCATGTCAAACTGTCAATTCGAAAATTGCATATACTTAGCGGATTTAACAACAGTATTTTTGCACATCACCTGGCGTGTTTGGATAAATATTCTGAATAAGAATAAAGACAAGTTAAGACTGTTAATTGGAGGAATCAAATAGCTGTGATTTATGACTTTATGTATGAGGTGATTTTTGCAAATTTTTTCAAGTACTCAATTAACATTTTTCTAACCGATTACTCGAACATTCGATCGAGTAACTGGTTGACTGGGTACTCGTTGCCATCCTTACTTTTAACAGAACATAAAAACATTCCGAACTTACAAATATGCTTGGACACAGTGGTGCAGTGGTTATGGCATTCTCTGAGTTGCCCAGATTACCTACTCCTAGTTCAGTCCCCAGTCTTTGCACAAACACATATGATACTACATGTTTCTAAGTCCACCAGCTGTATATGAACACCAGTAATGAAAACTGCTGGCTCTCTCTCACTGACCAGCAAATAGTTCTATCATCGGTGGTGTCACAAGACCAAATAAACTTGTTTCACGATCAAGCTGAAACAAATCGGTAACTAACAGACATAACTGATGTCATTGCAGCCCGACTAATCAGCCTGCAGTAGAGCCAGATGAACTGGAAGTTGCCTTGATGGATCTGTCAGATTTACATGTACTGGATCTTGCACCTTCACTCAAAACCCTGTCAAAGTTGGCTGTGTTAGAATATAAACTAGATACTTGCTATTTACCAAGAGATATAAGGTATTTTTCATTATTTTTGGAGTGTAGGTGATGGTAGATTATTGCAGATTCTTTTAGATACACTGAGTCAACAAATTTCCCCAAAAAAAAAAACCCCCCCCCCCCCCCCCCCCGGGGGGGGCCCCCCCCCCCCCCCCCCCCCCCCCCCCCCCCCCCCCCCCCCCCCCCCCCCCCCCCCCCCCCCCCCCCCCCCCCCCCCCCCCCCCCCCCCCCCCCCCCCCCCCCCCCCCCCCCCCCCCCCCCCCCCCCCCCCCCCCCCCCCCCCCCCCCCCCCCCCCCCCCCCCCCCCCCCCCCCCCCCCCCCCCCCCCCCCCCCCCCCCCCCCCCCCCCCCCCCCCCCCCCCCCCCCCCCCCCCCCCCCCCCCCCCCCCCCCCCCCCCCCCCCCCCCCCCCCCCCCCCCCCCCCCCCCCCCCCCCCCCCCCCCCCCCCCCCCCCCCCCCCCCCCCCCCCCCCCCCCCCCCCCCCCCCCCCCCCCCCCCCCCCCCCCCCCCCCCCCCCCCCCCCCCCCCCCCCCCCCCCCCCCCCCCCCCCCCCCCCCCCCCCCCCCCCCCCCCCCCCCCCCCCCCCCCCCCCCCCCCCCCCCCCCCCCCCCCCCCCCCCCCCCCCCCCCCCCCCCCCCCCCCCCCCCCCCCCCCCCCCCCCCCCCCCCCCCCCCCCCCCCCCCCCCCCCCCCCCCCCCCCCCCCCCCCCCCCCCCCCCCCCCCCCCCCCCCCCCCCCCCCCCCCCCCCCCCCCCCCCCCCCCCCCCCCCCCCCCCCCCCCCCCCCCCCCCCCCCCCCCCCCCCCCCCCCCCCCCCCCCCCCCCCCCCCCCCCCCCCCCCCCCCCCCCCCCCCCCCCCCCCCCCCCCCCCCCCCCCCCCCCTTGTTATTCTTATTCTGATGAGAAGTAGATGAGGGAAAGCACTATATATACTTTTATCAAGATGTCCGCTCTATAACTTCCACAACTTGCGAACTTCTAAAAACTTCCTGTGAATATTTATGTGGATCATATCCTAGCCGAGTTTGATATTTTTAAACCAGTTACCTAAAATTGGTAAATATAGAATTTTCAGTAAATTTGCTTTAGATGTTTATTGGTCTATTGTATCGGCCAAGTTCAGTAACCAGCCAGATCACCCTTGTCACTCCAGAGTTATTGCCCTTTAATTGCTGAAATTGGACAAAATTAGATTTGTCCAGTCTCTTACTTTTACAATTCCCAAGCAATCTTCACTAAACTTGTCAAAAAGTATCGGCCTAATATGTTGGTAACGTCAATAGCCAGTTAAGTCAACCCAGTCACTCTGGAGTTATTGCCCTTTAACTGCCAAATCTATAACATATGAGGGTTGTCCTCTGACGGGCATATTTTTGTGACAGTTTGGCACTCTTGTTCTTGTTCATTTTTGCTCCTTTGAGCTATGTGGGAAGTCGCATTTGAATGCTTTTACGTTGCTCTCTGCGGCAAGGTGGTTCCGAAGACTACTAGTAGCAATATAGAAGCATTCGTTTCAGCAGTGATATCCGTCAAAATGTAATTTTCTATATGATATTTTTTAGTCACCTGGGCCCCCAAGGGAAGGTTTTCTAAATGATAATTTTCCCCCAAACCCCAAAAAAAAAAAAAAAAAAAAAACCCCCCCCAAAAAAACACACAAAAAAAAAAAAAAAAAAAAAAAAAAAATCAAAAAAAAAAAAAAAAAAAAAAAAAAAAAAAAAAAAAAAAAAAAAAAAAAAAACAAAAAAAAAAAAAAAAAAAAAAAAAAAAAAAAAAAAAAAAAAACCAAAAAAAAAAAAAAAAAAAAAAAAAAAAAAAAAAAAAAAAAAAAAAAAAAAAAAAAAAAAAAAAAAAAAAAAAAAAAAAAAACAAAAAAAAAAAAAAAAAAAACAACCCCCCCCCAAAAACCAAAAAAAAAAAAAAAAAAAAAAAAAAAAAAAAAAAAAAACAAAAAAAAAAAAAAAAAAAAAAAAAAAAAAAAAAAAAAAAAAAAAAAAAAAAAAAAAAAAAAAAAAAAAAAAAAAAAAAAAAAAAAAAACAAAAAAAAAAAAAAAAACCAACCACAAAAAAAAAAAAAAAAAAAAAAAAAAAAAAAAAAAAAAAAAAAAAAAAAAAAAAAAAAAAAAAAAAAAAAAAAAAAAAAAAAAAAAAAAAAAAAAAAAAAAAAAAAAAAAAAAAAAAAAAAAAAAAAAAAAAAAAAAAAAAAAAAAACCCCCCCCCAAAAAAAAAAAAAAAAAAAAAAAAAAAAAAAAAAAAAAAAAAAAAAAAAAAAAAAAAAAAAAAAAAAAAAAAAAAAAAAAAAAAAAAAAAAAAAAAAAAAAAAAAAAAAAAAAAAAAAAAAAAAAAAAAAAAAAAAAAAAAAAAAAAAAAAAAAAAAAAAAAAAAAAAAAAAAAAAAAAAAAAAAAAAAAAAAAAAAAAAAAAAAAAAAAAAAAAAAAAAAAAAAAAAAAAAAAAAAAAAAAAAAAAAAAAAAAAAAAAAAAAAAAAAAAAAAAAAAAAAAAAAAAAAAAAAAAAAAAAAAAAAAAAAAAAAAAAAAAAAAAAAAAAAAAAAAAAAAAAAAAAAAAAAAAAAAAAAAAAAAAAAAAAAAAAAAAAAAAAAAAAAAAAAAAAAAAAAAAAAAAAAAAAAAAAATAAAAAAAAAAAAAAAAAAAAAAAAAAAAAAAAAAAAAAAAAAAAAAAAACACCAAAAAAAAAAAAAAAAAAAAAAAAAAAAAAAAAAAAAAAAAAAAAAAAAAAAAAAAAAAAAAAAAAAAAAAAAAAAAAAAAAAAAAAAAACCCCACCCCCCCCCCCCGCGACGACGCCCCCCCGCCGGGTTTTATTCTTAATTTTGTGAAAAATGTTTTTAAAAAAACTACTCTGATGAATGCATACATATTTACTTTACATGATCTGTCAATGGTGCTGGAAAAAAATAGTACAGACTTCATTGGAATATTGGGAAACATGGTCTTTTAAGGATGGCAATGGCTTATTTCTCTATGTTCTTTTTTTTCCAGATGGGAGCTGGCTGCCATGACAACGCCAAATGTGATAACCAGGCCGGTAAATTCAAATGGATAAATTTACAAGTCATGTAAAATTAATTTCTATGCATTTGTAAAGCACTTAAATTCATAAACGAGTGTGAAAGCCTGGCATGCATTTACTTATACACATATGTTGTGTTATTTTAATTGTCAGTAGCATTCTTGTCGACTGTTCTCTATATACATGGCTGTTCAATAAAATCTTCAGGGCTTCAGCAAAATATATGTTGAATTTAAGCTTTTTGTATACATGTAAACATAATCTTGAATCATTTTGGCTTGAAAGGCATGTTCACTCTGGAATGTCTTATTTTTATACTGAAAGTGCAAACTTCTGTATTGGCATTTAAAACTGAATTTAACTCGTGTTAAATTCAGTTAGCTGAAATTGCTTACAAAAAAGAGTGGGTCAATTTGAAGAGATAGTGACTGCCTTTTATTGGAAATACTGGTCATTTCACAATTTTATGTGGTCTTTTTTTATATGATTATACATGTATCAGGAAGTGCAATCACAGAGTAGATCTATATATACAGTGTACATGTATTCAATGTTTGTTGTCAGTGGCATTATTTTGAAATATTGAAGGAATGGTATTATCACTTTAACTCGTATTCCATGTTCCTTATTCTTGAATTTAGTATCAAATTGCATAATTTTTTCAATGATATTTTTACAAGCAAATGTGACACAGCAGTGTCCGCACTTTCGTTTGTAACGTTTTTATTTCTTTTTTAACTAAAATTCATTAAAATACTTAGTTTTTTACCAAATCAGAACCTGTCCAGGCATTATATTCATAAATTTTTTCAATCCTAAATGTCAAATCTGATATAAAATCTATACAACTCATGACCTATGCTCATTTATATTGTCTGTTTGTAATTTAGTCAAATGACATGGAAATCTCATTGAAATTTACAATCAGAGGCATTTCTGTTTTGGCATCTTGTGAGAATGGATGAAGGAAATTTTGTAAACATTTACCTGAATAATTATGTGTTCTTTTATCATTTTTCTCAATTTGAATACATGTTGTTATTACTGAGTAAACATTACCACAACATTTTCTCTTTGTTTTGTCAAGCACCCTTTTTTAAAAATTTTTTTTCTCCCCCCCTGTTTTTTTGAAAGGGAAAAAAAAAAAAAACAAACAAAATGGGGGGTTAAAAAAAAAAAAAAAATTTTTTTTTCCCCTCTTTTTTTTTTTTTTTTTTTTTTTTGGGTATTCATTCTTATCTGTCTTCAATTTTTGAACAAGGCTTATACATCAAGGGGTAACCCCCTATTCCCAAAGTCTTCTTGCATTTTGGACATTGTTCCAAGCAGAAGGGAACAGTATCATGGATTTTGGAAAACAATATTTGTTGCACCTTTATGACCATTACTATATGATTGGGGGAGTGGGGTATAGCCGTCCATCACAGTACATGAATAGTAAGAGCATAAAATAAATTTGAAAACATATTTGAGAAATCTGTGACACGGTTACCTTAAGCAGGAACGTAGAATCAACGGGATTGGTCACACCTGAATTTATGGATTATGTGTGCCTCCCGCATCCGCCATTTTGTTTTTTTTACCGGAGATATCAACATGCAAAATATGCTCGCATCATTATTAATTTTAACAAATTAGATGGTTCATTGTTAATTTTATGAAAGGTTAGTGTCATTTCAATTAATTTTTAGTTAAATTGCTCGTAATGGCGCATATTTCATGATCTTTATCGGATTTATTTATTCACGCCGATTTGTTCTTTCTTTGTCAAAGAGCTGAGAATAAATGGTCCTTATATTTTCAAATACCCTCGAAAAGTAGCTCGAAAGTGCTTTAGCTTTTATGCAGGTTGTATTTAATAGAATGGACATTATTTTTGATGCTGTTAATAAATTTTTTACAGGTTCATGATAAAAAACATGTTATTTTTTTCAAAATATATTTTAAGGCTGTTTATGCCATTTTATAAGCAGCCATTTTGTTCTTTTCTTTGTCAAAGAGCTGAGACATGACCCTGGAAAACGCTGAAAATCAACAATATCAGGCTATAGTAAGCTCAATTTAGCCAAGATTCTCGCAAATAATAATTCTTTTTGGGGGATGAACACAACGATAGTTCCAGTTTCGCTTTCTCGCCAGTAATACTGAGTTCGTAAAATCGCTCATATTTGCAAATGGCGTCCGAATCGTCTCAAGAGCTGAGAATAAATGGTCCTTATATTTTCAAATACTCCTCGAAAAGTAGCTATGCTTTATCTTTTTATGCAGGTTGTATTTAATAGAATGGACATTATTTTTGATGCTGATAATAATCTTATACAGGTCCATGATAAAAAACATGATTTTTCGTAATATATTTTAAGGCTGTTTAGGCCATTTTTAAGCAGCTACATACATAACATAACATAAGAACATGGGATTCAAATGAGTACCTACAATTAAAGATGTTCGAATCAACCGTGCTAACAGTTCTATTGTTCTTATTCGCCACAAAGTTATTTCTTAAAAAAGGCCCGACAGGTTCAAACATAAAAATTATAATTCACTTTGACTGTTAGGTTTTAGGGTCTTTGACTCAATCACATAATTGGTTGATTGGCTCATTAAAATTTGCGAGTCGGTTTGAAAGAAAATTAACATCATTCTTTTCACGTGCATTTATTTCTATAATAATTAATCAATGTAATTTAATTCAATTCAATTTTTGATAAATGTTATTACTGTCTATATATTATCATATACTTGATATTAATCAGAAATTAAACAAACTGTTCCTATAAATATTGTTTTCCGTGCGAAACCTGCACACGAAAAGTTGAAAGGTCGCAAATTTCCAGATAAAGGGCGCGTAGTGCTCGAAATTTTAACTTAAAATAAAAACAAAATACAGTAATTTGTTAGAGTGACTACATACTTATAATCATGAAAAATATTGAATGCTTACTTTATGAATATCTATAGAAGAATGGAAAATAATGACAGTTCACTAAAGAAAATACACGTGGTATCATCGCGCAAAACTACGGGAGTGCGTGCCGCCTGCTTTTTGAAATTGCAATAATGCATAATCTGTTACTTTTGTACAAATAATTTTTATATTGAGACGTGGGAAAAGCATTTCATGATAAATTGCAGTAAATTTCAAGAAAATCGATTCAGAATTGTTTGAGTAACCAGCTTAGATGTTTGACATGAGGTTCATAAAAAAATATCAGCACACTTTTTGCAACGCCGAAAATCGTAGAATATCCTTGTTTAACTCAAAATATTTCGTATCTAATGTCAATTTCGTAAATTAATTTTTACATAGCTATAGAGAAAAAACATGTTTTTGTTATGTACTGAAAATTTGAAGAAAATTGGAAAAAAAATGTTGACGCTATCGATTAAATAGTACGAAAGAGGTACTTCGATATTGGCCTGTTTGCGTTAGGCGTTCGATTAACTTGATAAGTCGCTTCTACAGGTAAGCTGTCGGAAGAAAATCGATAGCACGACACACATATTACAATGCTTTATTGATTATCGCTAACCGTTGCGTATCCCTGTTTATTCTACGTTCCTGCCTTAAGCAAGGAATGATGTATACTTTTAGTGTATGGGGCGGATAGATATGACATTCAATCATATCTAATGTGCTTCTCTTTATGTTACCAGTTCAAATATGTATAGTTTTACATACGTTCTGCATACAATAAAAAATATAAAAACATTTTGAAAATTGTGTCGAATGAAAAACTATGTTTTGTCAGGCGCTACCTTAAAACCACACAATGGAAGTTCGATATTATTTTTGTTTTTTTGCGTGAATGTTCTTTAAATACTTAACATTTGTTTGACTTACTTTTTCAGCCATTATTTTCTGTTACTGTTGTAATCACAAGAAAGAAGTTGTTCAAATCATTCAATTCTATCCAGAACTCGAGGGTTGCCATGGTAAAGAAATGGAGAAAAGAAACTTGAAGAAATCTACATCGCTTATAGCTAGGATATTTCGTGTGTAGCATTGTCTAGTGAGCTAGTAGCAATTTTGTCCAAATCATGTGAAAAGTTGTAACGTGTTAACATAGACCAGGGCTTGGCATATATCCCTGTATGTGAGAAAGATATATCTGAAAACACATTTAAGATAATTCCATGGAAATGTCCCTTACATGATCTTGCTGAAAAGAAGACTTAGTTAATTTGTCTAAAGACTGGGCGCTTTTGGATGAGACAATTTCCATTATATGTTGTAAGCAGAAAAGAACAGTGGAACTCAGTTGAGTAATACTGACATTGTTAGCTCTGATTTATTCAGCTATGCACTTAAGTTATGCTTTTAGAAAAAGTCGAATCCGGAACTGACATGCTATTGAAAGCACTTTGTATTAATAACATAACTTTTGCTTAATTTCCAAGGCTGTGTCTTGCAACAGTAGGTCAAAGGTCAATGTCACAATCTTTGACCCCTCGAGTCACTGTAGGAGTATTGGTCACCTTCAGTAACAGTTGTGATTTACCATGGAGGAGGTATAACGAAATCTTGTCCATAAAAAATTGTTTTTGTTACGTACAGAGAGGAACAACCGTTTTCATGTGTTACAAGTCCAAAATCGATTCAAGGGAAGTAACAAAGCAAATAAACTGGTTTAACCGACGGCAGATTTGCTTCCCTTGCATCCCCAAAAAAGTTAGCGAAACTAAGGCCAAACAAAAAATTATTTGTTTCCGGACTCCGTGTTAGAAAGAAATTAAGGTAAGTCGGTCGGCAGATTTTTTAAGTTTCTTTTTTCATCTTGCCTTTTTTGCTCCAAAATGTTTTGATCGTTTGTTTTAAGACAAAATTTTGGAATATAGTGGAATCAAGATACAAACTTTGTGTAAGACTAGTACATATTTTGGTAAGTTTCTTGTGTCCAGATTTAGTTTGAACAAATCATACCATCAAGTCCAATAATTCTGACTTGTATTTTGACAAAAATTATACTACGTTTTACCTTAGAAAATGCAGTTTAAAGTTTTACATGCAAGCTGCTATCCTCAAAACTAATGCATACATTGGATTGAAACTTCACACAATTTTTGGGGCGTAGATGGCCAAGGTCATAACAATCAAGTTCAACAACTTTCTCAGTTTGTCTTGGCATTGCACTGCAACCATTAGTGCCTTTTACTGGCAAAGCTCATTGTAGAGTCGAGGGATTCATTTAGTCGAGTGTGCTTACGGACAGCTCTTGTTTTTTTTCTTTGGATTTAACAGTGGTGTTCGCAGTATATCTACACATCATTCCTAAAGAGGGCCCTTCTGTAAGAAACTGCCATAACTTTCTTATCGCATAAAGAGTAAGATTGGTAACGGAACTCGAACTCGGGCCATTCACTCAGAGAGGGACAGTGATTTCATGCAAGTGACCTTAATCAATTCGGCAATGGAAGCGGGTCCGCTTAATAAAAGTTGAGAGATCAACCTAAATAAGTCATGATACACAAACTCGTCGCACGGTGTTTAAGTACTAAAATGTACCAAATAAGTACTTTATTACACCGGAAACAAGCTACAGAAAGAGACAAAAAGTATAATTTCAATTTGCACCGAAAGAAAATCGAATTTCGCGATGTAAAATGAAACGTTTTATGACGTTTTGGGTACGGCTATTAAAATCCATAACATTTCAATAAAATTAAAGTCACTAATTAGACGCGATGCTGTTGTATACAAAGATCGACCAATAAGTGACTCGTACCGTACTATAATGGCCCTTTTATAAGGATGTCAAAAGTTTTGTCTTTCAAGAATGAAATACATTTTATAACTCGCGAAACAGGAACTATGAAAATGAAATACTTTTTTATGAATGGAGGGAGTTAAAAGTGTTTCATTCAAACACAGGTGTTCACTGCTTAATTAAAAACCCACAATTTAGGTATAGAAAGGTATATATTAAACATTACGCCCGTTGCCACATAATTGTTGGGGTATGTGGGTCATTATGCGTATAATTGCTAATGATATACAATATAGTTAGAAAATGTTTTAAAAATAAACAAAATATTTGATCCATTGGTGTCCCTGCCATCACTGATGAGTTGGATGGTACATTGGTTTTATTTCCAAGTATGACTCGTTATCAAGATATTTCTCAACAATATAACAAAGAAATTAGTTTTTTGACTTGAATGGATCGGGGCACATCGTAGACTTAAATCGCAATATTGTTATTGCCTTCGCTCTGTTACAGATTACTTGAGTTTCGATCGCAATTTCCGTTCAAGGAAAACCCAGCCTCCGGGTTAGTAGTCCGACGCCCTATCCTTTTACCTCTATCTGACAAAGACTAATTTTGTATTTTCCCACTTTACCTAAATGTCTATAGCAGAGGCATAACTCCTTGTAAGTAACACAGTCCCGACGGAACACGGTGCAAAACCTATCTGTCCATTAAAGTTGGCTCCATCAGTCAAATGTTCCGTCGCACTACAGAATATAAAACATTAATTAATTATTAGAAGATTATGCCTTTTAACTAAATAATTATAAACTAGAGGTTGTTTACATACCTCCGCCACACACACGCACAAACCCCCAATGCCCCATCCCCAATATGGAACTTCAGGGTATATATTAAGACATTAAAGGCAACAACTGTGTTAAAACATGTTGTTAATCTCATACAGATCACTCATGTGCAGTTTGGATGAAAATCGTTAAGTCGTACAGTAGAAATAGGGCAGACAGCGCAAACTTTTATAAATCAAGGGCAATAACTCCACTAAAATCAATGAACCGGGACAGATTGATGATATGCAAAAGTAGACATTGTACTAGCTTGATTAAAACGCATGCAGTCGCATAGGAGGAATAGCCCATATATCATAAATTTGAAAAATCAAGTTTGGTTCAAATCCGCGCAGCAGTGGGAGACATCTACAGCACAGACATCGTAAAAATAGATAAATTAAGGGCAATAACTCCGTCTTCAATAACTGCATCAGAAAGTCCCGACAATATGCACAAGTGGACTTGGGACTGATCATTCATGTGAATTTTGGTTGAAATCAGCCCTGTGGTGTAAACAAACTTTTGTGACAGACAGGACAATATCAAAAAGTTTCCCATCCCCTCCACATGGGGCGGAGACATAATTATCATTAAACTTGTGACTTGATTATGAGTTTTTAAACAGCTTTAATGTCAGAGAATATAAACGAATTTGGACCTTATGTCTGCACATATATTCGTATGAGACGAAATATTAAAATACAAAATCAGACAGACAAGGTTCTATCGTGTCTGAAAGTTCACAAATCAGCCTGTTTTTCCTGGATACAAATTACACTGACACCGGCTCTTGTCTGCGATCTTTGATGAACTCTCCGATAAGAAGGCGAGATAATTAGATTTTTGCAGTACCAATGACAAGCGCATTGTTGCTCGTGATTTCCGTGCCGAAAGTTATTCTCTCTTCCGGATAATTTTAATAAAGTCTCATAACAAACTTTATTAGTCAACAAATAATTGGATGAAATTCCTGACTGGTCAAGTTTTCATTGTAAGTCGAGCCCCATCAAAATCACTTGAAATAGTTGGTGAAGTGTATTGTCTCGGAATCAGCTCCGTCAAATACTCGGCCTAAGGGATACACATTCTCGCTGCTAGGGCTCTATACTCTGTAACATGAATGACACAATGTGTAGTTGTTATTCACGTGAATTAAAACGAGAATAAATCACACCTTATAACTATCATATCTCTATGAGAATAAACGTTCCAACTTATAAGGCGAAATATTGCACATTTGGTCTGCCTTGGACATAACCTGACAAAGCCGAAACAATTGTCTCCGGTTGTCAGTATAGTAAAGTTGTTGTTATTGGTGAAAGTTCAACATAAAAGGCAAATTTATGCTGAAGTGCGAGAGTAGAAGTCTTCAAGAATTGCGTTTTTGTGTGCAGTCTTATTATGAAAACTGTGTACACTCGTATTCCATGGACGGTCCTCTGAATATGCTTGAAAAATTGAAACAAAGATCAACATAACTCAAACAGTAGTCGCTAGTTTATTTGTAATGAGGCTTTTCAACTGGGTGCCATCATTCTACACTGCTGCACAATGTCTAACCCCTTGAAGTTTGAATTCATCAAAACTTACTATAACCTAACTGCAACGTGTCGATTTACAAATGAAAAACAAACGCATTGTAAAATTTTAATGTCTATCTGTGACTTGATACACCAGGCTAAAAATAATGTCTCGTATACTAGTAGGTCGTATATTAAAAATATGTACATTATATGTATTGGAAATATTGTTGTGCCAGAATGACAATCCATATTCACTGCTCTGGTTCCAAGTTATATGCCATAGAAATTTCTTTGACGTAACATCACAATACCTTGTCATTTTGTCAATTTTAAGCACAGATTTTTTTCTCAAATTTAATAGCGCTCCATAGAATATCGTTAAATGTTTTAACTGACATGATGTGTGTGTGTTTTTATTGTACTACAATCTAGCATCAGCCCAGTGTTGCTCGTAAATACAGTGGAATTACGAGCATATTTCTTTTATACCGTTGTATTTGCAATGTAACAATGAACAGTGCTATAGTCACTGTATTCAGGATTGAGTAAATTTGTACTTGTATTTACTAACATGAGTTATTTAAATACATTTTTCTCTTCTTAAAGGAGCACGATTTTCACACGATCGCCGCTCGTCAGAATGAAAATGATGGGGTAATGAAGAGCAGCCCTCGTTATTTAAGGCCATAAGATTTATGACAGTGCAAGCATCATTTTTCATGGTCGAGTATCTAATCCCAGATGCGTGCATCGATAAGACAAGAGAATTGAAAGAAAACAATCCTAAATTGTTCCCAAATAAAAATTCCTTGTTATTGAGACCCTGACTTCAAACAATACCAAATAATACATGAACAGCAGTCTATGTTTACATTGCGAGGCATCGCTTGTATAGGCTTAAGGGCAAAACACATTAAATTTTCAAGTGGCCAAATTAGAATCTAGAATCTTTATGAGAACGGTAATTAAATTCCAGCAACGAGCTGATTAATCAAGCGGCCCTCAAGTTTGGTTCCCCTCGTTGACCATTGCAGGGCTATGGAAAAAAACTTTCTTGAGAAGGTCAACCCTTAGATATCACACGTCAGTTTTTTTTCATGTGGGTATGAACGAATTATAAAAGAAGGCCCACACTCTACTTTGCAGATATTTTGAGATTTTATTCATAACTGTTTTGTCTGATTTTAGACAAAATCTAAAGCGTTAAACATTAATAGTTTCCACAAGGACTTGTATTTTGCTACATGCACTGTAATCCTAGTTTACGAGACAGCACATTGCGGTTGGTGACTTTTATTGCCAATAAACGGCTTTAAGCAATAAATAGGGTCTTGCAGTATTATTATTCATGCCCTGACTGTTATTCAGAACTAGACAAAAACGGTAATTGCAGTCTTCGTGTTGCCTCGAAACATAAACATTGCACGCCGCGCCCAAACCACTCAAATAGTTTCATCTGTAATTAGAACACATTTATTTTCGTATCAGTGTCCATACAGAACAAATCACTTTAGTATAAATCTAATTATTTTGCAATAATGTAGTAACATATATTTACATAGATTTAAGTTCTTAAAACTGAGTTTGCTGACTTTTTAAGTTGTGACAGGTACTCACGACGGAAATGAGATTACAGAAGGCACGTATATGACACACCACGGCTTCGGCCACTTCCTGTCTTATAGCCCGAGCCTTGTCCTTCAACACCGCGATACCTGTTATGGTTTTATTTCTTTTTCATATTTTCAACTGCACCAGTCAAATTGTTTGTATTAAGACAGTAAGATTGAAATCAGAAAAATACCATTGAAACAGACATTTGTAGACAAACGTTGAACGCGAAGTAACCCTTATACTTGCAAGAAATGTACGATTGCGACACAATTGCTAGAATGATGTAATGGGATGAAACATTTGCAACAAAGGTCACAGTTAATCGAGGAACAACACAAATGGGCAATAAAGAACACGCTTAAAAGTGGAAATGGACAACAAAGAATACGTTTTTTTAAAGTAAGAACAACACACATGAACACAAAAAAACTGTCTAAAAATTGGAACAACACAAACGGACAACTAATATTAAGCAGTGGACATGGAAACGGGCAGCTAAGAGTACACTTAAATACGGAAAAACAATTGGACAAGAATGAACACAGTTAAACGTGAACAACACAAATGGACAACACAGAACACACTTAAAAGTCCTCTTTTAATTGCAATTGCAATTGGTCGACAAAAATACGCTTTAAAAGAGGAGAACACAATTGACAACAATGAACGTTCAAACGGACAACTAAGAACACATCTAAAAGAGGAACAACACAAATGGACAACAATGAACACACATAAAAGTGAACAACACAAATGGACAACAATGAACACACACAAAATTGATCAACATAAATGGACAACATAGAACACGCTTAAAAGAGGAACATCGCAAACGGACAAAAAAACTTAATTAGAAAAACACAAATCGACAATAATGAACACGCATAAAAAGTGGAACAACACAAACGGACAAAAAAACTTTATGAGAAAAACAGAAGTATAAATCAAAAAACATACCTCCATATTAAATAACAACAGACAGTAAATAACACACTAAGTCTTAAAGGTAGCGCAACACTAAAGGAGTCACCATAAGGTACGCAACTCTTTACCAAGATAAACGGCTTGAGCGGTCAGTTTGAAATTGTTGTGACGATTTACTGGCCGACATAACACTTGTCCTCAATTCTACTTTTGGGGTGAAAAAGAATATTCATATACAAATCGTAGTATAGTTGTCGCAACTTGTTCTGCACAATCATAAAGTCTACATAAGTCAATTATGTTATGTGCACATTACAAAACATTATTGCGTTTGTAGTCCAGAACAACTGTGCTGATACTACGTTTGCAGAAATCTTGAAAGTTACTTATTAAATTGTTTGTCAATCGACATAAGAATTTGACTAGACCAGTGTAAGTTTATCACTTACCGAGTAAGACACAAGACGAAATTTACTTGATGTCTCGCAAGCTTTTATATGTACATTAAAGTTTTAGGGAGACATCAGTAATCACGGCCTGACAGACACTAATATCTAAATAAACAACAACATAAGTGTTTTACTGTTAAAATAACATTATTAGCTCTTTTTCATACATGTATGAAATAGAACCTAGAAAATCAGTATGTGGCAAATTAATCCAATAAAAATTGACAATGTCACTCGACCGAGGAAATCAAGTGTGAACAAAGTGATAAAATAATCAGCATTAAGCTCCTTGCAATACAAATCCCATCATTTCTTTGGCAAGAACCCGTTGTAAAGGCGTGAAATTTCACCGGTTCGCATCAACTTTTGGTGTTAAAAATCAATTACCCGGAATAAAAGGCATTATATCGGCTAATGCGTTTCTCTCGCTCTGTCGCACCGTGAAGGGGCCACGGTCTTGACTGTGCCAACGTATGACAAATCACTGTATTTGAAAAACGCGTTTAAAATTTCGCCTACTGATAGAGTTCTTTAAGAAAGAAATACGCTGAAAATTTAGACTGATATTTCTATCATACCGTACAATCTAGTTATTTCTTCTATCATACCTTACAATCTAGTTATTGTTTCTATCATACCTTACAATCTAGTTATTTCTTCTATCATACCTTACAATCTAGTTATTTCTTCTATCATACCTTACAATCTAGTTATTTCTTCTATCATACCTTATAATCTAGTTATTTCTTTGACGTTTTCACTTAATTTTATAAGCATTTATAGGACATATATTTAGAACTATCCAAAAAAGCAATGAAGTAATTTTAACCATTTCAAATTCACAAATACATTGTAAATTGAAAGATCTGAAGTGCGAGTCTTTGATAAATGTTCTAGTACCATTCTGCTATTATAAATGTTACGCTCCCTGTCCCCAACCAAAAGTTTACTCTAGTCTGCGATATCATATGTAAAATTAGGTAAGTACATGTATATGTTATTCGCATACTTAATAAAAATAATAATGACATTTCAGTTTTGAATTGGTGTAAATGGTAGAAAAATAATACTACGATACTTTCTAGTAATTTTTACAGAAGTATTTTTTGTGAATGTAATGATTGGTTCATATGGCTACCAAGCTACCAAAAAATCGCGTTAAACATCATTGTCAATCTTGGATATGAAATTGGCCACCCAGATATTTAACCCTTAAAAGAAAATGGCCGTTGTTGTCTGTATTTTACCGTTACGAAAATATTAATTTAATGATTAGAACCCACTTTTTGTTCCAAAATTAAGAATGGCGGATGGGATTAAATATATCTGATGACACTTGCCGACGGGCATCACCATCCTTTTAACATTGGATCATAATAACTGTCTTGCAGAAATTGGTATTGGAGTTTAAATCCAGGGGATTTAATTTAAGTGATGACTGTCCTGCCACCCATATCGGTGGTTTCCTGTGCAAAGTAAGTCCATCTTTTTCTGTGTTAAGTGTTGATTTTAAGCCAATTAATACGCAAAACAAATACGACATTTTAAAACATGAACTTGTTGACATTTAACGGCGTTCTGGATATATCTTAAGTATACAGCTCCAACTGTCCCAAATCTTACCCGAAGGGTGTGCGTCCATCATCCGGCAATCCCGTGCCAATATGCGGCCCTTACAAAATATTTGCTGCTAAATTAAAAAGTCAATGATGGCACAGGTGTTATCTAATGAGATTACCATTACACCGGACGAGTATCTAACGGTCTTCTTTTCAGTCATTAACAATTCGTGAGGAGAAACTATTTCTTAACCGCAGATTTTGCGAACAACTTTTATGTCCGTCCTCTTTTAAGAAATTAAGACACTAACTCGTCAAGTGATTTTTATATGACGCGGCCTCACAAGATGTTGTGGTACTAATTATTCAATAAAAGGAAATTCTATACTTCTCACTGTCATGCGCGATTAGCAATAAAATTTAAATTTTCAAAATTGGCTAACTAATGAGGTATCGTTTTTATTACGTCATCACGGTCATATAAAACCAAAGAAAAGGCGAACATAATATATAAATTAACTTAAAATGACAATTTAAAAAGACATTTATGCAACTTAAATTTACAAAGAACAGTCAAACCTGTTTTAAGCAACAACAAAAAGATCCATCAAAAGGTGGCCATTTAAAGTAGATAGGCTAAACAACAGATGTATAAGATGGCTGCAGAAATATAGATGTATATTTGTATTAAATACCAAAATAGCCGTTTAGATTCATAAGTGTTGGTTGTATAAGACAAGTGACTGCTAAAAAGAGTTGGTCTCTAATACAAGTTCAACTGTATATTATTAAGGCAAATGCAGTGGCAGTAAATCTTAGTCGAACAAAAATGTTGAACAAGATACTATATATAGTACAGTAAACTTCCGCTGTTCAGATCCATGATACTAAGACCGTCCTCACAATAAAGACATTTCGGAACCAAACTGGTCAGTTTCATAGTAAAAATGTCTCGGTATTATGACCGATTTCATAATAAGGCCACACTGGTCCGAATGGTGGTCTTATTACAGACATTTTACTGTATCATATATTGCCACCTTGAAGATTTCAACATTTTCTCGAGATGCTGGCCAAGATTGCTGCGGAGGTGAACTGTTATCCGCTACTATATTAGGATATTTCGGTCAAATAGAGTTCATGGGCTCTGAATTTAACCGGAAGTACCTACCGGGTGTTGTTTAAGAGTAGAAAAAAATGAACGAAATACCGGTGAAATAAAATACATGTAGTGTACAGCAAGCCTGAATGGTATCATAAACTCAATCTTTCCAACTATTTAAGGATTATTTATTGAAATACAAATCTAAAAATGCATATGACAGCGGAAAAGGATTACTATAATATGCGACTAAATGGGAAAGAAAGAAAATACACCTACCGTATTTTATTACACCGCAAAAATAGGACACTGAATGTATTCAGCAACGATATGTTGATTCATGATGGTTTAGAATTGTTAATTCATCTGATAATCGTCAAGATGAAAGGTAATTGGCAATTTTAAGTGGGCTTTGATGTTTGAAAATCATTAACAGGTAATATAGAAATCTGGTGTTAATTCTATTCTAGATGATCCTGGACATTTAGTGCAGCATTAGAACCAAACTATAAGTTTCAATAATCCCATATTGATTCACTTGTGTGTTGACTCCCTATTTACCTTTACTTTTGAAAATAGAACGAAAGCTTAAATCTGGCCAAAAAAGTTCTGTATTCGTCAAGGACAAATTTTTTAACCATGGGCGTATTAGTGTTTCAAACCGTTAAGTTAAAGTTTTCAAATCTAAAACTCTTACTGTCAGTTCGACTTATGCATGTTTTCAAACCAAGACTTCAAAATCAGTTACCATGACAACGAAAACAACGCATACTGGTATTCATGCATACAATTTAAACCTCCCGACACAAAAGAGCTCTTCAGATTCATGATGGCGGCTGTAGAAGTCATGAATGTTTCAAATACTTCCAGTGAATGCGTTTCAAATCTTTTTTGTATCCAGGTGCAGAATTAAACTGTTCGATTCTCTCGTTGGCTGAGTTTTCGAGGACCGTGAAGTGTCATATGCAAGTGCCCCAAAGTACACGAACGAGAATAAGACATTTGACAGAATGTTCGGTTGACATTGGCCTTCTTCGCTCAACGTCATGTGTGGCTTACATCTGTGTGAAGATGCAAAGGCCATTCGTAGTCCCATTGTTTTTGCTATTGATGTATACTGTTCCATTCTTCTTTTTCATAATTCATCATCGTAGTACCCGATAGGCTATACCTTTATAAATGTATATTAGTGAAAAAAATTTTTTTTTTTTCATTGTTTCAAATCAGCAAGCAGCAGCAGCGGCCCCGGGGACAGGCAGTCCAACCGCGCCAGGCATCAGTTTCGCCATTATGCAGCCCATTCGTCGTCGTCATCATCATCATCATCATCATCATCACCATCATCATCATCATCATCATCATCAGGGCATCACGACAGTAGCAACAGCATCACCATCATCATCACCATCATCATCATCGTCGTCATCATCACCAGCAGCATCACCATCAGCATCAGCAGCATCACCAGCAGCATCACCATCATCACCAGCATCATCCAGTAAAGGATTTTCTATATACAGCAGCGTACAAAATAATAATCTTTGTGTCTAGGAGATTCCGCCAACAGTTTTCGAAATACTTCTTTGACTAAATTTTCCAAGTTTTACTTAGAGGTCAGTGCTCTAGTGTATGTCGTACTTTGGTGATTCGTAGTCGGCTTGTTTTATTTTTATCCATTTATATTGCATTACCTCATTTCAAGTATGTCTTTGTCTTGTGACTTGATGTGCTCTGTGGATGCCTTCAATTTATTATAATAACACTATAATTATGTTCTAGTATATTAGTGTGACTCGTGATTAAAAGGTTCTTTCCGTTCAAAATTCTTAAATTGTGAGAATAAAGGTCTGGTACCTGGTAAGATAAACCTACATACAAAACTAAAACTGTTGCCTTGGCCGGAAAATTGGCATTTTTTTTAAAAAAAACGCTCCTTTGAAACCACATATAGATTGAATTTTGTCAAATCCCTTTTGAAGCTGTTCAGAAAGCCGCCCCAAACCCCACCTCAGAGAGCCACCCCAAACCCCAACTCCGCTCATACAATACGATTACAAGCTCTGATACTGATTGTGATATACATGAAGTAGCATATCCTAGGGAAAAGTATGTCTTCGTGGAAACCAAAATGATTCGAATTCGGCGAAACTACGCTGTGTTTTATCACTGTGATTTATTATTTTACTTAATGAACTTTAAACGTGTTTTCCATTATCATAGAGGATTCCCGCAGGGATTATATTAAACAATTAAAAAATAAAATAAAAACTCATGCCTTCACTTTCCATAATTGAAACTGAAACGCTATTGTTTTTACCTGAATTAATTCTTTAAATTACAAAATCTCTATTAACAGATGATAAAGCGGTAGAATGGATTACCAGACAGTCAGGATAACCTTAATTAGGGAGTAAATCAGTTCAATATCAAATTCATTTTACAAGCTGCAATTTAGCTATGATAAAGCACCTTTTCAATAAAACAATAAAATCAAATCCAATCTCGTAAATTGAGCACAAAGATTCAGTGTCATAATCTGTTTCCAGGTAACCGGTGATCCTTGTCACTAGACGACTACTTAATCGAAAATATTGATCATTGTCGAGCAGGTGCTTGACAGTTTTATTGAACTTTATTAATTTGCATGAAATTTTATTCATTTATATCACTTGACGTAACTGCGCTACAGGATTCGGCTTATTAGATAAATAATAAATTAATAAAAGTGTAAAATCACACAAAACAAAGACCGAATCAGCAGGCAATCCCTTGCTTTACATCTATAGCACTTTGAGCCTATCTGATAGCAGAATTATTGGCGTCACTTGGTAATCTAATTTTGTCATCCTGTTTTTAAACAACCGCTTAATTTGGCCTTCAGTAGTAAGCAGCATAGTTAATCTTATTGCTCTTCATGTTTAAAACGGGTAGACTTACTATATGTCTGCAATGTAGCAGATGGCATGATACGTAACCGGTGCACGTGCTTTAGGACCAATAGTGACGATATTGGATTATCCAAAATTGTTAAGGGATGCAAGTAAACTGTCATACTAAGTTCCGAAAAACATAGTTTAAGTAATTAAAACGCATTCAAAAGTATTCATTACAGCTTAGATTATAGGTAATTATATCAGGTCATTTTCAGGTTCAAAAATATCAGTTCAATGGCTAGCATAGTAAAACCATTAGCAGAGTTTCAAATGCGAGGCCCAATGTGCAGTTCTGATCATTAAAATTCAATCAAAGTTTTTTGCCCAATCAATCATTATTCGACCTGAAACTGATAGCTGCATGATAGTGTTATGATACGTCATACATCACGCATGATTTCTCGTGACAATTGCACGCACGTGCCTGTCGTTTAAAGCGTTTAGGGGATCCGGAACGAAATCTCGTGAGTGATGCTTTGTTGTCGTCTGCGATGGTCGTTTGAAATCTGCAATCAGGTGCCTGCAGTTACTGTTTCGAACTAATTGATGCCTCAAAAGGTGCTAACGCAAATCAAAATACAACCTCGTGACAAATTAGCCTTTTGGTGTTAGCTCTTTTATCTGGTTTCATAGCTTCATTTGATACGGATACTATAATAGATTGATTGGGAAAAAAAGAAGACAATTTCAACCGCGGACCTCAGATGATATATCGAGGTACATCACAATATGTATATAATTGTCAGTGTTTCAATATATAACAATTTCGTTACTTTTTAACTTTCTGTACACAAGTTATTAGATTTATGACGAAGCGAGCTGATTTTAGACGAAATAATAATATATAAAAGAAATACATGTACATACATTGTAATTCATTTTGTGTTGTGTAAAGTACTTGCAGTATAGCAAGGTCATGGGAACGGTTGTAACCGAAAGAATCATTTGGTGCAATGATATAATACCTATAAACATGAATACGTACTAATGGAGAACCTCGTACGTCTATATCAAATGTTATAAGCCCGTTTTCGCCTTAATCAATTATTAAAATGAAAACTGACGCAGCATGTATATCAAGCTAACCACAATATATTGAATAAATAAGATATGCATAACAATTTATTATGATGACTGCGTGTAATATAAATTCTTACCCACCAAATTTTTTGGATAATTCTTTAAATTTGTTGAAATCGGTTGTTCATTCACGGAAATGCAGTAAGAAATTTATTACAATTTATAGCAGCAAGTTTTAAATGGTTTTTAGATTTTATTAAAATGTTTCAGCTTATTTCTACACTTCACTCGCTTCGCTGTGACGGCAACTTTCATATTATACGAGAAACTCGAATAGGATCATACATAAGGGATATAAAAATGCCACTGAATTGCTAAATGAAATATAAGACAGCTTTATGGTACCCATGACATAAGTAACCTAAACGTGTCGCTGCTAAATAGCAAAAAAAAATGATAAGGAAGGTCTAATCATCTCCTGTTTTTACTTTTTTTTCTATTGCTCGATAAATATAGCATCAACATTCCCTCAACCGGACCAAAAGAAAAGAGACAAGGAGAAAAAAGTTTCGAGTAGAAACTCAAAAAGGGGTTTTCCAATGAAGTTATCGAAAGATCTCGTTTATTATTCTACAAAGCCCGATTGAGAGGCGAAATCGTTGTGGGTAATACGTGATGAATGTTACTTATCTGACACTTGTCAAATCTTTTCAATTCATATCCTGTTGTATCCCGAATAAACTCATCAAACCAAAAGTGATAACTATAAAAGTCACAGTTACAGTTAAAAACAATGTAAATGTAATTTCACATCTCACATGGATACATTTCGTTCCGTTTTACCGTATAAATTTTTAACTTCGTGACACAAAAAAAAATGAATTACCTCCCTTTTTCTGGATTTAACAGAATGTTTGCTAAAGATAAGGAAAATATGAATACCGTTTGTGCGATACGCTTTAATGTCTGGTTACTAAGATGACAGCACAGTACTGTATGTCTTCCACGCTTCAGTTTTTTGTGTAAATCGTATTTATATTATGGTGACATACATTTGTATTCTTTTAAAAATCACATATGTATACATCCGGGCAATGCACCAACAAAATCCAAGAACAACAGTATTCTTAATATCCAACAATAAATGACATGTTTTACTGAAGAGCTGGTTCTCAAAGCCAATGTAAATAGGATTAAACGGTAAATCTCAACTGATCTGCAAGATTGTATTTAAATTAAATCGAACCAATGTATAATGATGTTATTTCAACATAGAATGGGCACTAGATGGGCAAATCTATTTAAATAATTATTTACAGAACGTCAAATTGTTTGAGTATCATCATGTTTATGTTCTTACGCTCAAATATTTGTTTATTTCAACTATTTAACATGATTTATTAATTTATCATGGGTTTAGATAACAATAAAGTAAAGAAGTTAAAATCAGATGAGCATTTAACAATATTTGTTCGGTGAATTATTCAAACACAGTCGTGTGTATCTAAATCTAAATTTTGATAAATGTGTGTCAACACAACAATACCGAATTTCCCAGAGTCGTCAATGGACCAATGAATAGACAGAACACAAGCTTGCATGTTGCATGTATTTGTTAAAATAATTAAAAAGCAACAAAAATAAAAATAACAAGCTGTAAGACTTCAGTTTACTTTACAGAGCTGCGGTCACCCCACTCAAACACAGAACTTGATCTGTTTCTTCAACGCATGAGTATATTTTGAAATAGGACAAAACAGAAATTTATTTTCGACTTGAACAATATAAATTATCTGAAAGAGATGCAATATACATATGACAGATTTTGTTTTTAGATATTTGTTTTTAACTTGGAGAGAGCTCGTCTGTAAGGTTGTAGTAAAACAAGCATTTTATTAATTCTAAATTTATAGTTATCATCACTCGGTAAAGAGAGGGTGAAAAAGTCTCACTTTTAAAGAATGAACTGCATTAGCCAAACCATTGGAAGAATACAAAACATATAACGCTTATTAATAATTCATATCCCCACGAATGCTATATAGCTATATAAAAATTAAAACATATTAAATTATCAAAAAATCTTTTTTAATTATTGTTGTTGTACAGTTTGACAGAACCATCATCCGTTTTTAATGGATTTTCATTTTTACCACCAGTTCTGGTTCCGAGCTTTGTTTTAGTGTCCTACAATTACACTGAAAGTGATCCGAGAAATTCTAGAAGATTGAAATAGTACACGGTACGTATTGTACTCCATCTTGTTCAACTGATGTATTTACAATAGCCCGCCTGAATGTGCTATTGTTCTATAGGAAACTCGAACAAATAGAGCCATTTACCGCAATAAGCGATGGAAGTTTTTAAATAAAGAAGTGAGTGGTGGCGTTCTGAATGAAAACATTGATTTGCACTGCGTTCACAGAGATGAAATCTTGTTCTCTTGTCTACTCATATATTGAATAGTTTCAAACTGGTTTATAATATTTCTAAGTATGTAGGAAGGCTTGAAAAACCTTGCTAAAAGCTCGAAATAAATGTGAAACAGTTTATACGGGAAGAAGCTGTAGAGATAAGGTATTTATTTTCTTCTTTTCATGAGCAGAAAGCGAGGTTTTATTAATTACCTTAAATTAATGCGGTTTAATATTAATCCCTTTAAGGGTCTGACATCGTTTTCTCTAATGACTTTCACCTGTTTACGAGATGATAATGTTGTTTTTAAGTCAAATGGAATTACATGGTAGAGTGGTCAATGAATTCCGAGAATGCCTCTAATAATAACAACACAAAATAGACTAACCAGAAAAAACACCCAAAACAGAAAATGAATAACAGAAACAGTACATATATATGAGGCAATATATTTCGTTTGAAGCGATTGAGTTTATGGATAAGACCGGTAATAGTAATACATTTTGATAGGGTCAGGTACTATAAAGTTTAGGCGGGTGTGTTTATGTATACATGCTGGACCCGATTTTCAGATGGCAAAGTTCATTTTATATGTTGATATGGTTTATCTATCAGGATTTTACATGTAAACTTGTCGGCGTACGAATGTATTATCAATCTACCAGGGATAGGAGCGATAGTGAAACACTATTTATGAATAGATATACTAAATATTTCTATGTCTATAACGACACAATTTACAACTGTAAAAGTTTCATTTGTTTTCCCCCATCACCAGTTGCATATTTGCATCGTTATTCTTTGTTACCGGACATTTAGATGGACAGAAGGTGGCAATAGCCCCATTCATCTAATGTGCCCAAATTTAACCTCGAAAAAAGCAATACCTGTATATGTATGTAATGTTTCAGTATAAGTTTAAAGTCAATTTAACTACCCTATAAAGCTGGAAGTAAAAAATATTCTATCAGAGGTTTCATTTTCTAATTATAATTGCCTTGTACCCGGTGTGTTTTGAGTATACCCAGTGAAACCAACAGACATGCCATTAGTCACCGGGTCACAATGGATTATGTATATTATTAGAAATACATTAAAATATACTCCCACGAAATGTCAAAATCCGGGACACCGGATGCTAGAACATGTAAAATGCATTTCGGAAAAGTTTATTTCGAAAGAAATCGTGTGATAGGCTACTAAACATTGGAATCGAAGTGGAATTTATTTGCATACAACGTTTATTTTCATTGGAATTGTAAACTGGCGGAATTTGATATCGAACCAAATACAGCATTGGTAAAAGGCGTCAATAAAGGGAGGGATTATTATCCGCTCGTTCAATCAACGCGCTATCTGCAATACGAGTGGGCGGGATTGATTTAATCTCTGGTTGCTTTTACCTGTTTTCTTTTCTATCTTAGGTATATTTACCCAGAAACTTGGTTCAACATACTAGTCAAACTTTGTTCAGACAATCGTTTGTGTGTTTTTCCGACAAGTGAAGGACTTTAACTGTATTTGGAATCTTTGATTGTGTTTGTGTTGTAACGTGAAATTGTAACACTGGCATCCATGTACGAGAAACAGCCGACCGGGGCGGAGTACCCGCCGGCCGGGGACTACTTGACAATGTTGTCGAAATCTACATACGACCCCGTCAAAACGGCATATGATTCTTCGGGGTACCCGATGGCTAGCGTAGCCAGTATGAACTCTATGGGTGGCATGAGTGGAATGGGTTCGATCGGATCTATGGGTATGAACAATATGAACTATTCGTCACAGGCTATCACGGGTATGGGAGCCGCACATGGTTACGGAATGAGCATGCCGCCGGCCGTCGGCATGCACAGTGGTATGTACGGAAGTATGAACACAATGAATACAAATGGACATATGAGTGGAATGACAAGCCCTGTGCCTATGAATGGAATGGCGGATCCAATCTCCCCGATGAGGATGGATCTCAACCGAGCTCAGGCTATCAACAGGGCACGTGAGAAAACATACCGACGGAGTTACACACACGCGAAACCGCCGTATTCTTACATTTCACTAATCACCATGGCTATTCAACAGTCACCGAATAAAATGTGTACGTTGAGTGAAGTGTATCAGTTTATCATGGACTTGTTTCCGTTCTACCGACAGAATCAGCAACGTTGGCAGAACTCTATACGTCATAGTTTGTCGTTTAATGACTGTTTTGTGAAAGTTCCGCGTACCCCTGACAGACCGGGGAAAGGTAGTTACTGGACTTTACACCCCGATTCCGGGAACATGTTTGAAAATGGTTGCTATCTTAGACGCCAGAAACGGTTTAAAGTTTTAAAGAAGGAAGGTGGACTATTGAAAGATGGGGAGGACAGCGGTGATGAAGGGCATTCAGGGGACGAAGGTGACAGTATAACACAGCCAGAGTCACCTAACGAACATCATCCACAAAATCATCAACTACAACAACCTCCCCAACAGCCGGTAACTCAGCAACATCACATGGCAGGTCAGCTCGAACCCATCCAGAGCAAAACAGAACCTAATCCTGTTTGTACTCCTACGTCTGGATCGACGCCGGGGCCGGACCTTCGGCAATTACAGCATCCACACCACGACGTAATGGCATTGGGACACGGTTATCCAGGTGTGAACCCAGCACACTCTTTCAATCATCCATTCTCAATAAACAATTTAATCACAGAAAACGCAAAAATGGACCTCAAACTTTATGAAATGCAGGGAATGTATCCCGGTTACAACACCATGCCTCAGATGAACATTCCTACGAAAGTTGAAGGGCCGGCAATGACCCCCGACGGAGGATATTATAAGACTTATACTCCGCACAGCACAGCGAGCCTGTGAAAAATTCTGACTACTAGGTTATAAAAGAATAAAAGTGACGTGCATATAAAAAGCTGATACCAAAGAAGTGTTTTATCAGGAAATCATGTTGTGTAGTCATGTAAGTCATTTTTTACAGGTTTTACACCTATGACAGTTTAAGTTAAAGATTGAAATTTCAATTTCTGAATGATAAGAAGTACGCGGGTTTTAATATTAACTGAATGCTTAAAGGTATATTGTGTCCTGTAGAGGGCACTTTTCAATACGGATTCGCTGTTGTAAGCATTTGAAATATATTTGAAACCTAAGCTGGGCTTGCTTGTTAATGGATCAAATAAACCTGTGTTCATATTTCATCAAAGATTTTTCAACGTTTCTCATAAGTTTCAAACTCACAAACAATTAGCCGAAAGGCCTGTGAAGGACATTATTCAATGAAAAGGACTAAAGATTCATTATTTCGTCCCATTTTTATTCGTACTCAACACCACTTAGCTGTCAGTTTTGACAAGTTCATTCCAATTTGTACATTTCTGTCTTCATTTTCAGTGTTTTTCATGTTAATTTATTTTTAGAGTAGAATTTTTGCTCAAGATTATTTTAGAACTGATCAAATAGCGCGGATAATCATACACTTTTTGTTACTTTAAGAAATCACTATAAATATATTAATTTTGTCCGGTCTGTTACGACTTGACAAGAATTTATTCTTTCTACTGTAGGTAAAAGTCTTCTAGTGATTTTTGTTTTTGCTTTATTTCCCTACAACATGTATGTAAGATTTTTAACATGATCTGTCAATTTATAGATATTAAATATTATAAATAATGATATCACACTTTTTGTAGTTTCTTTTCATCTACATTGTACTATTTGATAAAAAATATCATATTTGTCCTGAATTGCTGCGACAGCCTTTTACAATACTGCAAGCAATGTCCGGGGTTATAGATTGATAGAAAATGAGCTGCCGAACATTCACGGAGGTTTGTCCAAGAAAAATGCAATAACTGAAGTGACACTGCTCATGTTATTCTTAATATTTAAGTACATGCATATCAAAAATTATGTCAAGGAATAATTCGTTTTAATACAATTTATTGCATTTTCGCTTACGTTTTCATAGTTCATGATGTCAATGGGCTTCCTTTTTTCGTAAAAAAAAATCGAGTTTCAGTCTCAAACCTGGTTTTGCTGATCATTATGAATTATTTATTTGCCAGTTTCGCTACAGATTAATTTGAAAATTTAGCTGCATATTTTCAGTATATGATACAATAATCTACCGGATTAATACCGCTAAAAGTTAAATGTTTCTGTGAAATTCTTAGGAAAAAAGAACAAGTTTTTTTTCAATCTTGAAACTGAATACAAATTTAAGGGAATAAAATAGCAACTCATATTGAAATTTGGAGTTTTTACTCCATACTTCAGATAAAATTCCAGATTTTAATTTACAATTTTTAACATAATAAAATAGGCGGTAATGCAAGGGCGATTCCTAAAAACAAATACTGCTCATAAATTGATTTGTTTATTTATATAAAATTTTAATCTTTCAAACATTGCACTCATTTTTGATAAAGGGGTTCTCACGTTGAAACGATTTACTCTACTGCTTAACAGGACACGTGCACTTTTTAAAAGAATAGCATACACATGTACGCTTACAGTTATATGTGACAGAAAATTAAAAAAAAACATTTAGTATCGTAACGCCTAAATATACAATTAATATTGAAGCTGCAATTGGTACCATGTTAATTTTCAATGCCTATACTACATTTTCTTACTTTCTTCATTATACGGTTAGATAAAATTATAAATACATGCAATATAAATAGCAACATACATTTCAAATTTAAGTGTATATTCAGTTGTTGGGGTTTTATTTCCGTCCAGTTCTGAATTAAGCATGAAAGCCATAGTTGAGCTTATAGCATTTCACGGGGAGGCAATGTATCTATACCGAAACATATATAAAGGAAAGAAATAAATTCCACCCCAAGATAGCTATGATAATTAAATTTAAATTCAAAACAAGGTAAAGTTTGATATGTAGTCTAAATGTTGCGGCCTGTTGAAAATATCCTAGTCTAAAATCTAAGCAGATATCGCGTTGCTACGAGTCGTTTACCGGGGTACTCGGGGCTTTAAGATAACACAAGATAAAATCATGGTAACCAGCCAACGTCGGATTTTAAAGGTGATGGAAATCCCCATTTAGCCTATTTTGCCTTGGCCCCTATCAGGGGCTTAACTCAAAGATGGCAATTTCATAATTACTAAAGTGTTATAATCCAGTTTCCGAGGGATTTCTGGGATTTGACATTTTCCGTTAGGGTTGCAAGGCAAAGGAAATCACTTATTGTCATAGATAAGTATCTGAAAGCAAGCTATTGTCTTCAGAGTTTGCTCTGAGGTGTTTTAGCAAGCACTATTGCGTTCCTTTAATTCACTGAATGACTTCCTGAATACCTCAGAGTGCATCAAAAATAAAAAGTTACGTTACCTGTTATCTATCATAATTATGTATTTGTTAATGAAAACATAGAATCTGATTGTATTGATATATTGAGTGCATAAAGATATTTGTAACTGCTAATATATAATCCACGAATTTTCAATATAATGTTAGATACTTTTCATTATAATATCATTCTTTTGTAACTTTAAAAAATACGCCGTTGTCTAATAATTCTACAACTTAGGTGAAGTTAGAACTTGCTTAGGATATATAAATGTACATAAAACTGTAAGGAAAACAGGAATGTCTTAGTTTTGGAATTAAGGAATTTTAATGCATTCGTAGAGAATTCATCAAAATCGCCGCCACAGTGATTAGCTATGAAAGTATTCCGTGTTTCTTTTGTAGCTCCCTTGTTGCAATACAACTCTAAAATGTCGTAGTAAAAACAGTGTTTATCTGTCGGGCGCTATCATCTTGTTGTTAATTAATTTATAAGGGTAATATAAGTGTCATTCTACCTTTGAGGGCCTATTATAATTATACAATTAGACCAATATTTCCCTAAATGGGATTTTCCTAATCCTCATCACAACAACAATTCCGAAAATCGACAAAAATCTGGATAAAAGTGTAATGTTTTTCTAAATCATGGTCCCTTTCACAAATTCTATTATAAAATGATAATAGGGGCTTACACAAACCTTAAATACCTGTACAAATCTTTTGATTGTCTTAAACAATTTTCCATGAACGGATTAAGGCGAAAATGGGATTTTTGTGCGCTTCCCCAATTTCAGTTTTGATATGGTCTTTAATCCAACACATTTAGCGGCGTATTTCTTTTTGAGATTTTGACAGAGATTCGTACAGGTGTGAGGGATATTGTAGACATCCACCAAAACCGCTAAATATGAAGATCCTTGTTTGTGCATCTTTTAACCGGTGTAGATATCGAAGTTTATAAGTATGCTATTAAAGCTAAAGAAAACATTTTAATAAAATGGATCGTTTCCATTTAAAATAAGATTTACAGTAATATTATTATCAAGTATTTTGGTGGCACGATACTATATTCACGTGCATTCTAAATCTTAATAGTAGAACTGGCCCCGTGCATATAAAAGTTTCTTAAGGACACTCTCATGTTCAGAACGAAACATTTAGTTAAGTTGTTATATATATTTACAAAGTAATAATAATCAGAAGGCTTCTGTAATTTTATATTAAACACGACTTTGTAAAGAAATATAACTTGACTTGACTTCATATTACTTGAGCATGATTTCGTGCTGAGCATGTGATTGTGCTCAAGAAACTTTTATAAGCACGGGGCCTGGTTCTATGCTTGGTGAAGAAAAGAAACTTAAAACTAAAAACTACATGGAAATGTATGACACAACTAAAAATTTCAAATTCGACAAAATATGAATTTCAAAAGAAGTTCCCATGAAACGCTTTTCACATTGTCAAAAATGTTGGGACTATTTATGAAAAAGAGAAAAGAAATCCGAATGGAGTATACGACTGGTAATAATAAGTTGACGTCTTTCTTCGGTTCTACTCTAAATAACATTTCAAGTATTATTTCAAAAACTAAGATCTTTTCATTTCAAAAAAACTTGTGAATTTTCAATGGTTCAATAGCACTGCCAGTGTTATAACGTTTTGGCAACAATGGAGCTATTGAGGACCAGGTCTTCACAACAAAATTATTATATTACATACACAAGATATTCACAGTGTCTTCGCTATAATTCCTATTTCAATGCATATTGAAATTTCAAGACTCAAAGGAGATTTGAATGACCTTTGAAAGTTTTTTCTTAAAAAAGTCTCACCTCTACGCAAAAACTAATTACAGACTAACTGTAAGAGGTATTTTCACGTCGATTATGGACTTTTTCTGTAACACTCGCACATAAAAATAAAATTCTACAATTAAATTTTAAAATTTAGTTCAGAAATAGAACAACGAAAAGCCTATATGAGATCATTGCAAAAAGTTGATTAAAAGATTGTCCCTGCGTTCAGCCGCTATTTTCTAATTTTGTAAGCAGACGAAACTTTTTTAATTCAAAAAGTTTAATTAGGGGATGCATATATTTTCATAAAGTTGTTTGCAAAAATCAATTAGGTAAAGCTAATAAATGAGTACTTAAAACTTCAGGTTAGTTGACAAGATCAGCTTTTGGAAGCGTTTACATAAAAACATTAAGCGGATATTAAATTTTACGAAATTAAATCAGGGACGTGGTTGTTTCTACGTGATCGTCAAAGAATATCTGGAGCAGACGACAAATTCATTGATGATTTTTTTTGCATTCTGTGCTTTTAGTACATTTTGTATTTTATAGACGACAAAAAAGTGTCTGGTGCACAATGCCACCGAAACAAACATTATTTTCTTATTCTAACACCATGTATAAACGTTCAAACTTGTAGGCATTAACTCCAGAAATAAGAGACGTACTGTTTTAATCATAATAGTTTGGTTAAAACAGACTGTCGAATAGAATAGTAGAGTTCAACAATACTATATATATTATAATATTGAATTTGTCAGCTAACATTTTTTTTTTGGCTTTCAGTAAAAATACCGCAGGCTTCACTTGATTACTTAATTAATTATTTGGCATTTTTACACCAAATTAGCATATTTTTGACGATTGGTTGAAAGATGGGGAATATTTTTTTATGAGACATCGCAAAGTATGACATATTAACTTCTCATAAATGTCCTTATTAGCATAAATATCCAGGAAAATGATTGGATATAATTCATCTGGTCCATTTTAATAATCAAATCAAACGATTTTCGATTAAAATAAAGTTCCTAGATCCATATCTTAACCGAACAATTTGTTAGTAATACATTGGTTGTAACAGACACAAGTGTACTATATATAGAGAGCTTTCTTGATTGGAAATAAAATTCTTTGGACACATTCATTTTCCCTAAATTTAACACAAAGTTGGTGCTTTTAGTCAGTATTCTTGGCAATGCTTATTTCACTCCAGTTATTCAAACCGTTTTAGCGACACTATAATGACTTCTCCGCAAGTAAGTGAAAACTGCTCCTCATAATAGAGTAACCTCACCAGAGAGAAAGGTGAGATTATTCCAAAACTCTAGTAGAATAGGTAAACAAAACACACTTACATCAGCAAATAATTATTCTTAACCCATAAATCTTTCACTTTTTTCAAATATCTTTGTTACCATTCCTCAAAAAGCAAATATTTTGAAATTTTAAACTGGGTCAACATTGTGTTGTATTTTCGGTCAATAGATATATAGGAATGGTGTAAACAATTTTATTGCTGTTAACATGGGTAAGAAACCTGTGTTTGATTTAATAGCAAATATATATAGATAAATTTGTCAATTTAGGGAAGAGATTTTCGATTTTCACTCGCGAATGTATTTGCTTAGGCTTATCGTACGCGTGTGTCGTCTGCAAACATCATTCAAGATGTGTAACCAAATAAGAAACAAAAAAGCATTTCAGAGCGCACAAGTACATTTTAAACGGTAAATAAAACAAACATTGCCTATCATATCGCACAGGACTTGAAAGGTACAAGTTCGGATATTAAAACATTCACATTTTACACTTTTACACATGCATAGAAACAAGATTTTTATCAATGGAAATGCATGAAAATAAAATTGTCCGTTTATTACGACTAAAGAAATGGAAACTGAAACATGAGAAATTGCATTCCCGTGGGACTATATCCAAGAAATCCATGTATGGTGTCACATAACTAACACGAAGATTAAATCATTAGTCCCTGGGGAAAACGCACGCTACCTTTTGTATACGACTTGAACTGCATTTTTTACAAACATGATGTACGGTGTCAGAATCTACACAAAGGCAGACGATATTTTCCGTACGACATTTATGCTGTACACCTATAAGGTGGAGTATAAACATGTTGGTTTTGAATTTATTTAAAAGATATGAACTTTTTCATGTATAATGGTGTGCGATAAGCTTTACCAATAGTTATACAATCAATTTAAATACTTGTGTTGTACATTATTTCATGCTCAGACGTGTACCCTAATAGATCCATCTTCCTCAACCTCCACCAGATTCAGACTGGAGGTATTGGAGCCGTGTTACAATTAACCGTAACCACTTCTGAATTATGACCTCCGCTTTAATTGTTCTGACAGTTCTCACCAATGACTGCATATAATACATTGATATTGAACTTGATAAATAAATAAATACTAGATAAAGTACTTAAGAAAGAAAGAAATAATAAAAAACGTAAATAAAGTTTGAAAACTGAGAAAGAAAATCGGTATTAGCTTCGTAGAAAGTATTCCAAGCCCGGAAACGTTTCTTAAACCGTTCTAAGAGAGAATTAAAGAGTATAAGGCTCTTGATTGAAAGCTTCTTTTCGCGTTACTGACAGGTGCATGTAAAAGATGAAAAGACCGAATAAAGATGATGTCCAATTCAGAGCTGTTTTATCTACGATTTAATCCCATCTCCATTAAAAGACACAAATGGTTTTACATAAAGCTTATATGGTGAATGCCAAATAAACACAATCGGGGGAAATAAATGTTATATTAGACAGTGATGTGTTGATAAAGCGATTGGATATTTGTCATGTATTAAGTCTTAAATTCTATACACAGCAAGTGAAAAATGTTACGGAAACCCATATGTAAAACGTTCAGATCAGCACACACCCTCGCAGGCCTATTTGGGATAAGTATGAAATGACAAGGTTAAGCCGCATTGTCTCATAAGGTCTCACCAAACATGTATCTCGAATGAGGGCGGTAGACCTTAACGTCATATACATACATACATGCATTGTCTCATACTTAGTTAATGGTGTTTGGTAGAGAAAACACCAGGCAGTCCCGAATTAAGTCTGTTACTTTGGGCTGCATCACACCCTTTAGTTTATTAGGTAGGCCTCACTTGAAGTCAATTTGTCGTTGAAACACTGTAACCGCAGGGACAAAAAGTCAGTATTCCTTACCTGAAGATTCATCTTACCTACCAAGCTGAACACAGCGTTTTACATGTATTATAATTGCTGGAAACAATACAGAACAGAGAACAGAACAGAACAGAACAGAACAGAACAGAACATACCTTTATACGACACTCAATACATATATGAATGTAACAAGAGTTCACAGAAAATAACGTATACCTCCAACATTCTAGTACAGTCCCTATATACCGCACTGATATGTTTGTGATATTCACCTTTCAACATATCACGAAAGCATGTAACATATACAGGCAGGAAAAAATTCCCCGACACACATACAAGGACGTGCCACAAGGCATGCAGCATGTATTAAATGGGTATTGCGTTATAACGTTTAGTCATTTGGTGAGCCTGGTTTTCAATGAATAAAAAGCCTACAGGTACATATATGAGAAACTCTAAAAATAAGACGATGAGGGAAATTTGAAACAGTAGTACATGCTTTCTTTTTCACTATATGTTTTGGCGGTTTCAAGAAATCTCCTCCTCGTCTTTGCGTGTCTATACCATCAATGCAGGGCGTAGTTTTATTGGCAAAGACACTTCAAAGGAACATGTATATACCACTTCATCAAAGTAGATATGTGGCTTAGGGATTTTCTTGCATATACTCAGATACATACTTAAAAGAATGGAAGTGTGAGTCGTTTAATTGCGAACAAAGGAGGAGAGCAAGTGATTCTCAGGCCTGCAATGCATAAACATGTTGACACCACCTGTAAAAAGGTGTTTTGCTTTAATCCCGTTGATATTGTCTGGGACAACTGTTTTGGCTGGGTTAGGTGTTTTACTGTGCCATACACAGTATCTTATACTGAAGCCGTGACGCGTGCCTATTTAAAGAGTCAATAATGCATACTTCGGTACTTGCTTGAGCGCTTTGGCAATGCAAGCTTATATGAGCTCGCGGTCGGGATTATGCTTTTTCCGGCTTTGTTTTGACTTCAGTGGTAAAATATAAAGATCCGGGGAATATAAGACCATATTTTAAATGAATGTAAAAAGACAAAACAATGTCGGGAAAAAAGCAAAATCCCGAACTCCTATCTGCAAGCCTACTTAAATCCACCCATTGTAAATCATACACTGCGTACGTCAGTTTTACTTACGCACTAGGAAATGCAGAAAATTTATGATAATTTTGTATGGCATCTTGTAAAATTTGAAATTTTAAAATATTAATGTCATATTTAAGCTGGTTTGGATATTTAAAACAATATCAACTTTAATGTTAATTATGGTTAAGGTTTCTATATGAAATTGCAATACAATTATGTAAAAAGTCAATATTACAAAATACATGGCGGCGAAAACTGAAAATGTATTTAAATATCAACATAAAGGGGAAGGGTGCTATGTAACACCGGATACAGCTCCTTTCGAATACAGCCCCCCGGGGAGCTGTATTCGGTGCACATTAACGAATACAGCTCCCTTGGTGTAGCGGAGCTGTATTCGAACCAAAGCACATGCACAATCGAATAAAGCTCCCTATGTTTGATCAAACGGATGATAAAACGGATTAAATAACAAAAGTCTGAGTACGTGGTGATGTGTCTTTTTGCCAAATGAATTTATTACTCCACTTTAGGAAGAAGCTTTGCCGTTCCGAAAACTTTTAAGTCAATGTCAAAATTGTATGTAGTTCGAAAGCTTGGGTCCATCTGTTCGAACACATGTCTGTTGTCCTATCCTGTATGTTGTCTTATCAGTCCGTCTGTCGGGCCTTTCGCCCTGGTGTGAATGTGCTTCATTCTGTCAACAATTTATTTATGAAATGAAGTACAAAACCACTCAAACTGCCGCCTTACATGTATGTGCAACAGTCATGTATGAAAAATTGTAGGTTTATTGAAAGAATTAATTCTTCAATACCAACAAAAAGTCTTAAACCTCTAAGTTTCGTTCACCGTCCATCCAAATGGACGGAAAGACAACATCACGGGCTAAGTATTGCTCCTGAATAGCGGGATGGTCCTTATTTACTATAATAAATTATGTGCCGCATGATACGCCTTAAATATACGTCTATGTTCACGGGTCACTGGGGAGCTCTATTAAAAACGAAAAAAGAACCCCGAATACGCTCCCATTTGAGGGGCTGTTTCGTAATGCAGCCGAATAAGCTCTCGGGGAGCTGTTCTAACGCCCGAATACAGCTTCCGGAGCTGTATCCGGTGTAGTGCTATGCTGACAACCCAAGAATATCATGTACATGTACTAGCATTTGTCTGATGATAAAATCATTCAAAACTCGCAAACGCAAAGTGACGTCATATACATTTTTTTTCTCGTTAGAAAGAATAAATTTCGAATAGGAATGGAAACAGAAAGTGAAACTGTTCATACAAAATAGATAAAAAAAAGTTTAAAAATACCAAAACATACGTTTCTGTTGGGATGATTATTATTTAAAGGCTCGTGATCACTGTTGGTGTTACAATTACTCATAACGCTTGTTTCCGAAGTTGTCTTACCGGAGATATCGGACATATATTTAAGTAAAAAGTTTGCAAAAATTAACAAACGCTTTTTGCCATCACTTATTCTTTTTCCTGAAAAAAATGTCATGACTTTGATAGAAAATCATACGTCAACACTGTTTTTGGGGTAAGCAGAAAACACTTCTTTACAGAATTATGAACTTTTGGTAAGCGTAGCTATTAAACCTACCGCTAGGCCTAACCGAAAACGAAACACAAGGTCTATATAACACTGTGTTGACAATCATATATGCAGTTATCTTCTAGTGAAAGGCGGCGGGATATCTTAACAATGACTATACACAAGTTCATGAAAGTAAAACAACTTTCAACCACAAGAAAAAACGGAAATCATTAAAAACAAACAAGACGTAATAAAAATTGAAAGTTTAATTTGAACCTTTCGAATATCATAAATTTCACCACAAATTTAAAGAGAAAAATGTTTGGGTCTTTGGACAAACTTGTTTTATGGGCATAAACCGGTCTCTGTTATGCATGCATATCATTTTATAAACAATACATAATTTTTTAACACTGAACGCTATCCGATTAGAACTTTGTTCCGTTAAGCGCCTGGGCACAGTTGGTCTCAGAAAAAATGCTGTTAGTGGCTACTGAAAGGCGTAGTAATTAAGAAAAAAGAGCGTCAAGGTGCTAGAAAGTTCCCTATCAGACTGTATCAATGGCACGACTTAACTGTCTTTGAATTTCTTGCAGTTTAAAACAAAATATTAAGACCCAGGTATTTTGGAACGTTCGGAATGTCCGTCAAATTATTAGCAAAAGGTGTCAACGTGTAATCCCAATTACGTGACAATCGCACGTTTGACAGGCAATTCCGTATCTTTCGGTTACGTGGTCAAGTCTTTTCTTTGATAACGAAACGGACAAATTGAATTTAAATAAAACTCTAATAAAACGTAGCAGAGAGATTTGAAACTTTTAAAAATACGCTGACACTAAGCCTTTCTATTTAAATCAAAATGTCACATTTGTAACATTAGTGTGTTTGCAAACAAACTTTTTGTCACTTTTCGTTTCTTAATGGACCCATCCGCACAATAATCATCGATAGATATGGGGAAAGAATAAGAAAAACTTATTGTTACTTCAATTCAATGTTTCGCACTATTAGAGTTCTATTGTTACAGACTTGTCCTTTTGATGGCTTTATTATTGTGGTATTGGTCGGGGGAAATGGTCCATTGTTAAAGAAGGCAGAACCTAAATGCACCTCGATAGCTAAATAAACAATTCCTCTTTTCACGCACTTACTGTAAATTTGGACAGTTTTAATTGCTCTTTACTGTCAAAAGCTTGAAAATTATCACCGTAGGAAATGAAACATTTTTTTTCCAAAAGAAATTCTCATCTTCATGACTAAAATAGTCATGCACGAATTGAAAAAAAACGTTTGTCTTTAAATTTGACATAGTTTCAAAAAACAGCTGAGGCAAGGCAATATTGAGAGTGAATCAGTCTGATCAACATATCACAATGATAACTAAGGGCAATGAAACCTTTTTTCAAATACCGAGTTTATACTAAATAATAAAGAAAAACAGTTGAAAATTGCAAAGAACGAAAACTAAATTGTCTTGAGCATCGACTTTGTTTTGTGTATCATTATTTTTGCACAATTCATTTTCTGTAGGGAATTTTCATGTACATGTATTAAGAAGGACCGTCTCATAGAGTACTCAGTGCAAATGGCCCAGACCAGTTGCTTTATATCATTGGCAACATATCATGTATATGCATTCGAAAGATATTTTACATGATCCAGAAAAAAACATGGTCCTAACCTTCTTTTTCAGAAAAAAAGGAACAGATGTATTTTTCTTTGTTGTAACACCCTAATACAAATGAAAGTGCACGCATTTCTTTCCTACAAAAATAAAGGACTCGGAGGCGACGTCTAACCCAGTCCTTTGGAAATGTGTCTATTTTTATAAATAACGGCCCTTTGAAGAGTAGCAGATATCAATACAGAAAAGACCCATAGAAATCGCAAGTCGATAATATGTTGATAATTTTATTCCCATATTCAAAGAAATTCTATAAGCATTGAAAATAATCGAGTCCCGGCTGCTTTGTCCAATATACGGCAATTCCGCATATCTATTTTGAATTGATAACGTTGTTCTGAAGCCTTATGTACGCGATGTATTGATTGGATACAGGCTTTATTATATCGCCGTGGAAGGTAGTTTGTCACATGAAATTTATAAATTGCAATGAAATAAGGTATGTAATAAATAAGACTCATATATCTTTACCATTTCTACTTAATCAGGGGCATATTGAAGGGTTTATTTTGGGGATTGTATCATGAATCACCGGGTGCGGTATGTAGTGACAACTTAATCTTTTTTCCAAAGGACTATCAGAACACGAGGACTGGCTTTGATTGCTATTTGGAGAGGGCTCGACGGATTTCAAAGAGAGACACTTGTTGAAAATTAAGAAGCATAATGATAAGCTGAAAGACAAAGAGGTTTCTGCAAAAACCACTCTGTAGTTTCTAGAGGCCAACCTCAGAGCTACGTAAACAGCATAATGCTATTCTACATTATACATAGTTAATTTTGAAATGCACTTTTGCATTTGCTATCAAGTTAACTTTGTGTAAAAAAAACACCAAACCCTCACGATTTAAATGGTGTCGTTTGAACTTAGTAAGACACATGTATCTGAATATGATGCAAAGATGTTCGACGCCATTTTTTTCTTTTCAGTTCATTGTAATCATTCGACACATCTTTCTGTTACCCGAGTTTTCTGTTTGTTTGACTTTTAGGAGCAAAGTTAAAACTGCCAGCTCCATGGTCAAGCTTTATAGTTCGTACAAGTTTGGACATTTGTAGTGATTTGCATGTTCTTTGTTCTTAAAAGAGGCACCAACATCTCAATCAAGATTAATAACACGTATTTACGACACAATAACTTTATTTCTGACAGTCAGAGATTTGGAAACAATAAAATTTTGAAGTCGCCATTTCTTTTGATAATCTTCTCACCTTCTATTTTGAAGAGTATTTAAGAGCAGGTAAATGAGTTCACAATAGACCATAACGGGTTTATTACATGGGCAGATTTTGATTACTGTTTTACGACCAAGATTATGCAGTTATAAACATGCCCAAGTTCTGAGAAGAAGTGGTTCCCAGTCGATATTATGACTTTATGAGTGCTCTGTCAACAAATGGTTTGGTTCGCATAAGTTGCATGGCAGCCGGTTATAGACCGGCTAATCGGACCATAAAATTTTGTGGGCGGGAAAATGAAAAAATAAGACTTCTTCCTTTGGAGTTTATGATTGCAAAGTTATAGCAAGTCTTCGATAAATACTAAAGAAATACATATGTAAATAGATATGTCATCCGTGATGGTATCGTACAAAACATATCCTGTTTGTGTACTGTTGCATTGAAATGAAAATATAGAATTTACCATTTTGTCAAAGATGACCGTACGTGTTCATTAGAACCCTCTTAGACAGTCCTCAAAATCTTTGGCCAAAGGGTACATTTATATTTACTGAACAATTCCTTAGGCCTTAACGTCCATTTACATTTAGCAAAAAATGCCAACCCATAGAAATGTGCAAATATAATTTGATCAGCGCATCATTATCTAAAAGATATTTTACCCTACACATTAAGCACATACCCAATAATCTGTATTAAACTGGTTTGTAATGCCACTATATCTTACAAAAAGCCCTTTCTGAGTAACAAAGGTATGGCGGAAAATAAATTAGGGAACGTCATTTGAAACAATCCAGCGTTGATGGGATATGGACTTCCGCTACATTATGGATGATTATGGACTGACCTAAATTCAAAGTTTTGTTAAAATGCTCAGTTTCAAAGACAAACGAGTTCATAACTGCATAACTGACATACGTAGGGTAAACAAAAAATATAGTTTTTTCGATGTAATTAATATGTTGCATGTTATAAATATACATGTATTTGAAATGATGATATGGTAAAAATTCAGTGAACACAATGAGATAATATTATTTCCCATTTAATGGATATGTTCAGTAATCCAGTGGTTACCACGTTCGCTTTGCAGCCCAAGTAACCTGGGTCCCATCCCTGATCAGGCTACTTGTTGTTTCAAAGTTCCTTGGGCAGGATGTCTGATATCACGAGCTATTACTGCATAGGTATCAGAAAGTGACGTCTGCTCGTTCAGTCTCTGATGAATGACAGGGTCGATCAAGGTTGGTGTCTCGAGAGCGATAGAACTTGTTCCGACATGGTGCTAAAACAAATAATCACAACCTAAGCTAAATCACCTTTTCTACTGTTTCCTGTTTGACAGTCTGTACTTTATATTTGCTTCATCATTTTATGAACTTCCTGATGACTGAATGTTTAGGATTGGACGAATTTAGTCAAAACTCTTCCTTTTCTTGTGGTTTTATAAAAACTCAGAACATTTGCAGGCGTACGTTAATGTTTGTTTTTTTCCAACATTACCGTCCGGATACCTCGATACAGGCGCACATTCAATGAAAGCTCTCTCCCGACACAGCTATGTGAACGTTAATGCCCTAACTGACTGGTATTTGGTTGTCGCCAGGACATCTAACTGCTAAGATTTAACTACGTTTTACTTTGATATAGCATAAATAGTCCTTGCTTATTTAGACAATAGAGTGAGTTTCCATCAAAACAGTACTGGTGTGGCAGCCATCTCCGATTTTGTGGCTGCTTCTACAAACCCCAGTAAAAGAAGTAGTCTTTTTAACAATAGTTCTGTATCAGTGTAGTCTGTATCAAACTATAGTGGGCGTACATGGTAGTCATTTCCAAACATGTGTCTGCTTAGTCAGGACGGGCGGAATATCCATCCAAACAATGTTGGTGTGGCAGTCATCCTCTACTTTTGGCTGTCTGTTGCTATTGTACTCATCAAAACAAGGTCTGTGTGTAACCATCTCAAAGCAATGGCTGTCTGCCATCTGATCCCTCCGACTTTAGTACAGATGCTGTGATCAGTGATCCTCACAAACAGGGATGCTAACTTTCCTTTCCACGACCAGAGTGAGTATCTCGAGACAAAATCTGTGTGTACAAATATAAACACAAGTTGTGTTTACAGAATGATTGTGTATAAACAGACGTTCTATGCAAACATTTGCATGTTCAAATAAGATGGTCTCAATTCAAATAACTTTATCAGAGAAATTTTAGTGTCAATCAAATATTACAGGCTTTCATATTAAACACTGCATTTGTCTGTGTAAGACATGGGAATTTAACACGAATAATTCATATGTATATATTCATATGTGACATGTGCTGTAATGGATTTTAGAACGTTTTGAAAGTCTTCTGTGCTTTGGGATATACTATATGTATCAAAACTTGGATTTTTCGAATAATGAAGTCAGTCTTTCTGTAAACATATGATCTTTTATATGTTACATTTCGTTGCTGTTACCATCAGTGAATGTTATAAATGAAGTACGACATGTAGCTGGCTATGTAATATGTAATTTAAAATAAATTTTCAGGCAAATATTTTCTCTTTTACATCTGCCTTTGTTCCGATAAAAAGGAAACTGCAATATAATTAGCAAAGAACGTACAGGCTTCCGCGAGTATTGTATTAATATTTTTTAATGTTTCGGTTAGATGATGATTACCACACATCCTGCGAAATTAATTAATTACAACTACAAAATTCACTTTAACATTATCTTGCCATTTGTGTCATCGTCACGTGAATTTTATAAGTAGGGGGTAGTACACAGACACCGGCACGTGCGAAACAATATGGCCGATAAAAGAGTCTTGTCAGAATACTTGTAATCAATTATAACAACAAATGCTTCGTTTAAAATATCAACAAACGTATTAATCCAGCGACGCCGGAATATTTGGTCACCTAATCGTGGAGTCAGCTGGCCAACTCTCTTCCTCAATGCAATATGACAGGCCATTGGTAGATCATGTGTCCTTTCGAAACCATTTACAAAGGTGGTCAACAACAGAGCATACAAACAAGACTTGGAGGAAATTTAAGTATAGTTAATCAATAAGGAACAAGACATATTTTGATAACAAAAGACAACTTTCTTTCCAGGCAGTTAAATAATTGCTCTTATATCTCGAAACTAGCTATAGGTTCTCTTATCAAGACTTGTTTTGAGTTTTTGTTTCTTCTCATATCTAACGTTACCTGTACATTTTAACCTTATTTTGCCAGTTGTCATGTGAACGTTTCATAAAATCACGAGGCTTTTAGATAATCATAGGAAGTGGACCATTAATAAACGTTCAATATAGTGAGATATGCATGACACAAACTGATAACGCATCAATCTGTAACCCAGGTGGGCAATTCACTGCAATGTCATTTTTGTCATTTGTGATTCAATGTTTGTTAATCATGCTGTTAGGGATGCAAATACAAAACTGCTAACAAGGAGCACACCGTTGTCACATCACGAGCAATGGCCGCTTGCGTCCCAAATTAATTTTAATGCTTTGAAAGTTGAAATGAAATAACAATAACAATTGTCAATGTTCAGAACGAATCGCTTCATCAGATTGGAACTGTGGTAGTTTTTTAGCCGATAGTTGGTAGGCTTAATTTCTTGCTAGTCTGCAATATCTCACAAAGTATGAACGATTGCTGCTCTTGGTAGCTGGTGATTGCACGTACGACGGCAGGGTCCCCCGATGCCGAGTCTATGAAATTCTTCAAATGAACATGTGTCACAAAGCTAGACATGATCTTGACCTATCGTGGGATTGTCTCAGAGGACCAGAGTGAACGGTTCATTTTGAGAATTTAAAACATCCTCAAGAGTAGCTGTAAACCGCTGTTATCAGTTTCCGTGTGTCAGCGCGGTTATAAATCTGGGGGACATCAAAAGTTGCGCTGTTTTATCTGTAGTACACTTTACCGATTTGAAATATTTCCCAATAAAATTTTATTGCGGATTAGAAATTATCATCCCGTATTTTACCGTATACTAGTCAACCAGGTGTCGCAGGCTTCTAGTATCGTAAACCAGTCTGTGTTTGCGTCATATAATACAACGCCAATGTCTTGCACCAACTGGTCGCGGGAATGAAGAAGCCACAAAAGACAATCGCTAATCTGCATTTTACTCTGGCGTTTTCCGCCTGAGCTTAAAACCACACTGTGTATTTGACTAGATTTTCTTCCGAGTTACCTATCAAAAACTGATTATCAAGCTGCTTTGCAGCAGACGTGAGACTATTCGTTAACATCTCCATGTAAATTGCGGTTAACCTGAATGTTCAAAGTGCAGCATTACATAATAGATCTATTATTTGTGTTGTTCTGGTAGTCAAGGAAAATACCTGCGACACCAAACTCTGAACCACGCTTACAGGACGTGTTGTAAGACTTTGTTGCCGCGTGAATAAAACGTGCATGCGATTTCAAAAGAAAGTGGTTTTTGCGTTTCCTGAAAGAAGCAGTATAATCACGTTTCCCATACTGAATAGCGCTGCCCTGAAATATTACACAATTACAATCAAACAATTAATTATATTATCCTGTTTTACTGTTAAACCATTGATTTTCATTTCACATTTGTATAGTTTATTGCTACGGTTATTACTGAATGATCCGGGAAACAAACAACTTAGAGCACCATATCTTGGTCGATCTGCACGGATAATCAATGAGTCAACCGGCGATAAAAGGAAACGTCACGGTGTAAATTGTTTCCCAGGCAGGTGTAAACGACAATTTCTCCCAAATCATCATCGTCGTTATCATCAGCATCTCATTTGTCAAACTCCGAGAGTTCCATTTCAGCATTGGAATCATCGGTCTCATCTCTTTGAAAACCGATATGCTTGTATATAAGAAATTAATGGATTTAAGGTAGTTCCACACCTTACGGCCGAATATTTCAACCTCCTTAGAAAACGGTCATATTTTGCATATGCAGTCTACGATGTATGTACTTTAATGTGATGCTATTTGATAAGAACACGCTTACGCGACGTTGACGTCATGACGTCGTCAAGCAGTCTACCCAATTTATGTGGGCGCTTATATACAAACGTTCGTACCTGTGGTATTTATGAACAGATTTTGAAGATTCAAGTTTCATTTTTTATGTTACAAGTATACACAAATTTTGGTTGCATGTTTATTACATAATGAGTGCATTTATAGTCAGTATGCCGACTATTGCGACAATTTTGACGTAAATAACGTCGTATTTTGGAAGGTACTCTTGATATTTTTGCCGTTTTGCGAAGAATTTTGTCCGGTGACCCCACCTGAAATTTTGATATATTGCCACCACATAGTAGTTTATTCAAATTATCAAATAAAATCGATCGGTGATCGAAGTCAATTTTCTGCAAAAGGTTGTAGAAGAGAAAATTTATTATACTTTTGTTATATATGACGTACAATAAAGATGAGATACGATCAATGTTCACAGTGCAAAACAATCAAATTGTTGTCACAGTTTTGCTTTGTAAAAAGGCGCAAAAGTATTATGCACGACGTTAAGTGAATTCACATACCGTTCCGGAAGTTAATTTATTTAAACATGATGGCTTTCCGAAAGAGAGGCCGTTCCGTATAATCTTTAAAGAGTGAGTCCAAACTATAGTGCCTGTCCAAAAGTGAAGTCGATGCTTCCGGTGATTGTAAAAATAATCAATCTTCCTGGAGGAAGCGCGTCGAATAATAGAGCTTGGGTATTTCGCGGATCAGAATACGAGAACTGTAATTCGTCGGTACATTTGGCAGACCAAAAAATGGGCTAGCATCATTCTTTGATGTCAAGTGCCGGCAATACAGTTTCACTACAGCAGTCACACGGCAGCGGCAAAAGTAACCAAGACGGTAGTTGTCGCTGCTTCGATATAAATAAAAAAATGGCAGCCAGGTAAACACACATTTTTTCACCTGTTTATTAAAAAGCATGTTTTCCAGATATATACCCCCCCTTTTGAAATTTAGACTTCAGAATATCTTTTTAGAATTCACAGTTAAAGGGTAGCGCTTTTATCAATTTTCCTTCTTTTTATGCAAAGCGGTAAAAGCGATTTCAAGCTATTCGTTATTTCTCCATAACAAATACATGTGAAACAAAAGTATTGCTAGTATATGACATAACATGTACTACGACGACCACATCCTCAGGCATGCCTATGTCTTAAGTTTAAACTACATGTTATACAAATGAAGATAATATAATTTGGGTTAAAACTACCCGACTCCGTTTTACATGTATAACCGTTATCATTTGTGCGCAGTAGATAAGTTCACTGAGCTGCGTGGTCGTTTGGGTGAGATAACTTACTTGTAATAACTAAACCTCCCGCTGGTTAATTTTATCCCTGAGTTCGAGCCCCACTATTGCCATTTTGTCCATGGAAAATGCCGCAAATAGTGATATTAGACATCTCTGTAGCTTCGGTACTATTTGGACTATTATGAAAAGATATTTTCATGCTGAACGCTGGTGTTGGTGAAACTTTCACATATCAAAAGACATGGTATGAGCAGGACTCAAACCCACGACCCTCAATCTGTGAGAGGTAACAGTGATTTAAAGTCAGCGGCTCTAACCACTTGATCACGGAGGAACACGAGAAATGACAAAAAAAAAAACTTAAAAGTTTTATTCTTTATTTATATAAGCGCTAGCCCCTTGATAAGTCTGACACCCGGTGTAAAGGGTCTCCCCCCGCATGTTAGTTAATGACATACATATTTTAAAACGGTGAATATCAATATAGCCAATGCCTTACAAGTCCATAATTGTATATTATTTCATGCTAACGAATGAAATCTCCATTGTGTATCAGCTGAATAAAAAGGTGATGATTTAGAATCATATTAGTCACAGTGATAGTGATATGATCTGCCATAACTCCATAACTTCTTTCTTTTGGTGATGAATATAAATGATTCAGGTTTTGTGATAATATAGATTCGCGCTCATGATATTAATATTAAATTGTATCACTTATATAAAAGGAGTTTTTAAATTTGTTTTTTTCCAAAAATACAACAGTTACACCTATTAGTCATTATAGAAGTGGCATGAACTTCGTTTTGTATTTTTATATATTTCTGTTCAATACACTAAACCTTGCAGACAGACGGAGCAAGTAGGGGCAGTGTCTTGCCTAAGGAAAGAAACGTCGTATCACTGGTGGGGATCGAACCCGGGCCCCCCTCTGATCCTGATTATACGATCAATATAATATATGTGTTATGTGTCTATTAACTACATGTATGATAATAAATTGGCATTGTTTGGGGATTCTTACATGATATTTGAACAAAAACGAAACGATGTAATAAGAATTTGGGGTTGCAAATAAATCTTGCAGGATTTGCAAATCAACTAAAACAAGTCTCTAACACGCCCCAAGTCATGACTGCTGAAAAATGTAAATGAAGGATGTACATGTATGTACATGTGCAAGGTAATTTATTAAAAAAATATGGTAAACTAACGAGGTTGTAAACAACTATCTCAACTAAGTCTTACAGAATATTTATTAACCAGTTCGTTCCTAGTGTCTACTAAAAACATATACAATGTAGTTCAAGAAGCAGCAGCTACTTCCGGAGCCGGACGACACTTTGGTTGTCGTCTGGTCAGAATTTAGTTCGTCAGTCTGTTGGATCACCATTACGAATAATGCCTTTGTTTAGATAAACAAAAAGGCATAAATTGGAAATCAAAGGATCCCATTTTAAAAATACTGTATATGTATAAACGGATAATTGCTGTCGGCGCACCACTCATGATCAGTAAACTTACTAACCGTTAAACATTATTTCTTTCATATTATTATTTCGGATCCACAAAAAAAAAAAAAAAAAAACCCCAAAAAAAATAAAAAAAGGAACACATATGTTCCAAAATATACTCATATTTTATACCCCCCCCCAACCCCCCCCCCCCCAAGAAACGGACAATTCAAGAAACGACGCCTCAGTGAAGGAAAAAAGCCAAACCCCCAGGAATTTCGCGAGAACCATGTGTTTTAAGGCGTTGCCTCGGCGGGAAGTCATGTGTTCGAATCGCATCCGGTGTACCCTTGAGAAAAAACATTTATACAACACACCCCCCCCCCCCCCCCCCCCAAAAAAGACCCCCCCAAAAAATTTTTATTTTTTAATTTTTATCCCCCCCCCCCCCCGCAATTCCTCCCATGATCAGTCGAAAACTATAAAGACGCCAGTCCTCATGATCACGATAACTACTTAAATAAGATCAGTAAATAGACTTAAATATAAAACTTATATCAAAAAAAAAATTTTGACTTTAAAAATGTTTTTTTGTTTGTTTAGACAGCGTCCGGTTGTAAAGAAATAAACCATTGCCTAATATTGCGTTGAAATAACGACGTTAACGTTACATATTCCCAAAAAAACCACGCACAAAAATAACGCATAACCGTAACAATCCAAAATTAAAAAATCTACTTAGATGACCTATTGATTTTTTTGATATTTTGAACCATCTACACTATGGTGTAAATATTTGAAAAATAAGATTGGGTCACCAGGACAAACTTTTTCGTAAAACGGCAAAACGTGTTCAGAGGTAGCTGATAAATACTACGTTATTTACGTCAAATTGGCGCAAATCATTCGAATTACCAATAAATTATTCAATATTTCAAAAATATCAATAAAAAGTAGGCTTAAATGTTTCTGGAGAAATAAAACTTTAATCTTCAAAAATACGTTCATAAATACCGAGAAACGAACGTTTGTAAAAAAACCCCCAAAAAAAAAATCAAAGCGCCTAAAAAAAACTCCTTGACGACGTCATGACGTCACGTCCCCCCCCCTCAAAGCCCCCCCCCCCCAAACCACCCCCCCCCCCCATTAAAGTACAAATCGTAGACTGCCTATGCAAAATATGACCGTTTTCTGAGGAGGTTGAAAAATTCAGACGTAAGGTGTGGACCTACCTTAAAACATTTAGCCCTATCTTTATCATGACCTAGGAATGAAACTGCAATTGTCTGATTACCTTCCATTCCAAGAGTGATAAATCAAATTAAATTCCCAATCATTTAATGTGTTTGTCAAGATTTCAAAGCGGCTGCAATCAGGTTAGCTTTTACCTTTTTTCGACTGTAATCGAGTTCCTATTTAAATCTGTCTATTCTTACATTGTTATATGTCTGAAATGAAAATTGACAAATAAGATTTAATTTCATCCACATTCATTTTGGTACGTACTTGTATCGCCAGCATTTTGTGTAAAGGTAGATTCCTACTCGTGCAAAAGTTCCTACTACAGCCAAAAACGTTTGAATTTCTACATTAATAAACAATCAATGTTTGAACATGATTTGTGTGGGAATAAATGCAATCCATGTTAAAAACCATTGAATAAAAGTATGATGTATCTATACTTACTTGCACGTAGGCAATATAGATGACAGAAAAATGAGTTGAAATTAGAATTTTTCCAATCTATAGCACTGTTTGAATGCATAGTTGAACATGCAGTATAGTATACCACTGATCAAACTATGTAATTCTTCTTTCAACATTATTTTTTTAAAGGCCTTTTTGTTTGTCGCGAAACACATATAAACAACTACCTGGGCGTTCACGAAATTTCGATCATGAAAACGGGAAAACTAGTCTTAACATTATTTTATGACTTTTCAAGTAACTCGCAACAGATTGTGTTTTATTCAGTTTTGAAATATAGAGCTTTTAACTTTGTTTCGTCGTATCAGGTTTAAAAGATTTAGCGCTAAATTAATTTCAATATACATGTATAAAGTTTTAAATCTTGAAGTACTCAAACTGTTGGGGTTCAGTAAGATAACACACGGCAAATTGCCCACAAACTAATCTTTGGATATCTTGACAAATTAGCACACCCGTTTATCGTATTTCACATATATAAACATGTGTATACATTTTTGTTGAAATATAAAGTGATATGATAACTGTGTATGTCAGTGTTATTTGCTAGTTAACCCTTTCTTAAATGGACAGACAAATCCATCTTTTAATTTGGTCAATACCATTGCTTGTTCAGGCGGAAGCTCACTGAACATTTACTGAATAGCGAGCACTGCAGGTCCTGTTCAGACAGCACTGATGCAGGCTGCTCGTGACCCGCACTGGTCGCAAAGGCGGAATCACATGACACCAGCGGAGTAAAGCTTAAAGTGTGGCTTAATGCTTAATCTAGTGTCTTGCGAACTGTTAATATCGTATCTATTTTCGCTATTTTAAATTCAAGTACTTTGATGCTTAATTTATCACATTTGACACAGTGATCTACGGTGAAATAATTGGAGTAAAACACTATACCGCTCAGTTGTTTCTAAACATTTCGTCTTACTACAAACCTGTTCATCTCGGACACACGTGGGTGACCTAAAGCAAAAAAAAAACCTGTACGAAAACTTCCTATACATGTCAAACTCATAAACGTTTTGATTTGTAAATTGAAAAAGAAATAAAATTCATGCCATTCTAACATCTTTGTGCATGCTCAAGGCTAAGAGTCTTGCTACGAAACAGTCCTTCTTTTTAAAATCTGAGTCATATGCCAGCTCAACTGTTGTTTTTTTCGGTAGTATACGCCTAACAATTCCATAGATAAAACTACACTGTTTGTACCCGGTTTTAACATGAAATACGGATTTTCTAGTGCAGTTATATATGCGTCAAGTGGATCTTGAGATTGTCCTCTGTAATAAAAAACATATACCCGACTTATAAATTTTTATATCCAGCTAGAAGAGAAATTATGTGTTGGAGTACCTGAACTAAATGTGATTCATGGTGTTTGATAAAATTCAGAATAGGTGCATTACAAGTTTCAGAAAAAGTACATTTAACAGGTTTCAGAACTAGGTACATTTAACAAAATTCAGAAATATGTGCATCACATGTTTAAGAAAAAAGAACGTTTTACAAAATTCAGAAATAGGTACATTAAATAGGTTTCAGAAATAAGTACATGATAAGTTTCAGAAAAAAATGCCCATACAAAACTTAACTACAGTGTCATTTACAAAACAAATATAATATACTGAATACATATGTTGCTAAATTTATCCTCTAAATGTTTTAGCAGGATGTCGTTCCAAATTCGGCATTTTCTCATTTTTCGCAACAAAAAAGGAAAACGTTAAGCCATACGTATAAACTGGGAAAATGCTTAATATCAATAATTTAGGCATTTTTAGTTAAAGCTTCTACCATTTGTAAAGAATCTAAACTAATTCGTCTTTCCCAAATGTGAAAATGTCGTTTCAAACACTGATGGGCAACTGTCGATTCAGAAACGTGTTTTAACCCTCAGAAAATTGCAATTGAATGGTTGTTTAATTCGCTGACAGACGGCTTTGGGACTGTGTTGTTGCGAGACCCTTTCTGCTAATTGTACTCCCTTCTTAAGTTAATTCACAAAATATTTGCTCTGTCACGCACGTGGTACAGCCCCTGTTTTGACTCTCTTTTGATGTATAAAGTGATACGGGATTCCAACTCTTTGACTGACGTCGTGCAATTCTGTCTGGCGGTTTTTCTTCAGTCATGTCGTTTTAAATAAACATTATTTGTTTTTCTCGTCTAGAGTTACTAAAATATCTTAATTTGGAACTTGATTAAGTCGGTCATTTGCTGTATACGGTACCGTTATTTATTGAAATATACGCACAAACTATATTGACGTCTGCAGTCGTTGTAGAAAAATCAAAGCAACCGGCGTTACTTTAGCGGAAGAAACAATACGACTGCTGATTCACACAATATTTTGTGAGATTATTAGCGAACATGCAATATATATGAAAGGTTTACCAAGGCCAGCTTTAGTGAAAAGTTGGAATCCGAGAATCATGTGGGATTAAAATATGGCTTCCAAGACGACGACCATATAGTTGTTTAACGCGACATACAGTTTTGTTGGAACTACTTTTTTCAAGAGGTGTAGAAGCAAATTCATAAAATGTCATATGTTGGAAGAGAACATTAAGTCTGCGCCGTTAATAAAAATAGGAAACTTACCAAATGCATGCTAAAATGTCTTCAAAAATATCTCAAAGACAATAACAACAAAAAACGAAGAGAGTATACATGTCTTTAAAAATAAAATATGTCTCGTACATTTGATATATACGGATTGATACAACTAACTTTACAAGGCAATAAAATGTGCGTTTATAACAGCAATATATTTACTGTCTCCAAAACAGTTCAAATCAAAGGATTAGAAAATGTCACAAATCACATACAGCGACCTCTTGAGAGGTGCTCGACTCCTGCATGAAGATTTATACCGTTCATATCCACTTGTACTCAAATAAAACTTTTCGCATAAAGAAAAAGGAATAAAATAAAACAAAGAAACCAGTATTTTCGTATTTTTTTCTTGAGGTCATAAACTACTTATTGGTCTTTCGTGAAACACTTATCTTTTTTAATTTTCGTAAGATTCCGAAAACTATCGTTTGCATCACCCTAATACTTTGCGCGTTGTATCCAATATGCCTCTTTGAAGGTCTGGATAAACTTGAAAAAAGAGTTACTCTGGAACAAAGAGACATTAAAAATACATTTTCAGCTCTGAAGTACGAAAAAGTGAGTAATGTGGGCACGAACAACACGATAGGATAATGTATATTTTAAATTTTAAGGAAGTGTACGCACATAATAAATATTTAAAAAGAAAATTGACAGCGTTTTATGTATACTTTTCTAGAAAATGAAAGAAGTTAATAAATAAAGTTTATATAAAAATAAGTTAATACATAAAGTTAATAAACAAAAGAATGTAGAAGAAATTAAAAAAAATAAGAAATCGTCTTTCATGGAATAAATACATTTTAATCTCATTTTCAATGTTTTTAACGATAAAGGTACTCATACTTTAAAAGAAACATGTAAACATAGACTGAAGTACGAAAATATTCATAAAAATAAGACTTATAATATAATGTGCTTACCTGAAAAAGTTAATATTTGCTGAAATCGTTTGGTTCATTGGAGTTATTTCGTGTACATGCATATTCTTGATCATGATCTTCTAAAGGCATTGAATACTGGAAATCTTGGTCAGGGGAAACTTGAAAATTGTTCTGAACACCAGGCAGTTGAAATAGCGAACAGTGTATATTCACTTCACAGTGAAATAACACCTCCCTCGCAACACACCTTCCAAAAAAAATATACTCATATTATGTAAGTAACAACAAAAAGGCAATAATTAGAACACATTTTCAAAGCTTAAAGCATTTCTCTCCTTACATAAGAATTAAAATACAATTAGGACATTCGGCTGTTGACATAGCGGTAAATGATCATTTATAATTGAGCAACTCACCAATATACAACATACCCCCAAATTATATAAGAAATTATAAGTATTAATTAATAAATAATAATTCACAGTTAATAACATATAAGAAAAATAATTAAGTAATGTAATAACAGGAAAATTAATCAATTCAGACCAACAGGCTGTTAAGATAGTGGTTAGTGTTCATTCACATTAATATGAAACAACACCCCACACATAACACGCCTCCCAAATCATACATTTATTAATAAATAAATTTAAAGTCTAAATCTTAAAAGTTAGGGTGTTCAGTCAAGTCAGGGAAGCATTATGAAGATACTAGCTTTCCTATTCCTCAACGAAATATAGTGTGATGGAGTTGTACGGGCTCTAGTGGTAGGCTTGGCTGGTGGTTGAGCACCAGGGTTTGGGGGTCTTGTGCTGGCGTCTTGGGGTGTTGGTGGGGTGGGATTCACGACTCTCCTCATTCGTTTCTCCGACTGTGGGCTCGCAGCACCAAATTTAATAACAATAATAAAACAAAAATACAAAAATAAGCAAAAATAAACAAAGATACAATATTAACAAAAAGGGCTCTGCTTATGCATATATTCACAACATCACGGGGGAGATGCTTTGGTCGGTAATAGCACTCTTTGTAGACACTTACCTTTCTAAACTTTGTTAACTTACTAACAGGGGAAACTTGACTGGCAAGAGAAGGGGAAGAAGATGTAGCCTGTGTCTGACTCATTTCTGCAAGCGGTGTACATCTAAAATAAACTTTGCTTCAGCCGACTTATATAACTCGCACACTTTGAAATAAATCACGATGATGAAATGTTAATTATGATGAAATGATATCACTAAAATATTGATATATATTGCGTACGAGTTTCCTAATTAATAGGCTATCATTATCATTCACGTCTGCTTCATTTTTCAAACCCGTCAGACGAGAGATTTTCAACCAATCGATGCCCTATGCTTTATTGCTTCAGTTCCAAACCATGCTGATATGCAAATTATATGCAAATACACTAAATCATGATTAAACGTGCAGTACGACATTCATTATTTTTCTGCGGATCAATTTATTTCATGAAAATTATATTCATAAACAGTGCTTTTGAAGTTTTCATTCGATTTTTCCCCTCTTTTATATCAACAAAGGACTAGATCAAAGGGTTGTCTTATATTGTGCTAAGTACCATGTAGTCAATGACTGTTATGTGGGTAAAGAGACCTTACAAATTATGTTCCGATATCACAATGTATCTGTTATACTTCAGAAGTAACATTGACGTCAGCTTTTGTCAAAGTCAATGATAATTTTGCCTAACAGTGGCTTCCAACAGAGTTCACTACAAATTGTTGGGTAAAAAAATATGAATCTTATTGAAAAAAATATATCCTCTATAGAAACAGCTTTTTGTCCTGATATTTTTTTTATATCAGTTTATTTCAATATTTTTACACAAAGATAAAAAGATCCTGACTTCCCGCTGGTAATTTATGTTCTGATGTATAAGAAAAGTTGCTTTTGCCGCCTATCTCCAAACCCAAAACTACTTTTGCTCTTTTGTCAATAGCCATTTGTTCAACAGTTTCAATAAAGTAAAGTCTCTACGTCTTCGATTATCTTGTTTTGTTTTAATTTTCTTTGATGATATTTCCTTTCTATATCATGTATATTGTTAAGTTCTAATCATATGTACTCGATGCATTTCGCCGCTATAGCAAAACGGAAGTTTTACGTTGCTTTCCATAAAATTCAAACTTACGAAGGGACGGAGGCACTCCTAGATGTATTCTTGACCGGCCAATAAACCTTGCACACGAAAAAGGTGTTTTGCCATGTATAAACATGTACTAAGAACGTTCATAACAAACACCAGAACTAAAATGTAACGGTTTACACTTGCAAATACGGCTATACACGTAAAGAGACCGAACCACTACGACATACATCCTCTTGCAATGTTCTAAACTGGTCATGACTACAGCTGAAGGCAGTTGATCTATCACATACCTACCCTAAGCACAGAATATAATGTTGAAGGAATGTTAATATATAGTATGTTGAGTACACACGGATCCTGGAGGTCCTTGCATAGAGATCATGGGCGATTATTATTAACTCGGTATGTTATAGAATTCGATCAGATTCCGAACATGAGCAGAGAAGATGAGACAACACCAGAGGTATTGTCATGTACCTTGCACGCTACGGAAAATAGCCTTTAAAATATTCTCTTTGCACGTGGCTATCATAAACTATCGTCATTTTTGTCACTATAACTAAGTTTTAATGGATTATTTAACCAAGAAGGAACTGTGGAATAATTAATTCAGTTTTATGTCAAAATGCTAGACTGCTCTGTGACAAGGAATCAACTTCGGTAGATGCTGTGAGATATCCTCCATGACTAAAATGAGAGACTTGCTTTGACAACTGAATCGTCCCATGGGCTAGGTAGTTAACTAAGTCAGGCTATAGGTAACGACGCGACTCGGTGGAGAAGGGCTGCAGACATGTGTCTTTTGCAAACTTTGAAGAGCAAATTAATCTGGCCATACTGTTGATGCTTTTTTACGGTCTTACCTTTCTATACCAATAGTCCATGCTGCACCTATTAACAGCGTTGACAGTAGAAAGAACCCCCCCACCCCACCCCCTTCCTCACAGGTGATGGTATTCGCAGACTTTCTGCGGCAAGAGCTTTCAGGGGAGACAACTTTTCAATATTATTACATTATTACATTAACAACAACAACAACAACATCATTAATGCATTAATTTGGTTTATTAGTACAATTTAAACAATTAATGGTGGAGCATTTCGAGCTAATTAATTCGTTATTTAATTCTTACACTATTTAATTTCCGTCCCGTTATAAACGTTGTTTACACGCGGTTCAAAAGTTGCAGTTATAATCAAACAAATCATAAAACACAGACGATATTTATCAAAAACATTGATTCAATATTTACCTCCACCACACTAAAACCATAGCGCCACACGTTACATGCCCATTGCAAACTATTTCATTGAGAAACTTTCATCTTACGTAAATATTTAGAAGGTTTATATGGTGTAGCCAGCTCAAATGAAATCAAAGATTCAATATTTGCAATCATAACAAGGGGTATACTATCACCCTATGGGTGCATCCAAATACACTTACGATGTCTGATTCTATTTGTTCGTTTGTTGAACATTGTTTATATATTGATAATATCAGGTATAGATTGTGTAAATTGCCAAACATAACTTCACACTTAATATGACATTACTACTAAACTATTAAAGTTGTCCTGTCATTAACTATTTTAGAGACGTTTTTTAAGAAGCAGACGACTTAGAGCAAAAAAACAATTTATGTCCCTCTTCAGTTCCAATGTCAAAATATTCCAGGGAATGGGCAAGGAAAGTATACACATGTACAATAATAAAAGGACTTAGATTTTTTGCCGTTGAGCTAGGCGGTTGCACAAACTCTTTTGAACCTATGCATAGCGTTTGCTGTCGCACATTCGGGTATATCTATGATCTTCATAAAAAGAAAGGTAAGGCAAGATGTTTCACGACATGTTAGGGTTCATATGCATATGTGGTGAACATGTGTCCACAGCAGAAGAGGCATCCTCTGTATAAATGTCTTCGTGCCTTAAAGCACCATACTACATGGCTATACTTACCCCGTTTTCTTCTTGTGCTCATAGGAATTCTTTTCCAACACAGAGTGTGTACTAAACTGACTGCAGTATAACAAAACTGGTGAATGGTATGCTGTGATACAAAAATATCATTTGAAGGATAAAAATCTTAAAAGTAAAATGATATGTTCCTTGCTATCACCTTCTCCTCTTTATTAGTAGCAAAATATACGCACCATTGTTGTTGTTTTTTTGTATTTTAACAAAAGGACAGAAAAAGAACGTTTGTTCAGATTCCCTCTGTCATTGTTCAAAAACAGTCGGGCGAATTAGAAAAAGATAAAAATTAACTTTTTACGTGTAAATTTTATAATAAAGCGGCCAAAGATTTTTAGACTTTAAACAACACAGAGCTTTTCTATTTAAATATACCTAACTGTTTAAAGAACAGTGTAGACCAAAGAAAGAGGACGGAGCAAAGGGTCTGCTGCTTGGTCGGTCATACTTATCACAATCTTTTGAAACTAATAAATCATAACATATACTATAACAAGATTTGAACCCTGTCGTGGAATACGGGTACAGTCTTTGAAGTTGGTCGGTTCGACTTCCGCCAGTGACAGAATTGGATCGTGGTCTCAAGATTGCATCTTTCATCGTAGCCATCGACTAAGTGTAGTATTTAATAAAGTTTAAAGAACGAAAATCTTCAACCGATGAGAACTTGAATTACATGTAGGTCTTAATAAAAACATATTTGAAACATAACATGAAAAATAATACTTTAACTTAAACATAATTTGTAGCTAGACCAAATATAGACAAACGACTAGCCAAGAGTGATTTTTTTCCGAAAAAAAGCGTCCAAATATAACCAAATGTTCAAGTTTTTTTACGAATATGTTTTTTTTAAAGTTTTCTAGTTCCAATTAAGTATTAAATGCATAATCAGACAGATTATTGATGAAACAAGAACTGAATCGTTTGTTAACAATCCAGGCAGTCAAGCTCGGTATTGAATACCAATTAGTGCACAATATGTGTCTAATTTTCCGGACAATAAGCGCCATTGAGCTATAAACTACGAGACAATTTGTACCTCCAGTCAATTTTCTATGAAGAGCATCTCATTTCAAAACCCCAGACACCCTGGTAAACGATCCGATGTTGAAACGAAAAAAGGAGAGGTTATTAATTTTCTGTAAAAGCTGACAGTTTTATTGTTTTAATTTTTTTTTAAAACAAATTAACGTGTTTGCAGGTTAGAGGGTTTTTTTTCTTAAAATAAACACAAAATATAGCGCCTCGTTTTATCAAGAATGCTGCGGACTCCTGATTCTATTTTGTCGCCAGAGTCATTAATTTAATTGGTTCCACTGATCGGATCCGGTTAGGGATGGCGTCGGCTTACAACAAGACCCTCCAGTACCAACCGAGAACTTTCATGCTGCGGTAAATTGTGGAGCAGACGACATTTAACGGAACGCTAGTCTAGAAGACACGCGTGTTTGATAACGCAAAGTTTGCCTGCAACTTAGTGAACGCACTACCTGGTTAACTCGTACCCCTTGTAACAGGGAACTGTGTATAGAAGTGGACAAAAAATAATCAAAAATCAGTTTTAACTAACCCAAAGGACATATTTTCATAATGTTGATTAAAATGCAAAAATAGTATTCTCGGCTTCGCCATGACGTCATACTAGCTAGTAAACCAATCAGATTATTAGATCGCATTCATTTCGTCACTCGGTAAAAGGTAAAAACTCAGTCTTTACCGTACACCCGTATGCATTATTTCGAATGAAACAGAAAACTTTTAACAACACCAAATTATTACAAATTCAGTTCTATGATTATAAGCTAATGGAAGACACTCGTCTTTTTTTTCATTTTTCTTCTTTGATTTTGTGCATTTCATAAGTAAAGATGCATACAGACCAGCGATGAAAGCCGAGGAATCACCTTTCCCGAATATAAATATATTTCAATCAGTGCCGGGATGTGCGAAGAATTAATTGACTAGACTTGATTTATCAATCAATCAATCAATCAATCAATCATCAATCATCAATCATCATCATCAATAATCAATCATCATACATCAATCAATCAATCAATCAATCAATCAATCAATCAATCAATCAATCAATCAATCAATCAATCAATCAATCAATAAGTCTTATCATGCATTTCTCTATAATATGAAAAACCACTGCATCACATGCATGTATTAATTCATAAAGTAAAAGACAGAGACTATCTCACAGAAAAGATAAATATACCATATCGCCTAGCGCTTTCCTAAATGTATTAAAATGATATTTCACAAAGCAACGGAAAATCACTTATGATGTCAGTTTTAACATTAGCTTTCGCGTTTTAAGGAACAATGGGATTACGACATTATGTTACGGCATAATCTATGAATAATGCAAAAGAAAAACAAACAAGCCAGTGATCATGAAACCGATTCCTCTTATTTTTCATTAATTTGAGAAGACGCAATTTATGCTGCTGAAGATATAGCAATTTTTTAGAGAAACTGATACCAGTCCACCTTATCTTAATGTAACTTTCATTAAGCATCCTTATATCCCTTAATACATTTCGATTTTTACGGGAATTAGTTAGTTTCTATTAACGTTACAACCATTGATTGTAAAAATTGAAAATCAGATGCTTATCTGAGCGGCGATTGGTGAAATTCTAGAATTGCTTGGTAACCGAGAATGATGGGAAGATATCTGGCACCTGCAGAAGCCGGGGACCAATCAATATAGAATAGAGGAATATGACACAGGATTCACGGTAAAAACAACGGTGAAATAAGAACTTTGAAAGTATTGCATTTATTCATATTGTTTTATGACAGTTAGAAAATGATGTCTTAAGAGCTTTGGGAAAACAAAATTATCGTCTGCTGCAGACGTTTCTGTCTAAAGTGTAAAAAAGGAAACCGCTTAACCTCTAGCACGAGTCTTTGAAACGGCGTTTTTTTAGTCGAATTACTCGAGAGGATTTTAAAAAATGCCCGTTTCTATTTATTTAGAAATATTTTATGAAACAATGCTTGAAAATAAAACATGCATGTTTAAACTAAAGACAAAAAAATGAAAGAAAAAAGACCTTTTTTTTTACATCACCTGTTTTTTGACATTGAAAATAGGAGCGACAGTGATGTCATATCCTGTACAAATATCTGAAGGAAAAGCACGAAAACAAAAACCGAAGCAAACACGCAAAAGCAGAAAAAAACGTTCTGCTATCTATAAACGATTATAAATTTTCCGTGGTGACAAAAATATGAAAAGGCAATTAAAAGCTAATAATCTTTTTTGCATGTCAAGCGTTTATGACAATGTAAACGCGCGTCTTCACGAATAACGGAAAACCTCCCTTTTTTGTTCACTTTTTAAAAGTTTTGCGTACTAGTGGTCAAGTGTCCCCGTGCCCACCGCGCGTCCAATTGCACGACTATTTCATTTCTATAAACACGAGTCAAATAACACTAATTAGCGCAAAACATGTTCGTGTCAACTTTTTTGCCACCAAACGACAACGGAACCCTCTATCTAAAATTCCTACAGGCATGTCTTCAAGTGGAGATTCTCATTATGAAACAATCTAATAGGTTGGTTTAATTTTCAGCAAATATTGTGTCTCGTTGTCCATCTTGCCCGCCCCATATGACCCTAAGGGCAAAGGTCCGTTTGGATGATTTATTCAGTAATATGACATCCAAAATCTGACAGAATATTAAAAAAGAGAGTTTTGTCTTATAGAAATATGACATCTTCGCTGGCAGCATGCAATTAGGTGTAACAGGTAACAAGGTTTAAAAGTATGAAATCTGATAAGGTATTATTGTAAGTATAAGTAAATAAATAAAAAAAATTAAAATTACTTCATCTAAGTTTTATTCAATAATATTTTCCATAGCGTGAAAAAAATGATATTTCAAGAATAACAAAAATAAAGCAAAATCTAAAATGGTGAAAAGTTTAATTTCTTGTTTCAAAATGATATACTTATTCCAAACAGAGGAATACTGTGTTCTCTTTTGTTTCAGGTGATTCAACTAATGACGCGTTATCTCTGTTACTTTGTCGGGAATGAAAAACAAAACACTGATATGCAACCTTTGTAAAAGGAAAATAAATAATTGTATACTTTTTTGCGGTTTTTTTATCGTTTCATCTTGTCCCCAATAAGTCCACTTAAATCGTGTCCATTGGGTGACTGGAAATAAGTGCTCCTTACTGAATGCATCCCTATTTTAGAAGCATTTTTTCAACAATACATGTATTATTGCTTGTCAAACTGCTTGTCAGACTTTTGTCAAATTTTGTGAGAAGAGCTAGGAATGTGTGTCCTGGTACCACAGACCAGTGTTTCCTGCGACCTGTGTAAGTAAAAATGAAAGCGGAACCAGTCAGAAGCAATATAATTTTAAAAAATAGAATAATACAGCAATTAAAATATTTCCTTTACGTTCTGTTTCATAGATGACAAATATCAATAATAAAAACATGTATTAGATTTTTCGACATTCAGGAATACGCGTGTAGATCCCGATTTGTCAACCAGTCTAAAAATGATGCGGCATTTTAAGAACAATTTAGTAACCCAACGATTTTTAATGACTCAAAAGTTTAATTACCTAGACCATAACAACTAATAAGTATTCTCCTCTTTTCAGAAATGTAGGCTAATCTGTTGGTTATATTTGACGTTATATGATGGATAGCACTTCCAGAAACATGACAAACGAGTAATGGATAATGGGTGGTCGGGGATTCTATGTAAACATGTTCTCCCAATTTGGAATACTCAGACAACGATTGGAAGAGTATTCGGCAAACATGAGAAACTTTTCTGAAATCTACCCATCGAATTTAATTGATTCAGTACGTGACATATACAGAATTTGCCAACTCTCGTTTGTTTAAACATAATTATATAGAAAACTTGCGGCTACGTTGCGATGACAAGACATAAGGGTTTGGGCACGATTCAGTTTCGAATGCGTCTGTGTGTCGCTCGATTAAAATTTCTCTCTACTGTTAATTCTTCCAGCCGTGTATCAAGTTTCCATATCACTTTTTCTTTCACAATGTTAGTCTTGGAAACTTCCTAGTAAAAATCATACGTCATGTTTTGGTGAAGAACAAGTTTTGCTGTAGATTTGCTTTCATCCCAATTCATTTACCATTGAAAAAAGGTTTATTTGCGGCGGAGATATCATTATGCGACACTTTCTATCTGTTTTCCTAAAATAGTGAACCTCATTCGAGGACATTATATTGAACCTATCTTCAAAAATTCCAACGGGTACAGCAGGATCCCGACACCGGACGGACTTTACTGGTATGTTCTAAAATAGAAACTTCACAGCGTAGTTTATTTTAATAAATAAGAAGTTTTCATGGCACTGTCGGAGCTGTCTGTTCCTGACTTTCGAAAAATACTTTTAGAGCTGCTTAATGCACTAGTGTTACTGCGTTGACGACTGAGTCATCTGAAATATAACTCTGAGAGTTCAGAAATAACGCATTCTACATAAGGAGTTTATACCGTTGAAATATTTTTGGGAAAATGTTATATCGCAATCCGTGCTAAAGCAAATATCGGTTCTCATTTTGGGCAGTTACCATAGTCCAGCAGAAGTAACTGGGAGGTACAGCTACCGAGGTAAATCTCACCTTGGTATGGTAATACTGTTAAAGAGTACATGTACTTTATTTAGTAATTGAAGCCAAAAATAACATAAGAATTCATAATTACACATTTTTGTTGGTGTTTTTAATTGGTTACTATATCTTTTTTTTGTCATGAAACTGGCCAATCAATAACTAGCCACGGAAATATTTCTCATATTGTTGTTGGTCCATGTATTGACCAGGCCCAGGGAAACGAACATGTGACTAATTACTGGTTTGTTGACTTAATTTAGTGTCAACAAATATTGAATAAAACATCAAGTGTCAACAAAAATGGTCAAACATGCTGGGTCTATACAAAGTTCGAACCCGGGCCTAAATTGCGTAACGTTCTTTGATCCTTGCAATTTTTACGTAGTTTTTCTGTCGCTTGTTCGGGTTCTGTTACATGGGTATGTTTACAATTAATTTACTGCAATGATCCGGTTAATGTACGGCCAATATCTTTATTAAAGTTTTGGTCAGTTCAAATATTTACACGCGTCCATTGTCCGAACATTTTAATTTCCTTTGTACAGAGTATGTGAAAGTAATATTGTTTGTCCAGCGAAAGAAATTGCGCCATTTACATTAAAATATAAAAGTCCATTAATGTGTGGAAATTAACTTACTGCCACAAATCAGAATGTTTCCCTGTTTTCAAAGTGACATTTCCTTAGCAACGTACGAACAAGATCAAAACATAATCATTGTTTTTTGTATTGTAGATATGATAGCTTAATTCAATTTATTATATTTAATATCTAGAACTTTTTCTCTTTTTCTTTTATTGAATCAGAAATATAATTTTTCATACTTGTTGCACGTAAAATAGAGAAAAGATGAAAGAAAATATCACTTAAACACACGGATATACGTTGTCAAACACCTACTGTAGGCATATTATATACATGTAGTTTCTGTTCCATTGTAGACTTTAGTTCTTGCAACTTATATTAATAACTCTCCTTATTACTGCTTCCTGCACTTCTGACCAGTACAGGCAGTGTATCAATGGCTTTTTGCAAAAATAATAAAATTGAATGAAAAACGAATACATACAGTGTAGTAGTAGTAGTTGTAGTAGTAATAATAATAATAATAATAATAATTTTCTAATTTTAGCTGTAAAAATGAAAACTAAAATGTTTTGTCTCGTTTTTAAATACAGATAAAACTTTGTACAAGGAACATTAATTCTAGTGGCCACTATATTTTGTTATTTCACATAGAGATATATTAATTTGCTTAGCACGAGTGTATCTATCTCTGTAAATACATTTTGCGATTATCAAAATAGATAAAAGTATATATCAAATCATAGAACAAATTTATTCTAGCAGCGCCACAGTAATTAATAAACACGAAATATTTACATCTAGAATTTGAATAAATACTAACAATTATAAATCATATTTACTGTATAAATCAAGAGAAGTAATATTAAATATGATTAAACATTGTTCAGTGTGATGTTCAAATTTGCATAGTTTTTAGATAACATATTTGCATTCCAGCTGTTGATAATATTGAAACATGCTTTGCTACTATTATTTGACTTTGGCTCACTTAAAGAGCGTTTGTTTTATATGCCATTCATGTTTGTCGTTAAATATTTTTGAATCAGTCTGATTAAATGTTTAATTTTCGAAAATGTGTAAATACTTACACAAGTTTGGGGTAAATTCATCGGTTATATCTGCAAATATTTTGTTTTAACTGAAAGTTTTGATGCACCCTTACGTTTTGAGGAAAAGTTCGGTATACAATTTAATATTCCGGAATAAAAGAGAAAAACTACACATGTGACAAACTGAACAAAAAGTCTTACAGCAATTTTTCTACTCAAAATAACATATTTTTGTCTTCTTACATGTGCAATTTCACAGGTATAGTACGGGTCCTATTATTTCACTACTGCGTCAAAACATTTTTCAGTGATGTATCTTTTTATTTTGTTTTTAATTCTTCCGTTAGAAAAAAGGTACATGTGAAAATTCGACATATTACCGCAAGTAGATAGTTGATGCAGTGACTTCAGTGAATTAAGAAGTAAAAAGGTACTGTTGTCCCGTCTTAAGTTCCAAAAATGGAAATTACCTCGTATTCTACCTGTATCTTACCCCGCTGGCAACAAAATATGTGACCAGTGCCCATCCGGGCAGTTTGATTATAGTCCGTTCTGTATGCATCCCTTATTGGGTCAATGTAAGTAATTTAGTTTAGTAGGACAAGCTTTACTTGATATTATCGCGACTGTGTCTACGTTTTGGTTCTTATGGACGAAAAATCTAGACCATTTTAAATTACATGAAAAAGAAAAGGCATGTCTAAAAGGCTATTTGTGGACAGCCTGAAAATGAATCACAGTATCTGACGAGACGTGTGCAATAACATGCATTATTTTTAAAAATGCTATTGTTAAATTCCGACATAGAACAAACTCGTTTATAAAGCAATGATTATTACAATTTAATTCCACATCTACTCACATAACAACTTTTGAGATGTTTAGAAACGTTTCGGTGCAATGTCTTTAATGGTCAGCATTTTCGAAATTCTGCATTTATAACTTCCAAAATAAACAAATTAATAATACAATAAAGTTAAAAACACAATACAGAAACCTCCGTTTTAGCACATACATGTATTTCATAACATAGCGATACAGTTTAATCAATCAGGTTAGGTGTATGTTATAAACCACAAAGTGATTAAGTACCAAGAGTTTCAAAAGTCATTTTGTAACCCGACCTAGTTTCGCTTTTTGAACGTTCTATTTTCACTAGAGTAGGCCTTCCCTATTAATTATTATTATTTTAATTACTTTACAAAATGTACGGTATACAGGTGTTTCGAGGTTATATACAATAAGCCCAATTGAAGAGCCCATGGGCTTCACCTTTTAAGTGACACTTTTCACCGTAATAATATCTCCTAATACAAAGCCCACGCCCTGTCACAATATGTTCGCCGCTTTTTTGTATAATTTGATGAAAACCCTTGAACATGAAATGTTGTGGTCACATGACGTCAAGTTGTGGTTTAACAGAACATGGGTCTGTTAAACGTACCAGCCAATGACAATTGTTTTCATTTTGGATAAGTAAACTGATATTAAATTCCCATGAAATAATTACATCTTCTTACTATCCCTTGTATATAGCGTAAAAAGTCCACCAATATTTGTTTTAAAGATAGAAAAATATTATCCCTTTAAACGAAAATGTCTAGAGAACTCTTTTAAGCCTGTTCTAATTTTTTCGCACTTATGACCTCTTTAAACTACAATATTATGGTTGTTGTGATTTGCTTAAATCTAGGGAACTTTAAAGACTTCGTGTCCGTTCATGGATAGTTAATTTGGTACTAGTAACACCTGTGTTACAAATTGTTCAGAGACGATTATCATACAGTTTCTTTACACATACTGAAATAATATTATATTCTTAAAATTCAGAACATTTCCAAAATAGGCCAATCTCAAACTAATCAAAGTCAATCTTGTACACTTGGCAATCTTCGGTAAGCTTCGGAAAAAGACATTTTCGAAGAAAATTCACATGGTAGGTTGGTTGGAACAGAGACAAAAGATGTCTAAAGCGGGCCCCATAATTGTTACGTTTGATTTTCAAATACACTCACGTCGACTCAGGTTTTTTCTTTTTCCGTATAAAATAACAATTTTCACGTCTAGAGTTATCTGCAAGTTCCTCCAGATCTTGTTTTAGACAAAAGTGTCTGAAATGTGTGACAATTGAACACTGTGATCGCCATGCTGCCCAAATTGACCTATGGTCGGCTAGTTGTGAAAATATAGCAGGTGAGTTTTACACGAGAATTCTTTTCGTTTCGAAACCTTCCGTAGCTTATTACTCTAGAACAATCATTCCAGATGCAATCACTCTCGCGAGAGAGAGGCTGCGAGTTTTTCATCGCTGCTCGATGGAATGAGGCACGTGTGGCATCAGTGTCTTTTCCCAAGGACACACCATGTTATGTGCTCCGGCTGGGATATAGAGGATGGAAGATTGTATCTGTTTAAATATGTAAAATATGATATCGATAGTTGTATATCATGAAATATATGATAAGACCTTTAACCGTAAACATAGCGACTTCTGAAGCGTATTATTTAGAAAGCAACTTGTTTCTGGGACAGGAAAGTAGTACAAAAGTGTTGAAGACTATCTATATCAATGGCCAATGAATGTACAACACTAAGTGAGAGACTGCTTCATGGACAATTCCATCCGAGGTTTATCCAAAGACATACAAACAATATATACAAGAGCTCTCTTCCTTGCGGAAACTAGAGAAAGCAAGAAAGCGAAAACGAATGTAACCATATGCATCTTGAATATCTTTGGATATCCATCTCAGATCAGATTGCTTCAGACGAAAATACTATTATGGATGTTATTTTTTGTAAATATTCTATATAATGATTATCAGATTAAGGTTTTCGCACAAAAAGTGCTTTGAAAGATTAAATCTGAATTTGAAGTAATGGCTTTTGCAATCTAAATGAACTTTTTGTATTGGACGACATACAGTTTCATTTCCTCTGAGTATAGTGTTTGTGATAAGTAAAGCCAATCTTCATAAGAATATCCATGAAGAAAGAAATAAATCTAGTCTTTAGGCCATAATAAAAGCGATATGACAGAAAAAACTAATTGGCAGATCAGTATGTATGAAGTAAATACATCTAGAGCCTGACATTGCGTCGTAGTTGACACCTCAAGGACCAAACGGCGACATGGAACAAACACTTTTCGTACCCATTTAAAAACAAAGCGGTGCTTGATAATGTTTTTGTATTGTAAGAATCACTTAAAGGTAGGATTAGAAAACCTCTAAATTTTCATGAGCTGCCACTGTGAAGAATAAGTGGATTAACCTTTAACCACGAGATTATCGGCCAAACACTTCATGACGTAATGTTTACCTACACTTTAGTCAAAAATCGGACTGACACCCTAAACATTGGCCCGAAGAAAATAAATGACACGAGTTGGTTTACAACACTGATTAGTGTATATAAATAAGTGTTTTATTTTTTGTTCATTATCATCTAACAGACTTGGCTTTTGAAACTTTCGACACTTTTATCGCCAACTTGAACCACGTTGAAGAAATTCCTTTTTCTTTTGTGTAACAGGTTTTCTGAAGCAGGTTTTTTTTCATTTTTAGCCGTATTTCTTCGAGTTCAATGCACAACTTAAGTCGAAATATCGCAATGAAAAACTGCAGTGTTTACACCCGTATACATAAAAAAGCGCCTATATGATAACTAATAATTGATTTTGGATAAATTTGGAACTTAAGTATAAAGACGAAAGATTAATTCTTTAATATTTTTTACACATTAACATAATTTTTGACAGCTGATCTTAGTGCACACCTGTCTTAAAAGTTATATATATTGATTGTGAACTGTATTTCTTATGAGAACAGTTAAACAGTTAGGACCGAAATTGTAGAAAGGTAATGTCTAATGATTTAAGGATTTTAATTGAACAGAACATATTACATTCCTGGATTTATAAAAGATCATTGTTATAAGTCGCGTGAACTACTAAATGATAACGTCAACCATTCCAAGGATGCCGGTCAGTTTCAGTTCCTCACTCAAAGACAACTCTGTAACTCTTCAACAAAAGTTGTCCATTAATTTTGCACACATGACTCATGTACACTTTGTAATAGGAAGGGGGTTAAGATCTCTAAAAAAGGCGATATTTACAATAACTTTGGTGCAATTTCATTGACATTTGCAAAGTTGGTTAAGCAGTCATAACACGAAGGAAGCTAGTGTAAGGTTATTTTGTTCGTGTGCAATTCTTTCTTAGTTGCTATTTAAGATGAAAAAGTATGGAGAAGTATGTTTTTGTCTCAACAAAGAAAAAAACAAAGTATAAAGTCTATGTGCTGATAATTTAAAAGCAAAAAGGTGCTTGCTTCACATAAAATGGCATTATATCAGACACAACCTTTACAGTGTCATTTTAATTAACGACATATTCAGAAAATAAATTTGAGAAAACAAAAATTCTGACCGTGGTGGAATTAACGAATTAAAGTCCCAATTTGTATTTTGTTTCTCAATGGGCCATTCTTCATTAAAACATATTAAAATGAAGTAGTTTGGTCCGGTATAGGACTCTTTTCTATAATAATAGATCTTTCTGGGCGCCGTACAATGGCGCAAGGTTATACCGTATGTTTGTAAAATATCAGCACACTCAGAAGCTGTGTTTGCATGTCTTGTTTGAATAAAAAATTGAGGGGCGAATAGAGATAACCAATCAATTTTTGTTATAAACTGTAACTTTTAAAGACAGGTGCTTCTTTGGTAAAATTCTCAACCATACAGGGATAAGAAAAAAAAAGAAAAATGTCTTCAACTGCATTTTATTTTATTATTTTTGTATTTTTGTATGTAAATTTGCGTTGAACTATGTTGTGGATTTAATCATAACCAGGACATGGTAACTTCTCCTTGTATTACACTATAACGCATGAATTATTGCTTTTTTCTCTCATTTATTTAACTTATTATCTTGGATCCAATTATATTATTATTTTATTTTTTATTTATTATTATTATTATTATTATTATTATTATTATTATTATTATCGTTACACGGTATGTATTCGTTTTTCATTCAGTGTTGTTGTTTTTGCAAAAAGCCATTGATACAGTAATTAGGAGAGTCATTAATATAAGTTGCAACAATGGAACAGAAACTACATGTATATATACTATGCCTACAGTAGATGATTGACTAATTTGCATTCGTATATCCGTGTGTTTTAATGATATTTTCTTTCATCTTTTCTCTATTTTACGTGCAACAAGCATGAACAATTATATTTCTGTTTCAATAAAAGAAAGAGAAAAAGTACTAGATGTTAAATATAATAAATTGAATTAAGCTATCGTATCTACAATACAAAAAAAAACATGTTAGAGCGACCCAGTTATAATGGTATCGCAGTTTTAAAATGTGACCGTAAAAATTCTTAAATGCAAGTTTAGAAAAATATCAAAATACACTATAAATTCTCACTCTTAACTTTTCTTGTTTTTCTTCCTAATCGTCTTTTTGCTCTTGCAAACTACTTGTAAGCATTTTTTCAAGGAGTGTGTCGACGCGAGGAGGACGGGGTTCAGTGAGTAGACGAGTATCGAACCCTGTCAGCTTGCAATGACATAATAAACCAGCTGTTTGAGTACCAAAAGTACACAGTTCCAGTTTCTGGCATACTCTCAATCACGGTACTGACATATTAAATAAAAATGTTGTGTCCCTTTGATATATAATCTAAAGTACGTCATATGTAATTGCTGTTAATTAATTGACTACAAATATAAAATGTTTTGTTCACAATCTTCCAGCTGAGACATTTTTGTTTAAAATGAAATACATATGCCAGTGTGAACGCACTCGAGATCTTGATTGTATGTAACATATGTTTCATAATGAATATATTTGAATAGGACAGAAACAAAACCGACTCACGTCCGATCTCGCGGTATCACGGAGCCATCTGGTTCCAACAGAAATCGTCAGAAAACAAAATAATGCATGAAAGCGGAAATAAATAACAATTTAGAAAAAATGGAAGTTTCAAAATGTTTCTAGAATGTTATAATTTATATTTCAGTCTATTAACAACAACAAAAGGTCATGACGTGATGGGAAAAACGAGAGAGAAAATGGAAAACAAATGTGCAAATTTCTTTTCAAAAGTCTTTCTTTTTCTTCTTTTTTTCAATTCTTGTCATGTATGATGTTCGCACAGAGGTATATAGGGCAAAACACTCGTAAGATTTTATGATTTTTAAGTTGAAGATATATATTTCATATCATGGTGTGAATTAGGCCACTCGCTATCTTTGACTAAGGGGATACTGGTATGTTGAAATCAGTTATTTTTAAGTAGTCATGTACATTCTGTGTAGCCTAGGTCATTAACTGATTAAACACACATATACTTGTATAAAATAATAACACTAAGGATATAGCGTGATAGCGCAAACATAATCAAAAGTGAATTTATAAAAAAATAATAAAGCAAGTTTTGGGCATAACACTTTCAAATTTAGCTTATATTCAACGCTTGTGAGCCATTTACATCAAGGCCTACAAGACTGTCCGGTACTTATCACTGTACATAACATAAATATGTCGGTAATGTAGAAATCCTCTATACAAGAGAATCGACGCATCTGACATTCAAGAAGAAAAACTCAAAACAAATGCTAAATCATTGAAACAAAATCGAGACAGGGACATATTTCGGAGAATTTATTTCATTGATTTCTTTAATTAATCAATTTAAAACAGAAAAGAAATCTTGAAACAGAACATTTTCTACATCGGATACAATAATAGAAACACATTCGGCTTACAAATAATAATGAAAATACGTTGACATTATATACATATGGTTGCTAAAGTTAGTTAGTAATAGCCCTATCTTCTAAAACTGATAGAAATAAAAGAGAATTTGATAACATGCCGTTCGTATACTGCTTTGATAATACAAATGCAAATTATTAAATATTTTCGACATGAATGTTTTCCACTCATGTATCAAACCACTGAACATGTATTTTGTCTTTGACAGATTAATTGTGTGTAACCTTATGTGTTGTCCATGTATACACTGGAGAAATAAAATATATATATGTTCTACTGTATTTAGTACACATGAACATGCTTTGTGTAGAATAAAATTTCGAAATATTTATTATCAAACAGAACCCATGATTACAAAGGGGGTGTTACTGTTAATTTACCGGTTAAGAAGTAAGGGTCATTCGCAAGTAGCTAAATGTTTTTGTTATTTTAATATAACATTTGCGCAAACGAAATGTATATGCCGCTTTGCTTTGAAGGCAATATCGTTATTATCTATGCTATGAGATATATATATCAAAGGCAAATTTGAAAAATATTGAAAGTCATAATCGATTGACTGCCCATAATTGTCAAAACAAAGATATAAATATTTTGATTCCCACCTTTATGCACTTTTACCGACAAAGTGGGGTTAATCTAACGTTGTGCAAGTCAGTTTATGAGTAAATACTAAAATTCCAATCATAAAGTCCCGTCGTCCAATTTACGGACCCGTGCTAATGGGGTTTACGGCTGACTTTTAAAAACGAGATTATTACGTTCGTCCGTTGCATGTACTTCAATGACTTGTTCTACAAGCTTTTGTGATTTTCTTCAAGTCACAAGGGCATGTTTTCACGGCGCTTAAAACAGGTTTGAGAGATTTTATATTTCAAAACATTAAAAAGACCTGTTCAAGCCTATTTTGACAGTTTATACACTCCCTGTACATGTACATTTCTTATACCATCTGTCTAACATGGTACGTGTAAAGTTTACAACGAACAACGGAAAAGTTTATGGACGTGGTATTGTCGCTTCCCACTGCCAATACATGACGCCCGTAGACCTGACTTGCGGTCCTTCTAAACATATATAATAAACGTTTTCTATTCTAGTTATTCTGTTGCAAACTCGTTACGATCTCTTATCAAAATCAACAGATACTGGTTTGATTAAGGAGTCATAAGAGTGGTTTTCAATGTTGTCTGAAGGGCTTGTTCAGCAACAGGATATACAGAGAAACATACTTTAAAAAAACGAAAAGACCACAGCAATTTCGCATTGAAATACCCTCGTTTTTGCCTATTTTGAAACAAAGGGAACTTCTCAACGAGTAGACATATATTTGTATTCGAAATTTGTGATCTGACCTTTTGAACAAGTAGTTTCTGTTACCATATAATAGAAACATAGAATTCAAATACATGCAAACCTTTGAAATGTTAATACTTGCTTATTCTACATGAATTCTAGCAAGTCCTGCGTCATCACAACTATGTTCTTCTTGAGGGTTTTCCACCAATTTTAAATCACTTTTCTGATTTTAAAACATGCCGTAATATTTTGCAGTTCACAAAAATTGAAGTTTTTAATAAGTCGATCTTACCAGTGCAAAGCTGAAAAGAAAGTCACCGTGGCGCAGTGGTAGGATGTTCGCCTCAGGATCTGAGGGTTCATGATTCGATCCTCACCAGTGCCACGGCAGTAGTGTCCTTGGGCAGGAAACGATAGTTCCACATTGTCCCCTTTTTATCCGGCCTTCGTGGTTGATTCTATCTGGTGCGAGTCTCGATGGCGATTGATGTAAGTTGGAGGACTTTGCATCGCAATTGAGAATAAATAGATTAGTATAAATCAAAGCTAGTGGAAGTTGTCTTTTCTAAGGTTTGCATCCATCATGTGAAAGTAAAGAAACAGGACTGTTTCAGTTATAATAAAGAGCGGTATGTGTAATTTTGCACTTTTTACGAGGGCTGTATGAAAAGTTCGTGGACTGTATTTATTATTAAAAAAAAAAAAAACGTAAAAAAGTTATAAAATTTATATATTCATAATCTACATTACAAGAGGAGTAACAAACAAAAAGCAGATCAAGAAAACATCAAACGGTAGACAATAATTATTAACATTAAGAAACATACGGCACACAAACGTAACCCAATTTCATCGCGTCAGAAATTATGTAATTTCATTTCCCAACATAGCTTCCCAACAAACATACTGACTTTTCAAGTCTAGGTATACATTTGTCAGATGTTTCAACATACCAGCTTTCGCGTAAAGATGCTACAATTTTTTTGAGTTTTTATTATGACATCATGCCAGTAATGAAAGCGCTGGCCCTTTAACGGACCTTTTACTTCCGGAAATGCACTGAATATAATGGAGTGCCTCGGGTGACGTTTTCGTGGATACGCTGGAAGCGGTGAAAAGATTCATTTTCAGAATAAAATGATTAGTTTTATTACTTATTCGTTACAGATATTCGAGTGCGTTATATATGTAATTTTAAGACCAACGGGATAAAAGTAATAGGAAAATTCCACGGACTTTTTTTATACAACCCACGTATTTAAGTAGAAATGATCGAGGCTTCGTTAGATCAAAAAAATAGATAGGGCAGAATATCAGTATATACGGCAACTTGACTATCATACATTTGTAAATCATCAGACATTTATTGTCAAGTGTACTTTTTACTATTTTAACGCCGTGACTTAGAGGACGGAACCGAAAATGTATTAATATGTTTTAGTTAAAGCACTGGCAGTAGAAATAAGAAAAAAGAAATAAAAAGATTTGGAGTTCCTTATAAAAATATATGGAAATCTAAAAATTGTATTAAAATGTAGTTATACACGATGTATCGGCCACACAGGAATATTTATTTTAAAAGAAGCACAAAATTGTGCCGTCTGTAACTTCCCAAAGGCAATGTTACAATTGACCAACGAGAAAAAATAATTGTTTAAACCAACATTGCAACAAAAACAGCGTGACATGAAAGTCATCCGTCGTATTTGCTATGTAGGTTCCAGGGGTATCAAATTTTTGCTGCAAATACTTTAAGCAAAGAAACATGTAACACGTTAAAATATTACTAAAAATTCTTCACGGTTTTCGACGTAATACCTCCCAGACTCTAGCCAACGATTAAACAAAAGTAACAAAGGGTTGCGGTAGATATGGCTAATTCCTTAAACTATTTCACACATCCAGTTTTTCAGACCGTTTGAGATGGTGCTAAATCTTTTATGACGTTAAGCGTTGTATTAATTGATGTAAATATTGAGATCCGAACATTCAACATGGGAACTGATGGTTGCAAAGATGCCGAAACTTGCGTTAAAGACCCGACTGTTTGTTTAAGGAATTTAACAGACTGACCGCAATAGATCACACACCTAGAATCCGGGCACCTACCGCAATGTCAAAAGTATGAAATATGCAAGGGGCTGAAAAAATGTCCGTGACGTGTATCCCACTGCATTCAACCTTTGTTAATGTTTTAGGTAATTATTGTCATTTTGCAACGTAAAATTATTTAAATTTCAAGTGGTATCTTTAATGGCGTCACTTTTCCAGTTTCGATAACGTTCCAATACTTTTTGTAAAAAAAAAAAAAAAATGCAACACAAAATTCTAGCGCGGTGAAACTTTTTTCTCCCATTTTTTACCTTAACTTTTCAAGTTCAAGACTTTGAATACGTCATGATACTTACATGTATTTGCATATAAATATAAATGTTCATCAAACTCTTGATTATATTTTCCACGAAGCATGTATTTATTGAACTTTTTTTATAGCCGATATTAATTTCAAATGTCATCATGGCGTGCATCTTCGCTAACTTGAATATAGTACAGAAGAACAGACGGGACTACAGAATTGTAGTTCCGTTAATATTTCCGAGTTTGCTAAAAAATCTGATGACAAGAAGCTTACTTTTATATCATCAAAGATAACCAATTACAGTAAAATCAGTTAAGCGAGTTGAAGTTAGTCTGTTAGTCAATAACTGCTGAATGTTTTGAACTTTGAATGAAAGCAGAATTTTATTCCAGGCAAGCCATGGTTTAAATATGTTACGAGTAGTCACTTTTTCTACGAGACGGGAAAGTAATTTCAAATTCGGACATAAATGCTGAAATATGCATAAAGCATTTTGAATTTGGAAAAGGGATGTTTTGAAGCTAAGCTAGAATACCTACATACACATCATATTTTTACTGTTACAATTGTTTTAACTATAAACATGTACCACCAAACTTTGAAGCTGGTAACACTACCGTCTGCGTGGTGTGTTCGCGGCCGTTTCCACTACTTGTGTTCCAAGGTCTGGCTAAGTGTAGGATAATGTAATGGCTGGATGAAACATGTACAGGACCCACTGGAAGCTGCATACTGCAATTTACTTGGAAACTTGTATACATGTTTTTGGTTTCATAAATACAGATGTATTTTTTATCTTTGCATCCAATGGGGTCCTATTTCACTGAGAAATTTGGCATTCCAATTCTTCATAACAATGTCGGCAAAAAGGAGACCCACATGTATTTTGAAACATCTGCAAATTGCATATAGTTTGTAAAAGATAAAACACAAAACAAAAACGAATTCTGTAACAATTTTATTAGTATAAACTATATCTAACTACGTTAGTTAGGTATATTCTAATAAGTTATAGACCATCACATGAATATTCTAATTTAAATATGAAGACATTACAATATATTAGAGGAATGTCAAAGAAATAAAAGTAAATGAAATGAATATATCAAAATATCTGTGTCTGTACATACTACCTAAAAGCCTGTGTAAAAGCCAGAATTTTTTGTTTCCCTATCATATGCAAACTTTTAACTAATATATTTTAGTTAAAGTGAAACATGTATATAAAAAGTTGTCAACAGACTTATGTTCCTTTAAAGTAATAGACCAGCAGCTTTCCATACAAATAATGTTTTTCACTGGGAAAATAAAAATAAAATAGGAAAATTACTCATTTAAAAAATTTAACTGAAATCTGTCTGAATATGATTTATTAAACTGTTACATGAACTATAAATACAAGAACTGCACTGTTTTTCTAGTATTAAGTTATCAGTTTGCATTTCAAATGTTCAAATACCAGGTATATAACTTTTAGATCATAGGCCATAAATTTTTCACTACATATTGAGAAGTACAAATATTTCACTAAATTAAATACAGCATGTATTGATAATTTTTTTTTTTTTTGCTGAACATCATTCTTCAACTTAATGTAGTTAATATTAATAGCAGATTTTTATTGCATCCAGACAAAACATTTTGTTTAAAAGCTTTCACTTCTGCAGACCAAAAACCAAAGTGAAGGAAGGAAATAACAGAAAGTTCTGGCTCATCTTGCATTGTACCACAGACAAAAAGAAATGTATACTGTATAAATGTCATGTAATATTAAACAAGAAAATATATCACAGAAAAGGAAAAATATAATAAATAGTGTATAATATAAGATTAAGAAATGTAAAAATCCCTTAACCAATGGACGGGGAGGGTCTCAGGTCTTAAGCATGGCAAATAAAGTTCTCTTATACATAGAGATGTGTAAAACAATGAGACAGCAATAACATTATTGTCGTATTATGCAGTTATATAGATATATGTATACATTGTTTACAGTAATTGTGTATTATTTTAAATAATCAAATTTGAAAACAGCATTTTTACTGTTTTCCTTAGGCCATTAAGTACTTATCAGAGTATAAAATTATGCATAGATTATTTGTAGATCCTTCTAGTACCTGGCTGATTAACCTACAGTATTACACAATTATAGACTCATTTTGAGGTCATACATAGTTAAAAGTGGTGTCATTTTTTCACAGATCCACAAAACTATGTATTGACCGAAACATTAGTCTAAAATTATTATATCGTATACCTCATAAAGTGTAGTGAAAATCATGTGAAAATATAACAGAAATGGCGTCTTTAAATCCGTGCAGGTCTACACATACTTTTGCGGACCTGGCACGTGAGCGCTATGGGCCAATCAGGATTAAGTATTTATGACAGGTATACAATATGAGTAAATGTAAGTAAAAAAACTGGAAAAAATGCTACTGATGTAAAGGCATATATAGATTATCTTATGAGTGATTACAGTATGTCTTCTTTTCCTTTTCTGTCCATACAATGCATATACATGTAGGCAACATTATGGCTGACTAAACACAAAATTCAAACCTGCATCACCTAGCAACAGCAACCAGTACTTTTCTGTTCAATATTTTATGTACTGAAAACTGAGTATTACTATGCTAATATCACATTGACAATGCTGGTAGTATTAAGCAGTTATTACTGGCCAAACAGAAAAAGAGCAAATTTTAAATTGGACTCTTAAAGTACTGGACTGGACATTTTTCAATTGTATCCTAAACAATATAATATTGAAAAAAAGAAAGAAAAGCACATTGTAATTGTACATATAGTATGTCTATCAAAGAGTATAAATAGATAAATGTACATTTATGTAAGCACATGTAGAAATTTATCACACCACATGGGTCATGGATTATGTAACTGAAAAGCCATGTAAAAATGGCAAATCTGTCAGATTTTGTAAATGTAACATAAAATTCATGTACCGTATACAAATAGTACATGATTATGGTATGTGTATCATAAAAACCTTGTTTATAAGAACACATGTTCCTTGGAATTTTCTCTTTTTAAAAAAATTCTAGCTTGGAATGTTCAGAGACAATAACACCTATTTCAATATTTCAAGCAAAAATTAATTTTCTTAAGTCCCAACACATAAACCACAAATGTACAGATTCTATGGTATACGTTGTCCCAATATATGTTTATGATAATTAATATCTGCTATATTCAGTGTTCCATTTATGATATACACTATCCCTCAAAAACCAATTTGAACAAATATACAATAGTTAATGTAACTTTCAAGGCAGAGACCTAATTCTAAACCTATACCATAAAGCGACGCCACCAAACAAGGAGACAAACCCAGGCAAAGGTGTAAGGAACACAACTTACATACAAGAACACAATTTTGACAGCTGAACATAGAAAACAAATCAACACCTACTGGAACACTCAAAAGTATTTATTTAATACCCTAATCATATTACAAAATTGCTAAAATTTCAATCTACTTTAAGCATTCAACATATTAATTAATGAAAATTCTTAAATTTTGTTTTTAAAATTATTATGCTATATGGCAGTAATTGCGGGACACGGTCTGAGATTAGTAAATAACAAAAAAATTCGCCTCATATTGTGATGCTAATTTTATATCAACAATCTTAAAAGAATTTAGTGGAATGTATGAAACATTGGAAAAATCAGCATTGCAGTATACGACGCAAATGTTAAAACAACATATATGTAAACCTTGCTGCAGTTTAACGAAGTACATGAACACCAAAAACTGAAGAATTACAACCCGAAGTGTAACAAACAATTAAATGTAATCACAACTAATGGTAACAAGGTACATGTAAAAATTAATGTAATTTATAAATTACATGAAACTGTAATTACACTAATTACAAGTAATATTAATTAAAGGTAATCTATAAATACAAGAGATATTAACTAATGTATTACAACAGATATAAATTACTAAATATCGACTTGAAAATTAATTGTATCGAATATAGTTCATAAAATATAAAGTTCTACCAAATAATCTTCATAGATGAAGTACAGGCAAAACGGTTGTTAAAACTGCCTGCAACAGGATGCCTTTATTAAACCAAACTATAGCTCAATGCATTACAAAAATTAACTGATTTAGCATGTTAATCACTAACTGAATTACCTATAAATTACAAGTAATTGTAATTCATAAATTACAACCAGTTAATATCAATCACAACCAATGGTAATTGCCTTTAAATTACATTTAAAAAAGGAAAAGATAATAAACAATGGACAAAAGCAATGATTTATGGCTAAAAATTTGAAGAAAAAAAGAGAAGATGAATGTATAATATGGCTACTAAAATGTTACTGGTTAGTATTGCATGTATTGCACGAGATATGTATACATTTACAAAATGCTGACTGTATTATAAAAGTGACCTAACTGTGAACCACTTCTAGTTACATGACTGAAGTTAGGCAAAAACAACTGGATTTACTCCTTTTACTGTACACTTCTTCCATAAGCCTATTTTGATATAACACACTTTTTTATTTCATTAAATTGATCTGTAATAGCAATTTATGATTCACAGTTAGGCAATCAGAAATGAAAATGGACTAAACAAAAGAAATTTTAAAAGAAAAAACATATGTTTAATATCTTTAGTTCCATATATTAACAATACACGAGTGACTGTGAACTTAATTTTTCTGAAAGCTTACACCAACACAAGGCCACAACATTTAAATGCTGGAAGACCTAATTTAAAGTAATTTGAATAAATTGATGGATGCCTAACTTTAGTCAAATATGCAGAGTAGATAAAGTTTTATTTTTAAAATAGATATTTTATTGTATTTGATCAGCTATATTTGTGCAGTCATGAATGCCAATCAAAAACTAGCAATCAACCAGTCATGTTCATTGACAAATAAGCTTTTAAAACGATTAAATGTTGAAAAAATTGACACCCAAGTTAGGCATTTAGAGTAAATAATGTTTTCTTCAGATTGAAGTTGAGAATATGAATATGAGATTGGTTGCCAAGTACTTAAATTCATGACAGCAATAAGCCATTTAATCATCTTCATGGTTATATCTGGTCATGAAAAAATAAATAATCTATTTTGAAACATTGTCAGTCACCGCGAGGCTGAACAAATTATAAACTAAAATTGGTTGGACTAAAATGTATGAAAACACCATTTTTCGCATCAGTGAAAAATTCAGACAATGTAAAAACCTAAGTATCTAGGTATTTTACAGTGAGGTAAATAGTAAATCAATGGCAACTTATATTCTGTGCAAACATTCAGCAAACAACATGTTTTCCAACACTTGAAGTCAATGTTAAATTGAATGCTAATCAATACCAAAACAATTGCTATACACTTCCAACATATACCCTTTCAAAAATTAAAATGAAAAAATGGAGTTAAGGCCCCTTTATCTAGCTGCTTAATGAAAATTCAAAACATGCAAATATATATAAAACCTCTGCTATACATCTCAAAGTGAAAGTTTTTGAGTACAAACATTTCGAAACCCATTCTGAAATAGGGAAGATCAGCTTTTATTTTGACATTTTCGTTTTTGATTTAGACCTACAGTATTCATTTTTAATCAACATGAATATCAGAACACTTAAAATCTAAATAAATAAGTCATGCAATTTTTTCCCACTATGAAAAATGATGTTCTACTTTTCCACTCTGTTTGATGGTACTCCTAAATCAAGATAAGCTTTATCGTAAAATTAAATGCAAACCAAGCCCTAATTGAGTGACTAAGATTTAAAGATTTTACAAAGAAGGTAAACATTTAGTAGTGTCACACCTATCACAGTAACAACAACAACAACAGACAGCTAGATGTTATCAATGCTGATTGTCATCTGGAGGATCATTGGTCAGATTGTTCAGCTTCCGCTTCAAAACATTGGCCAGCCTCTGGAGTCTGAAATTAAAACCAAAGATAAATATGAAACTAGTCAATGATGCAGAATTCAACCCATCCCTAAACTATTTCCTCAATACAAGGCTAGTCATTTTACTTGTGCTTCTGGAATTTTAACCAGTGAAATGTAGATGTTTGCAACTTACGGGTACTAAAGTTCGGGTGAAAAAAGATTTGATTGTACCCTCTACTACAAAACTCATTGTATCTGCCAAGGTGGAACTGACCATTTTCATATCAAACTACTATCTCTTACAAAACTTGTTACTGTACCTGCTAGGGTGGCACCATGGTGAAGGGTTAGAGCATCAAACTCCTAACCAAAAAGTTACTAGTTGGAATCCAGTCACAAGAATTTGACTTGAAATTCCAAAATTCCTTCTCTCTGCCAAAATACTACTCAAATCTCAAGGAAGAAGTCATCATGAGTATCCAGTATAATTTATGAGAACTTGAATCTACAAACAATGTAAAATAAATAAGTTTAAACTAATGTTACTGTACCTTTCCTTGTCTTGTGTCACTGACTCCAGAGCCTGCTCTAGCTGTTTCTTGTCGATTGTCACTGTGCGTACTTGTGACACTAGCCGACTGTTTTCCTTCTGTGCAGCCAGCAGTTCCTGCTTCGTCACGTGCAACTCTTCTTTGTAGGGGGTGGCGGTGTCGTTGGCCTGCTGTTTGAAGGAGTTCTCAACGGAGAGGGACTTGTGCAAGCTACAACATCAATTATACATCAGGTTAGAAACCGTCATCTACATAATTTAGATTTTAAAAAAATCACTTCTATCATTTTTACAGTGACCATGACTTAGCTGTTTGTATGAACCTTTAATTGAAGGGTAACAAACACTTCTTCAGTGAACTCATTTTTTGTACATTGTTGAATCAGTTTTACTGATACATCTGAACATATGTCAGAATACCTTGAATAATCGCTTTATTGCCTTAACCCTAATCCTGCCAAATTTCTGACATGGACTTGTCAATCTTTCAATTTGGACAGTACTGTAAGTTGTTCATAGTGGATCTTACAACTGGAATAGGGAACAGTGCAGATCATGATCAGACTGTACAGTGGTTGTAAAGTAAGAATATCCTACCACAAGCTGGGAATGGGTAAAACAGCCTGCCACAAGCTGGATATGGGTAAAACAGCTACAAAACAGACAGTTTTATGATGAATACACTTGTATTAAGCAGCAGCCTGGTTTGAAGGTCACGTTCAAATTTACCTAACACTTCAGTTTAACACAGACTTTACTGTATAACAGTCACAGATAATAAACTTTGATATCACAGGTATAAGTCACATGAATCCTATACAAGCTCATGACAATCTTAAGGCAAACTTCACAGCATAGCACTTTTGAGATGATTTTAATCAGATTAGGGTCACCTAACAGATAAGGGTCAAAAGTACAACTGTATCTAACTTAATGAAGAAGAAATGTACAGTGATACTCTATCTCAGCACTCACAGGACAGACTGAAGTGCTGGTATGTACAGATGGTATGAACAGACAGTATGTACAGAGCTACTATATACCAAGTTTGGTTAAAATAGCTCGCTTTCTACTTTAAACTATAGAGGGTAAGCGTCTATGTGATGAGACAGGCCAAAGTGAATCTTATATAGCCCCCACATACCTTGTTTGGTGGGTGTATAATTAACTTGTTCTTGAAAAGGGTTTAACAGTTTTCCCCACATAAAACAAGTAGATGTATAGGCCTATGAAATATTGGAAGCAATTATGTATTAGCTGTCATTTAAAAGGCGACTGACCAGCTCTGCAACACCACTAAGATAGTGCCAAATTTTTCTAATTCCAAGAGCCATAATACTGTAAAGCTTGGTCTGAGGCCCATTTTCGGGAGCATAGAATATGGACTTATCTTTATTTTATAAGTGAAAATAATAAACTATTGTACCTGTAGTAAATACGTAACGTCTGAATTTCGTCGTCAAGTTGTTTGGATTTGGCAACTGCCAGGTCCCTTTCTTGTTGAACAGCGACAAGTTTGGCCTGAAATGTATACAAAGGTATACATATAACATAAAATATTAGGCTTTGGCCTTTGTTACTGAAAAATTATCTACCCGTAAATGAAAAATTGGTAAAGAAGGGTCCTCCATATATCATTAAACAGACTTTATTGTCTTTCGCTTAAGTAGATGAAAACAAATTTCCTCTTGCTATGGGCTAAAAGCTGGGGGGATTGAAGAAACTTTCATTTACATGACAGTAAATCAACAGATGTGTCACAATTTCCGTCAATTTTCCTTCAGGTAAATCTCATTTAAATTCATTCTTTTATCAACGGATTTACAAAGGTTTTTCATATGTAGGCCTTACTAGTCAAAATATTACCGCATAATACTCAAATTTGTCAGTCATCCTGTCCAAAATGCTAAAAATACCAACCACTACAGCGAACAACTCTAATACAGCCATGGCCTTGCTTAATTTCTAAAATGGGCTAATACTGGTATGCACTTTTCACTAGGAACTTTACCACTTATAGTTTAATAGGGGTGCCAAATAAGAACACACTAACAATATAACAAACAGGGCAGGCCATACCCTAACACAGATGTACAGGCTGCTGATGGTCTACAGTGGTCTCAGAGGAAGAAATACTTGCTTCCTGACTTGTGTGAACACAAGAGTCAAACTTAGGCCAGGCAAAAATACTACTGTAGTTATGGTAAGATAATGAAAAAATATGGCAGGTAGACAGGAAAAATATTCTCCATTCTGGAAAGGGGCTGATACAGTTTGTGGCAATGCAAGAATAATTTAGAAGAGATAGTAAAAAGAAATCAGTGTCAGGAGGGTTACTTTTTTTGGTTTGACAAATATCTCATATTTTATGTAAGCTATGCCTGATGACAGAAACCTGTTTTTTTATCAGTGTTAGAGAATTCCATGAAGACTACAATGAGATGTTGACCACAACAAGATTCCAAAGTGTACCATTAAATGCTGACCTCTATCGGTCTACACCAGACACAGTCTATGCTTTTTTTTCCTTTTCAAGTTTTTCTTCAGCCTTATACTGTATGTGGTGGCTAAGAAATGCAGCAAAAATGTAAGTTTAAGTTAAGATATGTTTTCTATATACATGCATCCGGAAAACTATGTTCACACCAAGAATGACTTAGAGTGAGTGAGAATTTTGAGTATGATAGACACAAAATTAGGGTCAGTAAATGTGACCTAATATACATGTATAACTTATTTCCTTTTCAAATGGTAAAGACTTTTGCTTTCTTTTGTGTTTTTGGTTTCTGTAATTTCTGCTTCCCTGAAATGAAGTCAGTGAACTTTGAAACTATCTTTTCAAAACTGTAAAATATTCTCATATGTGCCTACTGCAAGATATGTTGCCCTTAAATTTCTCCTTAAATAACCAAGGGGAGAAAAGAACATCTCTGTTGACAGGAATCTTACAGTTTGAAAAGTTTGTAAATATTTCCTTAGTGTTGAATACACAAATATATCGCCATTTAATTTGGCTAACAAACAAAATAACAAGATACATCCCTGATAAGTAGAGATAGTGAAGAAATTGTGATGTTACGTTACAATTTGACAGTCATCAAACAATGAATATCATCAAGTAAATCTGAACTACGATAAAAGTACTTACGGTAACGTATTTCAAAAAAAAATTATGCATTGGCTGTGATTTTTATGACAACATTCTATTTAAGTGGTAAGTTTTTTGGTAGAGAGAACTTTATGGCCACCTACATGTTATACCAGGGTCATTGATACATTATCATTATAATGCTTATACAAGTGCAAGAAAACAACACAATGAATTATGGTATTTGGTAGTGGTGGTGGTGTGTGTGATTGAGGGGGGTGGAAAGTGCTCATGTATTTTGTGCTTAGTAAGTCTAGCCAAAGTTCCTTAGTGTCTAAATCAATTTTGACATCTGTTCAGTTGAAACAGAGATGGCAGATAAAAGAAAAATCACATGCAACTATTAGCTGGAAGGAGGTTCAAACTCGCACACCTACAGACCAACATGTGGGGCAAACAACCTGTGGGCTGCCAAACAACCTGTGGGCTGCCAAACAACCTGTGGGTCATACAGCAGGGTCAGCTATTAAACATGTTTAGAAATAATTAAGTATTACGAGAAACTCTACTTGAGCGATTTTCAGGCACAGAAATAAACCAGACAGTACTGCTCTCACCCAACTTTGAAGCTGAAGCCACTCTGCCGACCTCCTAAAAAATTGTACCAACTAAATATTCATCAAGAAATAATGTTTTTGAGTAGATGACAGATTGTCTAACGATAAAAATATACATCTTGCAAGTAATAAACATTATATTACAACAAGAGGAAGTTGATTGAAAATAAAAAACTATCATACAAAACTTCTTAATAATCAAGTTAATTTACTATGTTATAAATTCTACCCTGATAAAGCCGTATCGTTCAATTTTGTTCGATTGTAAATCTGGCTCCAAACTCACAATCAATCACGATTTCAAGTTCGCCGAGTGATGTAAGATTTCAAGTGTGCTGATAATGGACAAAATATTGAATATTATCTAACAAATTTATGAGGACTCTTGAAGATATAAACTTCACAAGGCAAACAACAAGATATCATGTGCTTCATGTCCAATTGAGCAATTCTACAGGACAGAGTGTTCTGTAAGAAATTGAGACACTTTTCTCCAATTTTAAAATTAATGAACAACATTGCATATATATCTAACAAATTTTAACTTAATTTTTGATATTACAAGGAGTTTACTTGAATCTAAATAAAATAAATTGAACAAAATATTCACAGATGCTTATTTTTGAAGTAAAACTGTTTTTAAACTTTAAATTTTACGTAAAACCACTGATTTAGTCTGTCTAGGTTTTAGGTCAGTTGATTAAAGTTTCAACTAAAATATGTATATATAAAGACTCAAGGCTGTCACTATAACCTCTTTTACAACACTCAAGTCATGGCATTAATAATCTAGTAACTAATGGCTACTTTAACTATCGGTTAACATTGAACTTTTGAGAAACCGCAGACCTAAAAAGCACACAATTTTTCACGTCTGGCCTGACCAGAATACAACCGTTATCATGGCTGGCAAAGTCCGCTAAAGTAACTGAACTTCAATCTGCGCTATCATGCTGTAATCTATGTGACATTTCGCAAAGTCTAAAACAAATACAGGTGTACATGTGTGGCCCTCTCATCTCCCAGGTAACCTTAATGCCCATCCGGACTGACCAATCAGCCACAAGCTTTTAGAGACAAACAGATTACATTTTCATCCAATATAACGGATATACAGATGTTACGCAGAAATATTTAATGAATTTGGCGCAACCAGGATGAAAAACAGCTTTATGACCATGACTAGAATGAGACAATTAATATTCTTGCATACCAGACCCATACCTGAGTGACAGGTAAACAATTATCAAGTATTGCAAATTCATAGGGTTCGATAAAAGTCTTTAAGGATTGCTGATGTCATAATTCTTACCCTGCTGCTGGCAGCAAGTGATTCTGCCTTTGTGACCAGTGAAAATCATATTCAGCAGTCTGATCATGATCTACATTCTTCACGCACCCCTTTGAAAAACTAATGGTATTTTCCTAATTGAAAATAACGAATACATTTTAGCAGCTATTAAGCCCACAGCAAACTATAAAATAATTTTTCAAGGCAATTCTAACATGATGTGTGAACCTTGACTGAATCATCCACATTTTGTATACTTAAATTGTATTTAGTACTATACATGGTCTGATGCAGGGATGAGGTAATTAAAAATGTAATTGTAATTAAATGTAATTAATAACATTTTAGCAAGTAATTTAAACTCTTTTTGCATTTGTCTGTCATTCCAAAATGAGTACAACTTCTGCACAAACCATTCACAATAGGGGCCATTCTGGAGTACTTTTCTACCCCTGCCAAGACCAAACTTTTTCAACTAGAGAAATGAATAACAATACTGTAAATTAAAGTATTCAGATCACTCAACATTTCCTTAGCTTACTTGAGAGACATTCATTCTTTATCAAAGATTGAAAAACAAATAACAGTCAGTTGTTGATATGAGGTCACAATAATAAAACAGAATATAGCGGAGAAATTACTACTAATGTAAACACATAAGTGTGTGTTTTTAAATATTTGATAAATTGATATAAATTCAAACATCACTATCTCTAAGTTAGTACAACAATGAGAGATTTGAGTGTTCACTGGTAGTTGAATCAGAGTACTGTATAAATTTACCCAAGATCCTGTGCATATAGGCCCAAGATAACCCTTGTGTTTACATATTTGTTGATATCTGCCGATGTTACGACAATAATTTTCATTGTAAAAAATTTTCAAACCTTTCTCAATGAATTAATCTACACAGCATTCAAATTATTCAGTAACAAAAGTTTTTCATGAGCTGACCAACTGGCTATGGCATTGTGTGAAGACCTAATTAAAGGGTAATTTTAGCCGAAAAATTCACATAGACATATTTAAACTGTCATAATTTGGTGTTGACATACAATGTTTGATTTTAAGATGTATTCACAACTCAAACCTTAAGTAAATTTACACAGTAAGAGTGATGGCCTAATAAAAATCAACACTCCTCGATCTAGCAGGGATAAATCTTCAAAAAGCCTTCAAAACAGAGACAAACAACCTCTATTGACGGCAATAATTGTTCCCAATTACAACAAACCTTTCAAAAATCGTACCTTAATTAATGCAGAACCCTATTCCGTTAATGCGTGTTTGTTTGCACATGGATCGAAAAGAAAAGTGGCTAAACATCACCTTTTGTCAAATAGCTCGGCAAAACTTCGCTTTCCAAAAAAACAAATATTTAAACACTGATGTAAGACTTATACACCCTCGAAAGTACCCGGCGGAACATGCTTCACGATGTCGTACAAGATTCTCACAAGATTTTTAATCTCTAAAACAAACACGTTTATACAAAACACTTTGCGGTCTCATTAAAATCGAAATTTTCACATAAGCGTAATAACTTATATAAACCTATTTTGAAAATGTTTGATTTATTTTTATAAATCTTTTCCTAGCACTTTATACAAACTTCAAAGTACTTTAACAGTAAACTTTCATAGTATACACAGTCTAAAATAACATTTCCATTTCAAAATGTACACATTAAGATCAACTGCAAACTTAACGGGTCACAGGTTACCGCATGCTCATCAAATTTTCATGAAATTTTCTTGTATGTACATGTAGGCTACATGCATTTTGTTTTAAAAATCTGCAACATGAAAAAGAGTCTGTCTTTGCTATTAATAAAATATTAAGCAAAATGATATGGTTTTCAATTAATACAGTCTTCAATGATGAGGTAACAATTTCTTTTACATTGCATGGACATAAAATATTGTGAATTCTTAATAAAATGCAATTTAGTGGGTACTTGAATACCTGGATTTACAGAAAATGGCAAACAGCTTCTTCATTGGGATCTAAAATTTGTACATCCACCCACTAACAAAAGCCATTGAAAAATGTGCCCAAATAACATTTATTTGATGGTTTAACAGTAAACTATAAATTTAACATTCTGATCAACATTTTAAAGAAGTTTTTCTCTCATAAATTACATGTTAAGACGCTCCCACCCTAAATTTGTACATGCAGACAGGAATATGCTTCAACCATCATAAACTACGTCTGCAGTGAATCCAATACACACAGGTGCTTGACTTATACATTCCTTCCCAAGAACAAAGACTGCAACTTACCGTACAGCATTTTTGCAGTTAAAAATCATAGACTGCAACTACACCTATTTATTATTTAAAACTACATGTATTCGTGCATGTTTCTCTCCTTTCTACAGCATCTTTCACCATCTTCTGTAATTTCTACATGACCTTATGTGCATTACACAAAATTAACAACACAAGCTGCCTTATCTACATAACGGCATACCCTCGGCACCTAGCACACGTGCATGACTCACCGTGACACCGGATCAGGTGGTGGACTTGGTGCAAACCTTATATTTATTGCTTCAGTCTAAACAAAGATATATTCAATCATTACTCCTTTTTAAATGGATTCTTTTTCAAAATAACATGGTGAAAATAACTTAAAATCTTATTTCAAGTGTGAAGTTACTCTCGAAAGACGTAATAGACCTTTCTTTTAAGCTGTACTCTTCACTATAGGTTAAATGTGCATCAACAATAAATATTTTTTGCATTCACTGCAAATATAACATGATGGCTGAAGTATTCATGCAAGTCTTCCAACTGTATTTCCATTCTTTATGAACACTACAGCTTTAACTGAATGTGATTCATGCCCACATCAATAAGGCTTCACTCATTGAATTGGAGGTGCCACAAAGAACGCCCCACCCCTTTTTATATTAATTTTCTACTCATAGAAATATTTTATCCGCACTAATTAAATATTTTAATTCAGTGTTTAAAATCAAAGTCATTTATTTAATATGTCAATTCTTTCTTCATTTTTAAAAATTTAACTCAGATCCCTGTTCTTCATGCAGTAATAAAATATTGTGCTTTTAGATGACAAAAAAAAAACCACCTAAATTTTGAAAAAAAAAGTTTTACCACTTTACCTGTTACATACATTCGCAGCATGGTTTGAATTCCCCTTACTTCAAAATATTAAATATTTCATTTTTGATAAAATACGTTTACATAGCTATGAGGACTTTAAATTATCATGAAATTCAAATATTTTAATGCAATGCTCTGACATATGGGTAATACCACAGATTTGGGTATATTAAAATTTCATCTTCTCAAAACAAAAGAAAACTTGAATAAGCTCAAAGCAAATATTCCTTGATACTAGAAGAACATTTCCAATCTTACTTGATAAATATATTGTATGCAAAAACATTCGCTAACAAAGAAGTTTCGGAAATGTATCTTATTTTAATACCGGTATGGCTTGACCTGAAATAGTTTCCACTGAAACCATATGACATCAAACTTATTTATGATGCAACAAAAAATAATATCTAATTCTGCATATTTGAAAATCTTTTATCGCTAAGAGGGTCGTAAAATGTATGTAAGACTCATGTCCTCCACCTATGGTATGTTACTGTATAACTACAGTTTTTTGTATTCACCATTTTATCAACTAGTAACACTAGTATGGGTTCATATACATGTCCATCAGTATATTATTCATGTTGAACTGATATATGGCAATTTTTCTTAGTGATAAATATTGGTTGATCTTGTTTCTTTTGCGCTAATTGTAATATTTTACTTAGATCTTAAAGTCAATTTCTGAACCAACTGAACTTCAGTTACTTAGAGGTGGGCAGTTTACCTAACCATTGTTTCTGAAAAGGACAAGTACTTTACTCCAATCCCCCTAAAAGAAACTGCCAACTTTGGTCCTATAGGGTCAGATCAGAAGCAAGGCTCGAATGTACCGGTATGGTCCTTAATCAGTAAGTGGTTTAATGATTACAAGTCAACTGCCTTCACCACTGACCAAGGAGGCAGTGCCTTAACCACTGACCAAGGAGGCAGTGCCTTAACCATTGACCAAGGAGGCAGTGCCTTAACCACTGACCACCACTGACCAAGGAGGCAGTGCCTTAACCATTGACCAAGGAGGCAGTGCCTTAACCATTGACCAGGGGCGTGCCTTAACCACTGACCACGGAGGCAGTGCCTTAACCACTGACCAAGGAGACAGTGCCTTAACCACTGACCAAGGAGGCAGCGCCTTAACCACTGACCAAGAAGGCAGTGCCTTAACCACTGACCAAGGATGCAGTGCCTTAACCACTGACCAAGGAGGCAGTGCCTTAACCATTGACCAAGAAGGCAGTTCAAAAATCTCTTAAAAACATACAAAGTTTCCTACTGTGATATTCTCAAAGTGACTTAATGTTCATCCGAGGATCAAACCTAGGATGGAAATGAAGACAATGGTGGCTAAGCTGGAAGATTTCAGATTCCACCACCAATACTGTAATGGATACACCTTACAATATGGCACCAGTACTTTTATATCAAAGAGCGAACTGTAAGTGTCAAAACTGCTTGGATCATTCCAGTCACAGTTTGCAAGGACAGAGAGGTCATATGTTTGAGCAGGCAGTTGTGTATTTGTCTTACCTTGAGTGATCTGTCCATGCCACCATCAGCATCACTCTCCCTCTGGTAACGTAGTAACTCATCCTCCAACTTCCGACACTGGAAAATATGCTAAATTAATGAACAATAAAATTCTTGCCTTTTTGATTTCCTCAAAATTTGTCCATTCTTTATATGTTTAACATTATTGTACAACAAAACAAAAATATTTGATAATGGTTGTGATATGACTGTAATATTATAGTCTATTCAACTTCCATCAAAATTCTCAAGTGTAAGCACAATGCAAAACTCTTTCAATTCAATAAGTCAACCTACCTATTTTTCAGTAAATCTTTGAAATACAAAAATATTTCTTCCTGCAACTGTTGCTTGAAGTAACTGTCTTACAAACATTCTGCTAAATTTTTAATGGGAATATTTATTAAAGGAATCCTGTAAAATTAATTTACCTTTGCAAGTGCAATATCCCTCTGTTCCATGACAATCTGCATTTCTTCCTGAGTTACCTCCCTTTGTCTCTGCCTCATTGCCTCAACCTTCTTCATGAGTGTCGCAGTTTCGTTGTCTCCAGAAGACGGTGAGTCAAGTCTTGACAACAGCAAATTCATATCCTAAAATTAACCAGTGAAAGAAAATACAAGGTCTCTCTTATTCATAATTTATTTTCCTCTGGTGCTAAGACAGACTAAGACACAGATATGATTTCATTCAGACTAGGCCAAATCAGTCTGAAGTCAAGGCCTACTGTTTTCTGATAAGTTTTCATGTCTTATTTGTATTTCTTATACTGCTTTGTTAAATCAGCTAATGTAGGTGGTTGACAACAAAAAGTGTGCACTAAAAATAAACCCCCTATTCTGACGCAGAAATTTTGTTAATTTGGCCCTGAACTGCCTTCACAAACCAGTACTTCTGATCAAATCTGCTTTGAACTTGATCATAATTTTTAGGTCTACAGTATGGATCACTGTGCACATCTAAAAGCCTCAAACTTGGTCACAATTTTCATCAGCATTGTGGCTGACTGTCTTGGCTAATTTCAATAAACATCTGTTCATTTTTTTGCATTTACATATGCTTTGTGAGTTTTTATAGTACTCTGCCAATTTACAAGCACAATTACTAATGAGGCCCAAGTTCCGAAAGGTCATAACTCCTTCCTTATTTCATATAAGTTCTGTTCTGCAATGCACGCTCAATACATAATGTATTAAAAGTCTTCACAATATTCCTGAGGCAAAAAAAATACTTAACCATGGGAAATTTCATAATGCATACAGCATTTTTGTTCGCAATCAACATTTAACAATTACAAATTACAAGGTACTAAAAACGATATGTGGAAAACAATATCCTGAGAATTCAAAATAGTACATGGTCTCTGGCAGCAAGGCAGAAAAATATCAGTGAATAGACTAAGACAGAAAACTCATGTGTCTCTAGACACACATGGCTCACTGGTATCAGGCACAAACACCCTACTTTTAGGTTCATCTATTCAAATATTCTTTCAGCACCTGTCTTAAATTTCTTTCAATTCTACTTGTTAATCAATTATCCAAATGTCTGTTACATTTCTTTCTTGAACATTTAAAAAAGCATTATCAATAAAAATTCACACACATAATATTATGACGTTTTTGTTGTACTTTGTTTCCAAATAATCAATGCGAGCTAAATTGAGAGAATGTTTTTTCGTTAGAGTGTTTTTCAAAACATAATAAAACTGCAATTCTAACAAAACTTTGGGCTGTTTTTGCCTTCTCTCTCCAGACACAGCTTTGTTCATGCACTTTAATATTTTGAAAGAGCAAATTGTATTTAACTAGACTGTAACGTCTAGGTCTATTCTATTTCCACCTTCTGAAAACTGCACTCAACTATCTTCTCACAACAATAATAAAACACATTTTGTTATAATGCCCTTTTCCTGTTGTTACTGTTTTTAGTTAGGTTTTCTTTCACAGTTATTCAAAGCATATTAAAATTTCCAACGCTTTGAACATTTCAAATGAACTCCTTCATAAAAAGACGAACTTCAACCATAAATAAACAAGACTAAACTACCAGTACTCTAATTCAACTTATTTCAGACTAAACACCATTTCTAACAAGGCTTAAATTAATTGTAAAGAAGAAATTTCTATGGTCATTCAAACTGATATCTTGTTCCCCATTTGCAACACGTATTTCTGTCTCGGCTGCCACTGTAGACCACGATTACCTTTACCTAAAACTATGAAACTCTACTGTAATGCAGTCATCTGCTGCAATCATGGAAATGGTTAAAAAGGTATTTCTGTCTGTGGCAACTAGTTCTACATTTGTCAACACTATATACCACCAATGGTGCAGACTGACCAGGCTCTGCACTGTTTATTACTCTGTTACTCAAATTGTTTTTGAGCAATTGCTATTGATGGACTTGAAATGTGACATGTCCATGTTAGCTAGCATTTATTAGTACTATGGTTGATAAATACAGACAGAATTTAGACTGCAAATGCAAACGAGGGGCAGTATCGTTTTACAGTAGGTTATATGTTATACATATCTTTTCACCACGACTGTGTACTTTAAACGTACATACACATTTGAAGTCTTAGACATGGTTAAGTCTCACCAATGCAAACACCCTGCATTCATGTTTTCAATGTTTAAACATAGTTCTACTCTTTCAACACTCTTCACTAAATGTGGAAACCACTGAAAACAACAGTGACAACAACAACAACATTGTGTTGTTTCATATGTGGTATACCATCTTACCCCCGCTAAATTTCCAAAATGGATGTGTCCATCTTTCAATCTGGACAGTACATGTACTAGTTATTGTTCCAAGGGCTGTTCACTGACAATGAACTGACTGAATAGTGCACAGTGCAGATCATGATCAGTCTGCATAGATGGAAAGACAGATTCTTTTACCACCAGGAAGATATGAGTTAAGATCCCTTTTATGAAATCATTCACCCAATGAAAATATAAATGCACGAAGGCAGTATATCATGGTAAGACAGTGAATAGTTTGTGTAACGTTGTATACCTCATTATCGAATTGCTCATCCTCAAACTGTATGTCTAGGTCTGAATGATCCAGCAATATTGAATTCTCATCCCTGCAAATGTAGTGCATCAAATCTTCTTTAAATGCAAGTCATATTATTCGTATCATTCCAATCTTTCATTGGAAAGTTAAAAAGATATCATTATGCTACAAAACCAAACTTCCATTTTATCTAGAAAATTAAGTCTTCTACTTCAATTGATGAAGTGCTTCACACAGAGAAATTATTGATGCATTGTGTTAATTAATTGTCGCATATATGACCCGTGACAAATTTTCTGTGTTGCTAACTGTTCTAGTGGACAAAAAATAGTTTTTGTGGAAATCTCTAAAATGTTGACTACTTCATTTGACTACTACACAGAATCCATGTAAGGGAGGTAATGCATGGTACCTGTGGAAAAAAAGGTAATACATCACACCCATGTGAAGGAGTTAATACACAGAGATCAATTGTTGGATATATATCTCAGTACAAGTAATTCACAGTTCCTTTGTATAAGAGGTAATAATCAGTACCTGTGTGAGGTTCCTTTGTTTGGAAGGTAAAACAAAGAGTACAATGTACCTGTGTGAATCAAGCCTGGACTCAAGTTGCTGTAAGCGAGCCATTATATCATCTCTCTCATCGTTAGCAACCTTCATCCTGGCAACTGTAGCCTCATCTCTCTTCTTCTGGGCTGCGTAAACCTCCTCCACTAGATCTGAAAGTATAGAGAACTAACAGAATGCATATTTCAAACAGGTCCACCAGATTACAGTGAGGCTTCAGTCTGTGGAACAAACACCACACTGAGACTGTGTTACTTCTAAGACTTCTGTCGTAAAAGGGAGTTTAAAATTGGTACTTTTTAAAAAGAAAATTAAGACCCTTTTCAAATAAAATCAGACACCTTTACAGCAACATTACCATTCTGTATGACCATGATAATTTGGCATCAGGGTTAGTTTATGCTCTCAAATAAATTAATGTTACCATAGTTATACCCAAAATATGAATCTGATCATTTAGATTGTTCTTAGTCCCAGTTGACCATAGGATTCCTCTAAGGTGAAACTGCTAAGACTCCTGACAGGCGCAGACAGTTGTAGAGACAGATGCTGATACAAGGGAATCTGGGTACCAGACCTTAGCTCTTTTACGAATACACCCCTTGGTTCTTTGATGTGCCCGGTGTATAGCACAGATACATGCGAGACTACCTCTGGGTTTCTAACCAGTTCACCTATAGATGGGTGGGAAACACTGGAAAGCGCTTCTAATGTTTCAGTGCCCCGGCCGGTATTCAAACTGGGGACCGCCAGATTGGTATTCCAGAGCCTTTACCACTTGATCATCATGCCACTCTATATGAATCTGTGTAACTTTTTATTTTAATTGAGTAAGGTGAAAACTTTTTTTGACTATCCTATTAAAAAATTAATTACCCAATATACATGTATTTTATAAGATTTACTTTCTGATATCAACAGACATAATAATAATAACAAGAGCTGTCAGTAGGACAGCGCGCTCGACTTTTTTAGTGCTTGCCAATAAAACAAAACTTTGACAGTTAAGGGCACACAATACTTTAACTAGGAATTTCTAAGTACAAATCAAGAAACATTTTCACAGAGTTATCTTCTCTTGCTTACAGATAGGTCTCATGATGGTACATAAGTACTCCAACTTTCAAAGTAATATCTCAAATGGTTAAGTCAACAAGTGGACAAGAATGAAAATTTTAACCGAGTTTTAAGTCAAAAAGGGCCATAATTCATATAAAATCCTTGACAGAATTACATTCTCCTGCCCATGTTTTGGGATCATGATGGTAAACAAGTATTCCAACTTTCAAAGTAATATCTCGAACAGTTTAGTCAAAAAGTGGACTGATACGAAAAACTTAACCAAGATTCTAAGTCGATAAAGGGCCTTAATTTTTAAAACAAATCCCTGACAGAGTTACCTTCTCTTGCCTACAGATGGGGGTAATGATGTAAACAAGCATTCAAAGTTTCAAAGCAATATCTCAAAGGGTTAAGGCAATAAGTGGTTTTACCCATATTCAATGTATTTTCTAAGTAAAAAAGGGGCATAATTCTGTTCAAAACCTTGACAGAGTTATGTACTCTTGTCTGTTGATGTAGGTCTGATGGTAAACAAGTATGGTTAGTTTCAAAGCAATACCTCCAATGGTTTTGAAATAAAGTGAGGTGGTACAAAAACTAACCAAGCTCATACACTTTCTAAGTCAAAAGGGCCATAATTCTGTCAAAAACCTTGACAGAGTTATGTACTCTTGTCTGTAGATGTAGGTCATGATGGTAAACAAGTATGGTAAGTTTCAAAGCCATACCTCTAATACTTTTGAAATAAAAGGAGGTGGTACGAAAAACTTACCAAGCTCAATACACTTTCTAAGTCAAAAAAGGCCATAATTTGTCAAAAACCTTGACGAGTTATGTACTCTTGTCTGTAGATGGAGGTTATGATGGTAAACAGTATGGTAAGTTTCAAGCCATACCTCTAATACTTTTGAATAATGGGTACGAAAAACTTAACCAAGGTGTGACACCACGCCCCCCCGAGTAGGATAGCTCCCCTTTTCTAGGCTAAAAATGATGTCACTGTATGTTATTTCTTACATGCTTTCAAAACATTCATAGTGTTTTACACATTTTGCTTTACAGAAATACAATATATCCATGTTGAATGCTGCTATAACTTTAATATCATTCAAACTATAAAAATTCTTCACGCCTTGTTTTATTTAAGTAATATCTATGTATTATCCTTTTGTACCAATTTAGATGAAAGGAAGATTTTGAAGTTTATGTCGTTAATATGAATATGAAATTGATCAGACATGTAGATAAGGTAACGCATTACTTTAATTTACCTGTTGTTATTCGCTTTCATGTTATCAAAGCCGACATAAACCCTTTGTCTCTAACAATTAACGGCTCAATACCAGGAAAATTAAATTGATATTAAAATGTAAATCACACTGCGTGATACTGATCAAATATCATATCTGAGCGTGAAAAAGAAAAAAAACAATATCGTCCTGAAAATAATCAAACGGATTTAATCAAACCGAGCATGATTTTTTTTCACAAAGTTTATTATTTTAGCTCAGTGTAGGGACAGATAATGTATTTCGAAAGTTATAATCTGACAATTTATTAATATAAGTGAGTGTTTACTGAGAGAACATCCCAAGTTTCAAAGGCATCAATGCCTTTTCTGAACTAAGCCACATCAACCGGTGAGAATTATCTAAAAGTCATTATAATTTTATGCTTTTAAGTTAATACCTTTCCTCCATGAGGGAAATACAGACAGTATCCCATCCTAATAAAGCCTTGGTGGCAAAAAACATTTAATGACCCGCCTTTAACAAGTTTTCCTTTTTCAAGTACAAATGAACTTGTATTTTCATTACTAGAAAAGCAAATTTCAAGCAACTCAAACGATAAAGCTAGTCTGACATGAAAATTTATATAACTATAATTTAACTGAAAATTTCATTCCCTTAAAAAATCAATTTTCTAGTACTCCAGTGACCCGCAGTCACAATTATATTAGTATGAGCTACACTACATACATGTATATACAATTAGGTAAATGTTTTTAACATGTATCTTACAAACACAAGTGTTGTTAGCAAATCATGGACTGATGGCAAAACTGTTGTAAGTCCTTCTTTATTTCATATAAGTTATTACAGTTTTGCATTATGTATTGAGAAAAATTCATTTTGTTCCAATTAAAATTGTTTTCAATCATTTATTAAAAATGGAGAGGTTTCAAAACTCTTGATGTGTTTCTTTCTTTCTATTTCTCTGTTTTAACTCGCCAGGATTTGAATTGGTTGTCTTGTGAAAAATATGATACATTTGTAAATGACCATGCATGTTTACTAAATATTTCAAAGTCAAATTTGGAACAAAATATTGGTCCCCAACAACATCTCAAGATGACGGGTAAAAAAAGAATAGTCCAGTTAGGGCAGTTTCTGTCAACAGAAATTGAAATTAATTATTAACAAATGTTTATGATTCTACATTATTGATTTCCCCTTTCTGTAATTGATTTCCTTTTCTAATTAAAGAATAAAATTACGGTTTCATTTTACATGTATTAAAAAAAGAAAAGAGACCCACAAATATTCAATTCCACTCCAATAATAATGAATTTACAGCATATCAAAATTGCCTGGATTGTACTGTTTAATAAATGTCTCCATGTAACTAATAGGAAACCCTTTCAGGAAATGTCAGTTCCCGACTCGCCTCTTTCTTCCCACTCGTAATTTACACAGTCTAATCCTGGAGACATGCTGGGGAGCAGAATTTGCCAGGAAAGCTATTTCCCATCATGAATTATGTTTACATAAGCTGCGGCAAAACTTCAAAGTGAAATATTGCTTCACAATACAAGATGATTGGCCGTACAATTAGTCTGCGAGGAATCAATACACGGAGATGAGGGGTAGATTGCCGCTATACCTGATCCTGAGTTATTGCACGTCAGATTGTCTGTCAATCAATATGCCTGTCTGTATATCATATTTGATAAATAGGTTCCTTAAACTTTTCATTCAAAATACGAAATAGTGACATGAAATATTCATTAAAAGTAAAATAACTAATGAATACATCAAAACATGTAAACATCCAAGAAGATTTTGATGCCACAATGATCACCATAAAATTACCAGTGCTGGCTGACTTGGTGCCTTTAAACCTTAGATTTCAAAACTCCCACAACAGACTTGTCCAGCTTCATTTTGGACTGTACCATTTAATGATCACAGGGAGGCTCAGTGAAAATTTACTGATTGATAACGATCAGTATAGATCATGATCAAATTGCATAGATGTGTTGGCTGATTATGATCTAAACTTGTTGCCGAAGTAGAATCATTGAAGCCATAACGGTTAGGGTTATAACAAAAGATCCACTCTCCAATGCTTTTACTTCAATGCTTAAATGTATACATTCATCCATACAGAAGACAAAACTTACCAGCTGCTTTATGTAGATTGGATGAATCTGCAGTCTGTTCTACACCTTGCGCTTTGATGGTCAGTTTCAGTGTCTCTATCTCTGTTTCTTTGACTTGCAGTTCATTCCTCAGCTGAAAGATATTATTAGATCTGAACTTCTTAGTTCTAATGCAATCGTATGTGCACTAACATACTGCCAGATAACGAATAAAATTTTGTTGTAATTGATTAAATCTTTGTTGATACTGATTTGTAAAAGAATACATAACAGTACCACTGTTGTTATTACTGTCTCTATCCTTCTAGAGGTCCAAAACACTGCAAAACCGCTATTTTTCTGACTTTTAAGTGAGGATTCAGAAAAATGGCGGTTTGGCGACGATTTAGACCTGTAGAAGGATGAAGAGAGTAACAATAACAGTGATCCTGTTACACCAGTATGTTTTTACAAATCAGTATATACAAAGATAATTTTAGATTTAAACAATTCCAACAAAATTTCATTTGTTTTCTTACATTTGTTTTGAAAAAAAATAAACCGCCATTTTTCTGACTTTTGAATGACAACCCTATGTCATTTACAGCCTTAAAACAACCAAACTTCCAGTCGGAAATCCAACAAAAATGTATATCTGGAGGCAGGTTTAACATTAGGCGTTCATTTGATATATAAATATATAAAATACATTAAGCCGTTCTAGAGATAATCAGAATTATATGCCTTGTGGCAAGACTTTTTTTATCGAGTATATTAAATAGATACAGGTTACCACTAGGACCATGGTGACAAATACGTTACAACACACCCACCTTTTTTTTGAATTAGTGAAAAGTACGTTAACAGGAAGAACACAGGAATTTATTTACCTAAGACAGTAAGGAAAGTATTTTTTAATAAATTACACTCAAGAACTTAAAAGTAATACTTTCAGTCAAATAAATTGTCTTTTAATAGTGTTAAAGGAAGATTTTGCCAATGATTGATGAGCCATTTTCTTTTTATGATTGCTGTACAGTCAGCTATGAAACTGAGAGTGAAAAATTGAAGTTACCCTTCTTGCTTCCTGTCTTTGTGCATCTATTTCACTGAGAAGACTGGTTATATGCTTATTCTGATCCGGATCAAAACTGGTTCCAGTTCCCATATGTAACCTTGGTGATCCTGATGGTAAAAATGGTGGATCTGGCAGCAAAGATGTATGCCCAGTTCTTTGAGTTGGGAAATAATGCCTGTAATATCCTGAGAAATTTGTACTTGTACCAAGTCCAGAGTCTGGGGAAGAATGTGAACTCTGACCTCCAGTAGCACCTGTTGTTGTTGTTGTAGTTGGACCGTCTGCTGCAGAAGGTGTGTTTTGAGTTGCTGCTCCTGCCATTGTAGGGACAGAAACTGACTGTGATAGAGGGCGCTCTAGTAACCCAGAGCTACCTGGCAGGCTGGCGTTTAGGGCTGGTGTGGACATGGGTCGTTGAAGTGCTGATGGAGGATAAAGTGCTGTTGAATGTAACAATGGGTTGGCAAAATTTGATGGCAGACTTGGATAATTTCCAGACAAGAGGCTTCCACTATATGGCAGGAAGGGGCTAGCACCATAGGGATGTCCGTACAAGCCACGTAAAGGTGGACTCATGTTGGAGAATGGGAAGGTAGGAGACCTCTCTGTATTGGTCTGGGACTCTGCGTCATTTTGTGGACTTGAACTGGATCTTCTGTCCCTTGAAAAATCTGAAATGTCAACAAAATGTCTTCTTAACACAATCATATGCTTGCATTTTCTTTTTTTTTATATCACAAAAAATAATTTGTAAACTGCAAAAAGTTTATCATTTCAATAGCTATTTGGAATTTTGTATTTTTTTTACAGACAAGTAAGATAAACTTAAGACCATCACAGGTAATCTTCACTCAATTGGTGCTGTACTTACTGAGGCTTCTCCTGGAAGACTTTGGGGATGACTTTGGAGAATGTTTTGGGGAGGCTCTAGGTGATTTAGTAGACTTTGTTTTCTTGTCTTTCACTATCTGAGACTCTAAGCTTCTCTGCACCTCACTTCTCAGTTTTGGTTTGCTGTTAATATATGCAAAAGAAACATTCTGTACCTGATCACCCAATGTACTTATTGTAAAGTAATAAAAAAGATGTTATTTATACTATATGATAAACAACATGCATTCCTTTACATATAAACATTTTTCTACCTTTACCACTTAAGGGAAAAGGTGGGCAGGGCAAAAGAGAGACAGAAAGAGCTTTTATCTTTATATTTCAAAGATATTACTTCAGAAAACAACAGGGCCTAGATGACAATATTTGGCCCACTTGAGTCAGAAGAGAGCATCTTTTATTATGGACTGACCTGCACATTTTCCCCAGATTTCATTCTATGCTATTCTATAGAAAAATCTTTAAAGCCAAGGAAAACAGCAAGAATATGAAAGAAAGACCTATGCTTTTGAGTAAAAAGAACACAGTTTTGTCATTATTTTATCAGCAAATTAGTTTGTCTATCTTAGCAAACTTAAATTTATCATGGAGCTTTAAAGTAATAAATAAAATGAAAGAATTTCTAATAATGATGAACGAAACACTGTAAATAATCTTTATCAAATAAACCTTTTTTTGTAATGTCAAACCATAGCTCTGGTTGGCCAGTATAAAATGTACAAAAACACATGATATTGCTACGTTTGTGATGTGTTTGAACATACAAAAATGAGCTGCCTAATAAATACACAAATGTTTTCTTTTTTATTTGCCGTATCAATACAAAAACATGCGTATCTTTCTATCAGTAAACATATTATTCGATCGTCAAATATTGCTTAAAAACATTTATCTATTTTCTTAGCAATTATGGCAAGTATTTACAAGTGCTCAGTGCGAAGTTTACAGATCCTAATCAAATGTTCATTTAGGAACAATGAAAATATTTACAACCAAACAGATTCTGTTTGTCCACATTTCTAGCTACTGTTTGATAGATAAATAAGATATTTGCGCGTAACAAACGTTTTTATGTATTTTAGAACCGTTAATCTGATCATATCAAGTAATTCTCAGCCTGATAGTAAACTTGCACAGTGTTAAAAACGTTTACATATTCGCCAAGAGTAAAGATACAGAAGCCGCCATGAGTAAACTTCATTCTCGAAATACAAATCAATCTACAAGATATGAGTTTATTTAGCTTTGAGCGGTATACAATAGGGCCAAAATTAAATATCAGATGGGGATAAACATTGGGTGAATTGCAAAGGCAATATAGCCGGAGCGTCCAATTGAACTGAACAATGAGTACCGCGAGACAACTTTTGTCAATCGTTAATTAAACGAAGACCAATCAAGACTAGAGTCAAATAATAACGTTTCTTTGACTGTAAGATTGTCATACTGAAATAAAACATGTATGGATGTTAATATTCTAGGACAATTTAGGATTAACTTCATTATTGTGGAGACAGTGAATTAGAAATCTAAAAGTTTGAAAAATGCAGTCATCTCATACTGATTAAGGAATAAGTTATAAATGTAGACAAAATAATAGTATTTTTTTATTTTATAAATGCCAAAGAAAACGTATTAGTTCATCTTGGTTTTTTTCTTAAAAAAATATTGCTATAAATTATTGATATTAGTTTCTCTTCCCAAACTTTAAAAATATGATCATGTGAAACTGAGACACATAAGTATTTTGTTGGTGCTTGGAAAATAAAAATGGATTACTAGTTGATACAGAAGTAGAAATATAATTCATAGAATATTTTCATTTATTTTATGTTTTTCGGTGGTTAATCAAAATATAACGGTGAATTATATCCCTATAAACTAACAGTCCACTCAGTGAAAATTATCAAAATTTTCTACCCGGTTTGACGTCAAAATATATACCGAGGGTAACAAACGCAAGAAACCATACAACGATGACGTGGTTAAAATGATGTCATCTTTGTTATGCTTTCTGATGATGTTCCCCGCGATTTTAGACATTTTAGTGAAACAAACTCAAAAGTAGAGTTATGGACATAAAATAAAAAATGCGCCACGTGTGAAAATATCACTTTTGGTGCCCACTCAGTGAAATTATAATGTGATATTACACTGAAACCAACAATTATCCTCTATATCATATAATATAAATATATACCGGGTATATTTTATTTAATTTCCTTTTCACCCAACTGATACTTTTTGCCAAATTCACAGTTTTCATAACAGGTCAAGCATTTAATTACCATTATTATGCCATTGTGAAGCTTTTGTGGTTTTAACTAAACAGTGCAAAAATATCTTTGAGCTCTTAGTTTTTTCCTTGTCACAGTCAAAAGCATGATAAAAGTATCTTTTACTGTAATGAAACTAAAAACAAATGCAGAAATTGAATTTTAATTAGTACTTACTTGCTAAAAAGGGTTCTGACTCAAATTTTTTGGTTCGACAATCTGTGTACACCAATGTGCAAAGGAATAGTTAATAAAACAGATGTCTTAACCAAGTAACATTAATTTTGTAAATAAAGAATACTTTACAAGGTTTTGATTCTTATTATTCTAATTATCACAAAATTTCAATAAGACTTAAATTTCAGTAACACGTGGCAACTATTAAAAATAGTTGTAAAAAAAAAGTAAACAAAGTTGAAAATGAAATAACAAAAAATAAATTCATCTCAATTCATCACCCAAATTAATTCAACATTAAATCACAAATGAAAAAATTGTTGCTACTGGTGTAAAAAAAAATTGGCGGCATCGGGTTAAAAAACGTTTTCATTTGCGCCAGGAGCAGAAGAAACAGATCCAAACAAACAGTAATCAATTTCTGTGTCTTGTTTCACTAATCACCTCGTGAAACTTAACCCCGCACGAATAAATATGGAAAAATAATCAATTTCAATCACAAACCAGTTCAAGCTCTCTTGGATTTCTGTTTACATAGTCTGTCAACGGAATCGCTAAAAACTCTAGATGATAGATTCATACATCGCAAATCAGGCGCAAATCGCTATCTTTCCCGTTACATTAGACTAAAACAAATTATCGCCGAGCGGGATTTGTTCCTCGCTAATAATTAAATGGTGCCACGTTTGCCACCAATTAGCGAGTGATTTGATTGTACTTAATTCACGAGAAAGGTCTTAGGAAAATATTTAGGGGTCTTAAGAATAAATCCTCTTACCGACCTCAAGTAAGAGTGCCAGCACAATTTTCTGCCTTGTTCAGCATTTTGCAATGAATCAGCTTTACATCAGAACAATTTTTAATCCCTAGAATCTGACTTTTTGCAATACTGCTGCAAAATTTTCATTTGTGTAATAGCTAGTGCTTAAATTGTAATGAAAATTAATAGATGGCATTCAGTTCTTACATTTACAACTTCTTCCATTATTTTTCCATTTTGTGATTATCTGCCCCTTTATTTCTTACCAAAAAAGGAATATGATCAAGTCCTGCCGGAAGATAATAAATTAAAATGGGCCAGAAAATATTCTGCTTGAAAGAAAGGTATTATCTGATCTATCATTGAGGCCAGGCTACATCAGCATATTTGATTCTTTAAAACTATTGCATTTTGCATTCTAATAAAAATACATTTGGAACTTTTTTCCTGTATCCAAATGCCTACAATTTATTTAGTATCAGTTTTAGATTTTATGAAACATAATACAAGGGAGACCAATCATTTTATCATTGAAAGACAGCATGTGAAAGAGTTCTCTTTCTTTATCAACTAAAATCAAAGCACTGAAAATGCTGACAGCAGGGAGCTCACTGCGATATCAAGCACAAGGGAATTTTTCTATATTACAGCCAATGAGTGATCATTTGTGTCAATACTTCGCTAACAGTACTTGTTTGGGTTAATATCTGTAAATTCTAATCACAGAACTACATTTCATAAATAACACATCCTGTTGCTGTTGTTTAGAATAATTTCAAAATCCCTCAAGGTATAACATAGTTATGCTTTAGATTTTTTGAAGAAGTACAATGTGGTACTGTACTTTTAAACTGTATGTAGCCAGCTGTGTGTATGACATATCCTTCACAGATACTTAACTTATTTGAAATTCTCTATTACTTCACAAAATTTTCTGAAACCTGAAAATTAAGTGGTGGTGCATTTATGCTTCTATAATTGACATAATGCTAACATCATAAAACATTTAATATGGTCATTATTTCATAATTCCGCCTGCGTGGTCAAGTATTATGCGCCAATATTGAACTTGCACTCATGAATATTTTGTATGTGGTCGGTATGTGGTCGGTAATCTTTGGATAAAAATATAACAAGTGATTGATATAAAATATCATTTTGTAGTGTGCTATATATCGCATTCCGCAATGGTGTAGTGGATAAGGCTTTGACTACCAACCAGCGTATGCAGGTTCGAGTCTTGCTTGATTTTTGTATTCATGTACCTTTTTTTAATCGTTTCGTTGCATTAAATGTATTCAATATTGTCTTTGTTCAGCACGGGGTTTCAAGATTTTTAATGACTATTTGAGCATTTTTTCTCCATCGTCCTGCATACATTTGTATTTAGAACTCAAAATGCCGACGAGCAAATCATCTTGAAAAACAGATGAGACCTAAAGATAAGATAGCCTCGGCTAATATATCGAAGAAAATGCCATGAATATCAATAGTAAGAATAAGTACATGAAAAATAAAACACAGAAAACAAAGCAAACCTAACCAACAATCACAGAATATATAAAAGCAAAAATGGTGCATAAGACAGTGTCACAAACTAAATAGAAATAGCCATTCTCTTAAAAAATTATATGTGCGGATTCGTACCCATGAAACCTTGAATACAAGTAGGCATCTTACCAATCGCCACTGTCTCTGTGGTGTGAAGTTCATTGGTGAAATGTATTTGTTCATATGGTAATCAATTGAAACAACGAAAACACACCCGAACATAACCGAAGATATTGGCGAAGATAAATGAGTGCCAGGTAAATATTGTCGCACAATAGTTATAGTTGCTGACTTGAAATCACTATAACCTCTCATAGATTGAGGTCATACCGACCATGTCTCTTTATGTACAGAAGTTGAAAGTTTGTAACAGAGGATTAGAGTCTAGAACTGGTTTTTCCCTGAACAAGTGTTAGGTAAACTGCCCTCCTGTTAAAATGACCAAAAGTACAATTGGAATGGGCATTTAACTCCTACAGCACCAATGTCAGACCAGAAATTATAAAGGAAAGCAAATGCAGCATTTTATCTTTAACGAGTGAACATCATGGCAACTAAATTTTCAGCATCAATCACTGTTAACATTAAAGGTATAGACTACAACTTCGATATACTGTTTTGAAATTTCATGCAAAAGGTTGTCGCAACATTTTTACTGGTAACTACATTCCCCTATTTTTGAAAGCTCTTCATTAAAATAACCTAAAAGAAAATTCACAAAGCTTATACTCACTTTATTTTGTTGTTTATTTTTCACAACCCCATCACCTTGCACCCTACAGTTTCCTTTCACCACATTTTGTGGTTGCAGGGAGAGTTAACCACCTGTGTAAGTTGTCAATTAGCCCTACTATACTACTCTAAGAAATCCTTTGAAATAGTTAAATATATTACCAAATTCTTATCTTTAGAACCTATAATACTTTGAAACTTAAGCAGGATTCTCAAAATATTTAATGTTCTTTAGCCATTTTTAGGCCTCTTTGCACTATTTAAATGTTACAAATGGAAGCAAGATGAATGGAATGAGTTTGTATATGACTTGATCACATTATCATTTCAATGATAAATAATAAATATAATGCTGATATTTTGTCAATGAGTGGAAACCGTTTTTCAATGAAAGGTTACTGTGACCTTGACCTTTGACTCAGTTACCTCAAAATGTACAGGTTTCATTTACTGTCCATGAGCAATGTTCCTACCAAGTTTGAAACCTCACAGTGAAAGCCTTCTCAAGTTATTGAGTGGAAACCAAAGATCTTCAGACCAACCTACCTACCAACCGACAGCTGCAAAGCAATAAACCCCTACTTCTTCGAAGGGGGCATAATAATGAATCTGGGGGCATTATTATTCAGCTAGAAATAAGTACATCTTTATTGTCAAGATGATTTTAATTAGGTTTAAAAAATTATCACTTCATAGTCTTTTTACAGTTAAAGGGAAGTAACTGCCATAACATTAAGTGGCTAAAGTTGCTTAAACACAATGGAACAATTATTTGAAATTTCACAAACATATCCAATAAATGGTATTTCATTATTTACTAAAAAAGGCTTGGAACTTAAAAAAAATATCTAATATGTTTTCAATAATCTGATTTCCCTTGACTTTATTTCAACAAATATTTGTTTCTTCGGTATACAGTAATCATAAGGGCTTTAGCTTTCTCTTTTCAGCAGTTGAGCTCAATTCCTAATGAATGATATATTACCCATTACCCCTGTAGGCACTGCATTTCTATGAGCCTTAAGGGCCATATTTTAGACAATAGTTATAAGCTATACATCAGTTTCCTTTTTAATAACAGATGTTACAGGTGTGACAACTGTGTGAAACATTCAGGCACAATTACTCAGACTGTTCTGACAGTTTCACGTTTACTTACAGTACTATTTTTAGAGTTGTCAGATTGTTTCCCAACATGATGATATGTATATGCTACTATTTTATCAAATGCTACAGTAACAGTAAATTACTGTTCAAGCACCTGAATACAATACATACATGAAACTTCACAAACTTCCAAAAAAATGATATAGAAACTGGCTAAAGTAATTAAGTGCAATAAAATCTGATACCATGGTAAAAAAAAGTTTCAATGTCACAGGCTGTACCTTCCCCTAGTTTTGTCAATATTGAGTGTAACATCTGGTCAGATTTAATGCAGATGCAACTTTACCATATAATCAATTCTGTAATACTTAACAAAAGGGCAAATATTATGACAAAAATGTTATTGTTTTTATTTAGATGCATATTATACCATGCTCTCCTCCCTTCTTAATTGTGTAGTGGTTTAAATTGATTTCATTTTAATATTAAGGTTTTCAGGTTTAATTTCTTATATCCAAGACTGTTTTTTCATTCTCCAATAACATTTTTCTGCATCAAGCTTCTAGAGTATACTGATCACAAAAATCTCACTCACCTGGAAGACTTACTATCCTCTTCTTCAACAACAATCTGTTCCTCTATAGAACTCATATCAGTCTCTGACACTTCATTATCATCTTTCTTGAATGGGTCAGACTTATTGGCCCTAGGCAGCCTTTCCCGTAACTCTTGGTTCACGTCTTTGTTCTGATACATGTCTTGTAAATACCCCTTTAGTTTTTCCTCGGCTTCCTGTCGTAATTTTTTCTCTGTTTCCACTTCCTTCTCTCTGAAATAGATAAAGCAGTCAGCTCACAATCCAAGGTTGATACTCATTGAGTATAAAAGAAGCACTAAAAGAAAGAATCATAACTCACATGGGACGACTGGACATAAAAGGTTACCTCATAATTTATTCATGTACTCTACTCTTTAAGGAAAATCTCATCAGCTTAGTGTTTATCATATTATTCTCCTTACAAAAGAAGTACCATGACTGAATGTACTGTCATGTACACCTCTAACAGACAACCTTCCACAATCAAAATTAGTGTCTAAAGAAACACATGTGCCTTTACATGTACAAAGAATTATAACAGATGTAAAGACCCATCATAACCTGCTCTAGTTGCAAAGGTACAATCAATCAGCTGAATAAAAGTCAACTGTAACCATGCTAAATTTCTGAGCTTGACTTGCCCGTCTTTCAATCTGGAAAGTATGTGCAGATCATGATCAGACTGCATAGATGTACAAGTTGATCATGATCTGCATTTGATGCAAAGGTAGAATCACACAAAACACAAACTTTCTGACAGAAACTTCTACATTGTTACTGAATTCGTTAAACAATTTCATAAATGCTCTGAAAAAAATGGTTAAATTTTTTACTTAACACTCTTAATTCAAATGAAATGTATGACTGACCTTTTCTATCTATAGCCAACAGTGTTCAATGTGATATATTGCACCATTACTTCACAAACATTTGATAATACTCTCTATGATATTAAAACACAATAGATATATTTGTTATCAATAATATATTGTACTAATTCTTTCAAACAAGTACATCTGTTACAAGTTTTAACTAACAATAATTTTCCTTCAACATACAATAATTGAACAAGCTTAAATTTCTGTTTTCATTACAGCTGAATTTTCTACATGTGTATTTTCACCAATTTTGAATTTCAAAAAGAAATGCAAAACCTATTCACTGCAGATGAAAATCCTGCACAATTCCTTTATTGATTAGATGCTCATATTGATCTTTTAATTAGCAATCGGAGACATTTTCTTTACTTTTTAATAAAGAGCTATTCCTTTCATTGTCACCATTATCACTACGTCTTTAGAAATTGTTATCAGACACCTGTCTTTTGCAAGTTAGTTGAAGTTACTACTGTAAACATGTTCAATTTTGGAGCAGATTTCTGATATGCTTTTATAGTTGTTTTTCCCCCTAACATCACAAGAAAACTTTGTTTTCCGAAAATCCCAGGCAGATTTGACCTAATGCAGTAGAATGACGTGTATTAATTGCAGGTGAAAATGGGGTATCGACTGAAAAAATGAATATATTAACGCCTGGTTTTTGTTACATCAGGACCAAAGATAATTTCAACACAGGATACATAACTGTTTGAAAACAAACACCCATTGATATTTGGAAAAAAAATATATTTGTCTGAACTGGCTGGCAGTTCAAACCAGAGTAGTAAAACAGCCTTTGTTGTATTTCTCTTAGACTGCCATCCGAGCCTTTTCAAACAATCAAAAAATATTCCTTTCAGTTTACATCTCTCCCCACATCAATGGACCCACTGAACAAAGACCAACATTTCGGTTATACCACAAATTTGGGTTTTTTATCATGAGCCAGACTCATTACAGTAATTAATGACACTACTCTGATTTGAATGATATTTGCAACCACTGAAAACAGTTTTTCCACAAATTTGAACAAATGGATCTCAGTATGGAATGATATTGAGGTAAAAATTACACAATGCCTGCTTACTGTTACAATTTACTCATTGACACTGCTATTGTGCTTATTGGTACAGTCACTATGCATGCTTGCACTTTCATCACGCTTGTTGACAATTACACAATGCCTGCTTACTGTTACAATTTACTCAGTGACACTGTTATTGTGCTTATTGGTACAGTCATTATGCATGCTTGCACTTTCATCACGCTTGTTGACAATGATACCATGCTTGCTGGAAGTTACAACTTTTATGTTGTTTAGGCCATGATGCCTTTTTCATATTTTCATTTGACTGAATGACAGTGCAATCTAGCGTAATGGTTTATTTCATCATGCTGTGGTTATCTTGGTTAATTTGTAATGCATCCAAGAACAAAATACACGAAGTGATCAACCAGTATGAAAAATGTTATCAGGCACTAGGCAAAATAGAACTAAGCATAATGTCATTTCAAAATTATAAGTCACATTTTGATAACAGGGGGCACTATGTTCTAGTCGTGTTTTTTCCGTTATTTGAATAATTATTTGCCGGAAAGATTATCGTGGATATCCGAATATGTATAATGTTAAAAAACAAACAGATTTCCACTTTCATTTTCACTATATTTATATAATGTCAAATCCTTCTTTAACACTCCTGCCACTCAGATACAACACATAACATAACTCCTGCATGGGAAAGCTGGATGCTAAAAACACGGTCCCATTCCGAGTTCCCCAACGGTGTGAAGGCAATGATTGCAATTGACTAGTGCAGACTGGCGCAATAGCACTTCCGACGGTATACTAGTCTACTATGCAAAAAAAAACCTATTGAAGTAAATCCTGGGTGAGAAAATACCAAGGTCCCTCCTGGGGCTCAAACCCCGGACCTCGTGATCTGAAGGCGGACACTCAGCAACGTCGCTAAAGGATTAACCCAACAGCAAGGCTGTTGGAAGTGGCCTATAAACCTACAATCACTACACTTCTCCCTCTTTTACTTTTCAGAGCTAGACAGCTCTCCAGATTGACCCTCAATGCTCCCCGAATGAGTCCGTCAAACACTTCTGACACCATTAAAGTAAATCCTGGGTGAGAAAATACCAAGGTTCCTCCTGGGGCTCAAACCACGGACCTCGTGATCTGAAGGCGGACACTCAACCATGTTGCTAAAGGGTTAACCCAACAGCAAGGCTGTTGGAAGTGGCCTATAAACCTACAATCACTACACTTCTCCCTCTTTTACTTTTCAGAGCTAGACAGCTCTCCAGATTGACCCTCCATGCTCCCCGAATGAGTCCGTCAAACGCTTCTGACACCATTAAAGTAAATCCAGGTTGAGAAAATACCAAGGTCCCTCCTGGGGCTCAAACCCCGGACCTCGTGATCTGAAGGCGGACACTCAACCACATCGCTAAAGGGTTAACCCAACAGTAAGGCTGTTGGAAGTGGCATATAAACCTACAATCACTACACTTTTCCCTCTTTTACTTTTCAGAGCTAGACAGCTCTCCAGATTGACCCTCAATGCTCCCCGAATGAGTCCGTCAAACACTTCTGACACCATTAAAGTAAATCCTGGGTGAGAAAATACCAAGATCCCTCCTGGGGCTCGAACCCCGGACCTTGTGACCTGAAGGCGAACACTCAACCACGTCGCTAAAGGGTTATAACCCAACAGCAAGGCTGTTGGAAGTGGCCTATAAACCTACAATCACTACACTATTTACAACAGAGACAAAACATAACTTGTATTGGTCTTGTAGAATCTTCTCCAGTTCTAGTACTCGTCTTCTACGTCAATTTTTTATTCCACTTATAATAACGATGCCGATTAAATTTTGTCAGTAGTATAGAAGAGACATCGAGAAAATTTTTAAAAGGCGATGTATTTCTTCCAATAATAAAAATATTGTCTGTAAATAAAGCTTGAAAGCTACATAAAACTTACCAGTTCAGGTTGCAATTAATAGAGTAATTGAAACAAAGGGACACAACTGATGGGAAACGGTTTAGGCAACAGCTAATTTAAGTCCTTCATAGGCCGGAGATCTTTCGCTGACTACGAACGTGCGCCCCCTGGTATCGAAATGTGATGTCAAATTTGCAATTAACATTATGCTTACTTTCAACTTGCTTAGTGGCTTATTGCATCTTTCATTTTGTGTGGTCACATCGTGTGTTTTGTTCTAGGAGCATTATAACTGTGCAATGTTGAAATATCAAAGCTTATATACAGTCCCGGCATGTTGAAATATTTAATTACGCTACATTGCACTGTCATTCAGCCATATATACATCAGGGACTAAACACCAAACAAGTTGTAACTTCCAGCAATCATGGTATCATTGTCAACACGCGTGATGAAAGTGCAAGCATGCATAATGACTGTACCAATAAGCACAATAGCAGTGTCAATGAGTAAATTGTAACAGTAAGCAGGCATTGTGTAATTGTCAACAAGCGTGATGAAAGTGCAAGCATGCATAGTGACTGTACCAATAAGCACAATAGCAGTGTCAATGAGTAAATTGTAACAGTAAGCAGGCATTGTGTAATTTTTACCTCAATATCATTCCATATCTCAGAAGAGGTTTAGGGTGCCACTGTTGTATCTATGTTTCAGCAGGCAGGTAAAGTATTAACAATAGTTTAACATCTGTATTTTTTGATATGAAATGACAAAAATGCCTCTTTACCAAACAGTGATTTATTTTGTCACAAAAATATCTGGTAATCCAACTATTTTAGGCAAATTTTTTCTGTGTTTCAGATCTCCTTCATGTCCTTCACAAACGAGTTAAGGTTGGTTGTCAGGGTTTTTTAAATTTATTTTATTTTTCCCATTTTTACGCAAAAACACTTGAAAATTGGTCTTTTGATCATTTTCTAATTAAAAAAAGTCTGAGGTCAACAGTAAAAAGTTATGGTCGGTCAGGAGACCGGAAACATACCTTCAGTTTTGCCTTACATTAAGATCATGCATTAACCACTGAAAATGCATGGAGTTCACCACTATAACAATGTACCTACAGCAAAGCAAAGTATGTGAAAGTTTAATGAAAAATAAAAGTAAAACACAATTCATTACATGTTTACAGTAAAGTATATGTATTTTGAAAGAGCAAATATACTTGCTACCGATTGAATAACACTTTTAAGTCATAAAAACACCTAAATATTTGCAGCAGATAAAAGAAGGACTCATAAATTGTATAACATGCAAACATTTCTTATCTGGAAGTTTATTAACAGGTAACTTGGTAGTTGTTGCTACTCTAACCATATAAAATAATCTTCTTATTTCTGCATTGTATATATGTTTTTTTTCCATCTGAATACCTTATGCAAATATCTGCATTTTTAAAGCAAGACTTATATCTGGTGTGAAACATTTAATATTATTAGTATCCTTAAATACATGGCAGAAAAAAGTTTTGAATGGCTAACTTAGAGGTACAACATAGTGTGTTGAATGACAAACATGGAGGAACAACGCAGTTGTTTTGAATAGCTAATCTGAGGTACAACAAAGTGTTGAATGGCTAACCTGGAGGTAAAATAGTTGTTTTGAATGGCTAACCTGGAGCTACAACATAGTTGTTCTGAATGGCATATATGCTGGTACAACAAAGTGTTTTAAATGGCTAACCTGGAGGTACAATGTGTTGAATGATTAACATGGAGATATGACAAAGAATGTTAAATGGCTAACCTGGAGGTAAAATGTGTTGAATGGTTAACCTGGAGGTACAACGAAGAATGTTAAATGGCTAACCTGAAGGTACAATGTGTTGAATGGTTAACATGGACAATGTGTTGAATGGTTAACCTGTAGGTACAAATTGTGTTGAATGATTAACATGGAGGTACAATGAAGAATGTTAAATGGCTAACCTGGAGGTACAATGAGTTGAATGGTTAACCTGGAGGTTCAACAAAGAATGTGTGGGTTTTCTGTTTATTGCTGTTCACTGATTTGTGCTTGTACTCAATGTAGAATTTAGTCATTGCATAGTTTGATATTAGAGCAATAACTAGTGTGAACCTAGCTTCACTCATTCCACTTCTAGGGCACATCAATTTTATAGGTTGACCAATTAGTCTTGCCTGCCTTCTACATCTCACTGTGATGTGCAATACCTGTAGAGACATTCCTTGGTCACCTACAGTCAATTTAAATGTATTTATGATTTTACACAATGAAATAAAGTTTAACAATGATGCTAACACAATTCCAAGTTCAATTTACCTATCTATACACGCCCATCCTTTGATGAAGTATGAAAACTGTAAATGACCTTTAGAACAATCGGAATGCTTTGGCAATGAATATCAGTGCTATTAACTGAGTACCTGCCGATATACGGATTTGTGTAAAAATGCCCGTTTTAAGTTTAAACATCTAGATTTTAAATCAGTGGTCAGTATTTTCATAGACCTTTAGGTTTTCAGGTAAATTGATATCTTAATCATTCATTTTAGAATAGAAAAGTTGTGATATGAATGAAATCAATTAAAATTTTCTATGTGTAATATGGGTCAGTAATTAATACCTGATATCGAAAGTAAACTTTCCAAAAACATGTAGATTCAAGCACAGTAAAATTAGGACCGTTATAAAATGTCAGATCTATGAAAGGTCTCACTGCAACACCAAATTATTTACTTTAGTTAATAAGAAATTTATTTTTATTTTAGTTTGATTACGAAGAAAGCTTCGTATCTTACTGAACCGCTCTCGAACACTCATTCCAGATGTCATCATGCTTCTAGTTTATACAATAAGAAATTGATTTTAGTGTGATTGCAAAGAAAGGTCCGTATGTTATTGAGCCGTTCTTGAATACTCATTCCAGATGTCATCACGCTCGTAACAGAGAGGCAGGAAGTTTTTAATCGCTGCTACCAATTTGCAGCTGGGTGGACTGAGGCAAATGTGGCATCAGTGTCTTTGCCCAAGGACACCAGTGTTTTTTTTGGGGCCTTTTTGGGGCCGAAATTCGGCCCCATTCCCCTCCAAAATTAATATCTATTTTTCCCCATTTTTGACAAAAAATTCCCCTAAAACTGTTGAAAAAATCTTTGAGGAGTTGGCCAAACTTGTTATAAAAACATAAGATTTCATAAATTAAAACACCAGAATAATTTCTTGCAACTATCTTGACACGTTACATGAGAAATAGTCGGGCGAAAATCGCCGATTTTCGCTTGTCACCTATTTTCGCGACCCCGATTTTTGTTATTTTTCAACGAAAACAGTGTTCCAAAGATGAATAAAGATACTAATACAATGTTTTCAATTGAAAATAGAAGTATTACTTATTATTCATGTGTGTTTTAACACCTATGCTGCTAAGTTATGTTCCTGACACCAGCTTTTTATATAAAATTTTGTTATGTTAAATTCTTATGTCCTCTCTGGAGCAATAATATTAATATATTCGTCCCAGGTCCTCTCTTTATATTTGGCAAAAGAATAATGCCATTTACATACTTGATAGTTTTGGTTCTCTATAATATAACTTTTTAAACAGTATTTTTTATACATTTTCTAAAAATTTCCCCTTTTCTGGCAAAATGACGTAAAAATTCCCCTCCTGACGGGCCCCGCCACCTTTCCCCTCAGACTGAAAAAAAACACTGGACACACCCTATGCTAGGGCTAGGCTTCGAACTTTGGACCTCCCATTGCACAACCAAACGCCCTAACCACTGAGCTGTCAAGACTAGATGGACTTAAGTGCGTACCTTGCCTCTTACCATTCCTCACATTTGGGGTATTCATTTTTTGTGTGTTATTGATTGTGGCCTGGTTGTTAGTGGAATTAAGCCATGCATACTTGATGGTTTTTGGGATGATATTTCTAGTTTTACCGTGACTTTGGTCATGTTTAGGCAAGATACGACAAATTTGTTTCTGCTAAATGGGGGCCAAGAACACTGCAATTCCAACTGTATGCAAGTTATGGCTATCATGCAAAGTAACAAGGGCTACGTCAATTTCCTGAAGCATGCTAAAACATGTAGGCAGATTGAAACATTGAGAAGCATTGAAAATATGCAGCGAACCTTTCCTCCACTTCATTTTGAAGTCGATCAATTTTGTCTTTCACTTTAACTTTCAGGGCACGGTTATAGCATGTAATTTTCTTCTGTTCTTCGGTGCGTAGATGAAAGTCTTTGTCCGGAGATCTGTCAAAGGGACGTACATATTCTATTACTGGAGGAGGGTTTGCAGACTTTTTATCGAAATTTTTGACATCCTCCTCCATCTTGTTTCGTGTGTAAACAAAGTTGCATTGTGGGTGGAGATACAAGGCGTTAAATCCCGTACAGGACGTTTGAACCGGATACAAGATACAAATTTTTATCATCATCATCTTTGTTAATGGCTAACCGTCATAACTGACTATTCTTGCATATCGGATCGGCATTTCCGGTGATTTTGCCCATGCCGGAAAAACCGGTCTGGCACCCCTCCTATGCCAGACGACTCTCGTGAATCACTTATGACGTAACGTTATAAACTTGTGACGTATTTCCCAAACACACGTCGGAAAATCTTTGTTTTTCTGTATTCTCTTTTGTAATTTTAGATCTACTTTAAAAGCAGGATGGTATGCAGAAAAAGTTTCCATCATGAGACCTTGGCTCAGATGGAATATCCGTAACCTTGGGTACTGTTTTCGGGACTCGGCAGGCCTCGTTCCCGCCAACGTCCCTCGGTGACGGATATTTCGATCTGAACCTCGTGCTCATGACAGAAACTATTATTATGGCCATGCGTGGGGGGTTAGAAAAAAGTTGAAAGATTGCCAAGTCTCCTAGGTTACTCAATCCAACCAGAAGGTTTTTGGCAATGTGATAAAAAAAAGTGCAAAAAGCCTAGCTCAGCCTTAAAATACCTACAATAGTGCAAATCTACAATTGTATGTATGTGTGGTGAAGAAAACAAGAATGTTAGTGCAGTTAAAAAGATAAAAGCTCTGTACTTTCTAATGTATGTGTGGCAATGTAGCCAGTGCTGCCCTGAATGCAGCAGCAGTGTCAGCACTGACTACATAGACCGGCATATTTTATTTCAAGTCGGCATGGTAAAACATGATAACATTAGTTATGTATAGCTATTAACCTACAGTAACATCAAGTATGATATTAACATAAGAATAAAGTATCTGTGCTATGATTAAGACATACATTAAGACTTACATAGATATGAAACACAACTAAAAATGAGTCCATATGAAAGGGGTTCTCCAACTTTACCGCAGGTAATATTAACATCTAGCCACGGACTCTACTCCATTCACTCAGGGGCTGCAAGACTCCGGAACTCCATGCCCAAACAATGTTACATCTAAACCCGACTTTATAAGTAAATATTACTTGACTTGAACACTTTCGGGATGAAAACAATTTCAACCAGTTTCGGAATCTTGTAGCATCTTGGGGCGGAGGGGGTTGTGCATGTAGTTCCTGTGGGAACGCTACTGTAAATCCATTTCTGTTTCGTTTCATGTTGTCTACTTATTATTTTTTGCTAAATCCTTTTTGCAGAATTTTGTGATCCTTTTAGTTTGCTTCATTTGCAGAATTTTTTCATTTACTTTGTGCTTAAGTTTTCTTTTAGTTTATTCTTTTGGCAGCTTCCCCTCTACCTGTATGGTTCCTGTATTAAACTACTATATATGTGTGTGAAAGTTCATGTTGATCAGTTCCCTCCAAATCTGATTTGGAGTGATAAATGTTTTTAGTAATTTCTTATCGGTCGCATTTTTGTGTGTCTTTTGCTTTTCAGTTTTATAAGAATTAAATTAGGCAGTGTTGCGTTATTAAAGTCTTCCAGTGTATTCTTAACTGGATGCCTCCAGCGTAGCGAATACGTTGTGATATGTAGACTCCGTATGATAAAGAACAGGAAACATCTCCATCCAGATACCGATATTATTTTAATTAAAATCGCCACCCCAATGAAAGTATATAAATAAAGTTAGCTTCTTCGTCTGATCTGTTGACTGTATTTTGTAACCAAATACATCAGTTAGACCACTTGTTATTTCATTGGAGAGAAAATTTTTGATTAAACATACATCACTAAGTGACATATCTCAACTTCTAGGTTAAACAATTTAGGTAAAGCATTGGGTGTTTTTATTTTAATAAAACGCAATGTATTCGAAATGCTTGAAAAATATATTTCTGCGTCTTCTCTTTTTACTGTATGTTTCATATTCATCATCTTTGATAATGACTACCGTCAACTGACTATTAGCCATGCGGGGGGGAATAATAAAAAAAAAAACCCCAAATCTCCTAGGTTACTCAGTCCACCTAGAAGGTTTTTGGCATTGTGATAAAAAGTGCAAAAAGCCTAGCTTAGCCTTAAAATACCTACAATAGTACAAATCTTCAATGGTATGCATTTGTGGTGAAGAAAACAAGAATGTTAGTGCAGTTAAAAAGATAAAAGCTCTGTACTGTCTAAGGTATGTGTGGTAATGTAGCCAGTGCTGCGCTGAATGCAGCAGCAGTGTCAGCACTGACTACATAGACCGGCAGAGAGTTCCATTCAACTATTGTACGTGGGAAAAAAGAGAACTTCATATAATGTGAAGGTGTATGTTGGATTTGATAAGCTAGATGATGGAAATGTCTTGAGTATCTAGTGTAAGGAGTCATGTATTGCAACGGTGTTATATCAACTAGCCCGTAATGGATCTTATAGAAAAGAGTGAGACGGCTGTTCTGTCTTCTTCTCTCTATGGATTCCCACTATAGCAGGTTAAGGCAGGTTAAGGCTGTCTGTTACTGTTCAAGAGCCTTGGAGTAGTTGTTGGTTACAAAACGTGCAGCTCTTCTTTGAACGTTGTTAAGTTTCTGAATATCATTCTCGTGGTAAGGGTCCCAAACTGATGAACTGTATTCTAGAGTTGGTCTGACGATGGAGCTTTGGTTTCTGGTTTTGCTGAGTGGAAGTTTCGCTTTAGGAATCCAAGGTTTTGGCTAGCTTTGCTGGTAATTTTATTTATATGATGTGTCCATGAGAGGTTTGAAGATAGTTCAATACCAAGATATGTAGCTTGTTGTACAGGTGATAGTGGCTGATTGTGAAGAGTGTACTTTGACATATTGGCTTGCCTACATTTCGAAACATGCATAATATGACACTTGTCCACATTGAAACACATCTTCCATTTCTTCTCCCACTCTTCCAGGTTGTAAAGGTCGCCTTGGAGGATCTGAGTGTCTCTTGCTGAGTGTATTTCTCGGTAGATGATGTAGTCATCAGCAAAGAGTCGGACATTAGAACAGACACTGGAGGGGAGGTCGTTTATACAGAGGAGAAATAGAAGAGGTCATTATTCTCCTTAGCTTTACAAAATGTCAAGTGCTATACATCACTAAAAATAAAAATGCCATTAAAATGAATACTATCTTCATGGCCAAGCCTTAGAACCTGTCCCTAATGCTAATTAGCTTGGTCTAAATACGGTGGGTAAAACGTAACTATTCCTCTCTCTCGAGTGTTACAGCCATGCAGGGTGATCTGTGATGGCGGTACCTACAGTACAGGAGATTCGACTCCAGGCTCATTATGTTCTACAAAATACCGGTATATCACAACATCGTAGCAATCAGACTTCCAACCTACGTACAAACACCTATCAGATTCACCAGGCACATGCACCCACATGCCTAAGGCAGATACAGGTTACCTCTGATTACCACAAGTACTCATTTCTCCACATAGTATCACCATTCGGAACCAGCTCCATGTAACATTGCTACTCTACCTGACCTTGGCCAGTTCAAGCAGGCTGTAGTAAATGTTCAGTATTAGTCAGATGATCAATGTTTTTATCTTTTAATTTTATTTCTGTTCTCAATTATGCTAACATTTTAACCTCTGACTGGATACTTTCGTCTAAGTCTCACTTTAAACTGACAAAACTTCCTGTCAGGTTTTTTTTATTATATTACTATATACTAACATTTCCGACATACACTTTAGTCCTGCCTATAACACTTGCGAGAGGGGTTGGCAGTACCCAGAGATAGAAAGGGTAAGTTTATAATTGTACTAATCGTAATAAATTTAAGCAGAACTATCAGCTGCGAATTAAATATAGTTAATTTACCTCTTACATTTATAATTCCATTAATACGCTGTGTTGTAAATGAAATATTTTAAAAACAAAATTACTCCTAAGCGATAGAAACATGCCTGTAAACAAACACAAAGACAAAACAGTCATTTTTACTCTTATTGTCAATTGTAAAATGCAGATGAAGTTTTTTTTTGTTTTGTTTAAGTCTGTTAAAATAATAAACAATAGAGCGCCATTACTTTTGTTTCATTTATTTGTTCAATTGTTTAAACGTACAAATCTCTGTGAGAATTTGAATAGGAACCAATCGACCAAGAGAAAGTGTATTCAATTTCGTTTACGAACTTAAAATAGACAATTAAAATCAACACACAAATACTGTGTATCTTTTTAGACCGGTAGAGAAAAGGAATATTCTCAAAATTTCGATTTATTCAATAATAATATTTATAAAGTCCATATTTGTATGCATGTATAGAGAGAGCTTAAAGTTTCATTTTTATATAGCTTGTATATTTAAACACAAAACAAAATACGAAAATACGTGGACGTTCTTTTAACGTAATCGTTGGATGATAGATCACGAATAAAATGGAGGTGGGGGGGGCGTGGGAATCTATATATAAATTGCAGCTGAAATATTTGGTATCTGAAAATACTGACATATTTGGTCGATGGCTACTGAAACTGCTCCGAAAATGGGGATGGTGTCATTCAGCTCCAAATAAATAGAATAAAGTATCGGACAACATATGTAAACATTTTGCTATTTTGATATGGACTATGATGATTGCACAAAATCAGTCGGTGAGAGTTTGTGTAGTTGCACTGACCTAAATCATTATAATGTTAATCTATCGATTCCGAAATATATTTAGCATACATATACCTAAATACAGCATCGAACCACCGATAGATACACACCGCCGTAACTTTTTTTTATTTAAAGCTTAAATACAAAGAGGTGACAGACATTGTATTTTTTCACGCTGAAATGAGTGACAGGCTCATTAAAATCATATCCATTGATGCGATGCTTTTCGTTTTATATGATATATATATTTACAAAATATACAAAATAGTCAGACCTGAGTTTAATGAATTCACATTAATTGGACACAGACAAAGATCGCACAAACAAGTCGAAATGGATTTGAATTTATCGGATAAAAAGATTTTGGTTACAGGTGCTGGTCGTGGAATAGGTCGAGCTATTGTAGAGGAACTAGATAAGCATGGATGTAAAGTATATGCTCTTAGTCGCACAGAAGACTGCCTGGACACTCTTGTACAACAATGCAAACACGTAACACCCATCGTTGCAGACATATCCGAGTGGGACGAAACAAGAAATTATCTGGAAAAGCTTGAGCTTTTAGATGGACTTGTCAACAATGCTGCGATTACTGGACATCGCTACATGGCTGTTGATTGTCCAAAAGAATATATGGAGCATGTCTTTTCTAATAATTTGTTCGGCGCAATAAATTGTATGCAAGTAATTGGAAGAAAAATGGCTGCATCAGGAAAAGGGGGAAGCATTGTTAATGTGTCTAGTATTATAGGACAGCAAGCACAGCCACATAGTATGCCCTACAATATCTCAAAAGCAGGTCTGGATATGGCGACAAAACAGTTTGCGACGGAACTCGGACCACATGGAGTGCGTGTGAACTCACTGAGTCCTGGAATCGTCCTAACGGATGCAGTTAGGGATGTTGTAGCCCTAGGTCAATTGAACGTAGAAAGTACATTGGCCCAGAAGCCAATGGGAAGGCTGATCGAAATACACGAGGTTGTCGGACCAGCTTTGTACCTGCTCAGTGATTTGTCGGCAATGGTTAACGGTACACTTCATAATGTAGATGGGGGGATTTTGTCGGCATATACAATATAAATATTAAGGAAAGAAAAACGAGGGAAATAAATGGCACACAGAACATTGGATAATATTGACCACTAGTTAGCTAACGAGGCAAAGCACAAACAAAACAGTTATCAATCATATGTGAATTACATATATTCTCTTTTATCAATGTTGTCAATAAAGTTGGCAATTTTATGTGAACGCAGTTGTTGTTTATGTATTTTGTTTCCAAATCAAATATAATACGTGGAAATCTTCTTGTTATACAAGGCTCTCCTTGAATTTCAACAAATGTTTCCATTAATTTCTCTGAAATATTTTTTACAATTTAAATTATTTATCTTTTCAAATATTCGTTCATAAATATTTCAAAATCCTTCACTCCTGACACTACTTTCTTAGGACGGCCTTACTATCAATAAAAACCAAGAATGTGTAAAAGATTTTATTCCTATTTAATTATTTTCTATAACATCTGCATGTAATTATATAAGATAAAGAATAACAAGTACATTTATCATAATTTCTATTTCTAGAATCCTGAATATTTATTTAATCACTTAGTCTATTTTCAACTTTCACTAAGAAGATAAATTTCCAACTCTCCGACTTTTTAAACAATCTGCTCTTTTATCCTGTACATGTTTGTTTTCATGACGTCAAAGTAGGATTTTCACGCATGTTCATCATCCGTCTTTTGGTTACCTTACTATTTGCATCGTCGGGCACAAACGCTGTTCATGGAACGTAGCGGAGTCAACAAGCGTTGGTGTCCGACAATGGACAATTTCAGATAAACTATAGTTAGATGGAAAAATAATAAATATGAAAATGATTGCATTACTTAGGGAGGTACTTGCAATATTTTCTATTATTTTGCTAAGACCAGTCTTCAGCAGTGGGTAGGGAATAGCATATCAATACGTTTCACAGTTTCATGGGTTGAACCTAGAAGTACCCTAAAAAGATGTACAGCGAAATGTCTACAAACAGTGCCGACATTTATTTTAATTCATGCAACAGCGTATCAAATCCAGTCATCGTTTTGGAATATTGTAAATCGCTAATGTTTTATGTTCATAGTCTTGCAAAGACTCTTGTACTTATTTCAATTGATTGTAACTCGTTTTCGTCCTCCACAGCATTCTCCTTCACGGCCCGAGAAGTGACGAACACGAGTTGTCTTTTTGATTCTATGGACATGGTTCCAAATTGATGATCACAGTGATTGAATAATATGTCCTCTACTGACAGGTCGGGTGGGCAACCGAACTCAGCTTCTTCATGACGAAGTTTGTTCTCGTTTTGTATTTCCTGAAACAGAGAAAAAATATAAACGTAACGACTATAGCTCCTGCGTACTATAAATTGAATGATTATGCTGGTAACCAATCCAAGACTATTTCACACAATTGTCTGACCTGAAATCGTTTCTTATTCAAATTTTTAAGTTATTTTCAATGGTGTTTTTCTACATGTTCGGTCAGAACTGTGAATACAGGTAAGGCTGGACATCACATTATGCAATCAACTTTTTTATGGAAAATATGGTGTGGTTGCTGGCATTTTGCGTTAATGTTCAGTTATATATTAGCGAGGTGTCCTAAAGCACAAAACTACCAGTATCGTCAAATTGCATTTTTTTATTTGAACTTTAGAACAACATTATGATTAGGTCAAAATGTTTATTAAGTTTTTAAAAAATGATACGAACATTTTAACAGTTGCATTCACATGCTCTCATATATAATGTAGCATCTACAAGAGGATTTATCAGAGACTCACTCAAAGGTTCAGGTAAATATATTTAAAAACAATTTCCAACAACCAAGATCAAAATTCCTTAATAAAGATCTTCCTTACAAAAAACAACGACGTTAAAGAAAATTTGACATGCTGCTCAGGACGAAATGTTTCAACTGCGACCAAAGGAAAACACCAAACTGTTGACAAGCTATCCGCATGGGCAAAATGACTGTGCAGGTGTGTACCGTTGAATACAGAGAAGTCATGTAAACTTGTTAACACTAGTATCACAAAGAAATGGACAAGCCCTTGACAAAAGTAAAGAGGCAACATAACAAATTGCGGCCATTGACAGAAGGATGATGTATGATACATCTAGAAGCTGCTAAAGTAAATAAATAACATAATAGAACCAACTTCGGAAGAAACGACATTCTAAAACAGTAAAAACAGTAATCCTGTGTGAAGCCAGATACTATCTCTGGTGTATATCACAGCACGGATGTCCACTGTTTAAAACAAATCAGCAAATGCTAAGCAAGATCCGAAACCTGGATTCACATTAGATACACCACTGGGAACATACAGAGACAGCCTTCCAACTGCAACGCATCGACTATGACAATAACCAAGGTATGCATAAGACAGTAAAACTATTGTGCAGACTATAAGACGTTTTTGGCAATTCAACATAAAACCATTGCTTTCGAGAGAGCTTTACAAGCTTAGCCAACAGCAGAGTGTCCCTTACGTGTGTTGAACCGTATATGTCCCGGAACGTATATATCACACGAGAGAAAAAATTCGACCGCATATGTCACACGTGTGATATATTCGGTCGAAAATAGTCTTCGCGTGAAACGTATATGGCACATAATATGTATACGTTTGACTTCGAATTTTATAGGAACACGAAAACGAATATCTCACATGCAGAAAAAGGCAAATAAAAACGAAATGTAACGATGTTTGGGAGGCATCCATATAGGTATATACATGTATATAGGTGTAATGTGGAGAGCCGAAATGCAATGACATGATTATCCAAGAAAGTCCAAGGTGAACGACATGCGATCAACACTTATTGGAACTTAAACACAGAGTAAACTTGATTTATCTGCATGGCCGGCTCCTGTGGATCGGTTCCGATCCTCTTCCTGGAATGACTTAAGCAAAAGTATAATTTGTACTTTCATGCACTTTAATATCACAACCTATGAGACATATACGTTTCGGTGTAAACTGTCAAAAATGACCAAACGAATATGTCACATTAAACACGTGTTACATTTACGGTTGAATATATCACACACGCGTGATATATACGTTCCGGGACATATACGGTTCAACATACGTGGATACTCGCAGATTTAGTGCTTCTGGACATGATGGTGCAAACTAGTTGGCCAAACAAGGAGGCCAAGGTGACCAACGATAAAATAATGTCACCCACAAAGATTTCGAAGTGGTAAGGACTTTACAAATTTATAGCAAAGGCGCTGCCCAACAATAAAGACTACCATCTACTCGACACTGAACACCGAGTCACTCTGACGACGCCCGCATGTAGTCAAAAATGAATTAGCTTGATTTTGAGACACTGGAATAGGCAAAGCACAAGTTTAAAAACAATATCCATCTTGATTAAGTTGATGACAAATTCTGAAGCTCGATTTAAAATATTAAATCATTATTTACTGATGCAGAACACCCGGACCTAAAACATAAAAAGTGCTTTAAAGATATGTCTACCTCCGTACTATCCATATACAGTTGTCTTAAACAGTTAGCAACCGCACTTGCTGTAGACATAGGTCCTCTACAATGAACTGTTGCTACATCCTGGAATGAAAAAAGTACATAATTACGATTGTATATCCTAACGCACTATCGTTTAAATTTGCAACGGTTCAAAAACTTATACATGTTTATACATGTATACACTCTGAAAATCAGACGATGTTTTTTATTATCGCATGTTAATACAATGCGACTATGTCGCGATTCTGATACGTGTATAATACGATTTTAATGGCCACAAACGCTGTTTTAGAAATTTACGACCATTAAATATCTACACGTTTTTGTACGTGTATTTACTATTTAGATACATATATTACCTTTTTTGCTCGACTAGCATTCAACCATAACATTTACTTTTCTGTTATAATATCATTTACATGTAATTTACCTATCTTCAGTTTCGTGATTATCTTCTCTTTTATTTCTTATAAATATTCATTCCCTTTGCTGCATATGGCTCTGCGTTTTAATGAAATATTATCATCTATCATCTAGACATCTACTGGAAGTCGTCAAAAGGCTATAAAATATGTACAAACTCACATTTTTAGAAATCACTTTTGGATGCATTGCCATTTCTAAGCTTTTAAAGTCTATCTGACTAATTGTACTGTAACTTATATCCACTTCTCTGTTTCCATGGCAGTCAGTTCCTTTCGTGGAAGGGGGTAAAACAATGCAGACATCCGCTGTCTTGCAAGCTTCACAGAAATCGCTCGTCATGGATATTGCTGGTGTTATAAAAATAATACAAATATATAAACAAGAGGGCCATGATGGCCCTACATTGCTCACCTGACTACCATTGGCTATAATACAAGGGCTCATGATTCAAAATATCTAAGCACTAGGCCTTGTGGTTTCAGAGAAGAAGATTTTTAAAGTTTTTCCTATATAAGCTAACTAAGTGACTCCCCCTACAGGGTCAATTTTGACCCCGGGGTCATAATTTGAACAATCTTGATAGAGGTCCACTAGACAATGCTACATACCAAATATCTAAGCTCTAGGCATTGTGGTTTCAGAGAAGAAGATTTTTAACGTTTTTCCTATATAAAGCCTATGCAAAACTAAGTGACCATCCATGTGGGGTCAATTTTGACCCCGGTCATAATTTGAACAATCTTGGTAGAGGTCCATTAGACAATGCTACATGCCAAATATCTAAGCTCTAGGCCTTGTCGTTTCAAAGAAGAAGATTTTTTAAAGTTTTTTCCTATATAAAGCCTATGCAAAACTAAGTGACCACCCGCGCGGGGTCAGTTTTGACCCAGGGGGTCATAATTTGAACAATCTTGGTAGAGGTCTACTGGACAATGCTACATGCCAAACATCTAAGCTCTAGGCCTTGTGGTTTCAGAGAAGAAGATTTTTAAAGTTTTTCCAAAAGCACTAAGGTCCCTACAGGGTCAATTTTGACCCCGGGGTTATAATTTGAACATCTTGATAGAGATCCACTAGACAATGCACTACCAAATATTAAGCTCTAGGCCTTGTGGTTTCAGAGAAGAAGATTTTTAAAGTTTTTCCTATATAAAGCCTATGCAAAACTAAGTGACCATCCATGTGGGGTCAATTTTGACCCCGGGGTCATAATTTGAACAATCTTGGTAGCGGTCCATTAGACAATGCAACATGCCAAATATCTAAGCTCTAGGCCTTTTCGTTTCAAAGAAGAAGATTTTTTAAAGTTTTTTCCTATATAAAGCCTATGCAAAACTAAGTGACCACCCGCGCGGGGTCAGTTTTGACCCAGGGGTCATAATTTGAACAATCTTGGTAGAGGTCTACTAGACAATGCTACATGCCAAATATCTAAGCTCTAGGCCTTGTGGTTTCAGAGAAGAAGATTTTTTCAGTTTTTCCAATGTGTTGCCATAGCAACCAGAGTTCTGCATGGAATGGAATTCTTTGAACAAGTTTGATAGAGCTTTATGCAAGGAACATCCCTGCAAAGTCTCATCAACATTGGCCCAGTGGTTTCAGACGAGATGTCAGGTGAGCTAAAAATAACAAGGTAAGCTAAGTCCGTTTAATTATGTTGCTAATCGATTATTTATTAAATCTTCTTTCCGAAAGTACTCAGACTGCCATTGTACCCTAGTTGGAAAATATTTCTGCGAGATTAAGATTCATTTTCAGCCCCAACGATTTACTGGTTTGAGTTAAGCATATGTGAAACAGTAGAATATAAACGTGACTTGCGACGGACCAAGCCCCTATGTTTCATACACGATTTTCCGTACTGTAAATTGACTTATTATTACTTAGTTACTTGTAATCAAATCTGCATTTTAAAGAGCTTTGTACTACATACTGTATTGAAATGTAGATATTTGCTATCAGTAACATGAACTAAATATAACATTATGCTAACATGACAACATTGGGAAGGCGCAGTCTTGCAGTTCCATGGCCACTCCACGCATGTCAGTTTGGACGTCTGTGCAGTCACAAAGCATTAAATCGATTTTCTGAAATGACACTATTAATATTAAAATACACGAAAAATGTAGTCTAGCCGTTCAACTCCCACCTGAAGCTAACGAAGTACACCCACCCGAGGTAGTTTCATACATTACAGCATAGCTACATGAAGGTTCTATCAAAGCTTATTCTAACGTAAAGAAAAAAAATCATCAATACATTCTAGGAAAGTGTCGCTGTAGCTTTTTTCTAGAGGGCTGGAAAGGATCCGTGGATCAGTCACATTCTATCGATCGGCATAGCCGCCACTGAAGATCTACTACTTCTATATGCTAAGCATCCATATTTTACGATTTGTGCTTGTGCTAGATATTTCAAAACTACTTCATTATGTAAGAAATGTCTAAAATACGTTTTGAATCAGATGAGATATGAGGGGACCAACTGCACATACGGTTATCAATAATAAATGTATTACCAACCTGCCCTTGTATGACATCACCAGACGCTAGCATCGGGAGCAGATGGTAAGCCGTTGATGACATAGCTTCCGTCACCAGTATCCTTAATATATGTGACACTACAATCATATATAAAGTGAATGCTGGTTTAGATTATAAATACATATATCGTATACCTGTCACAAATACTTAATTCTGAATGGCCGATAGCGCTCACGTGCCGGGTCTGCAAAAGTATGTGTAGACCTGGAAAATGATGTGTAAACCTGCACGGATTTCAAGACGTCATTTCTGTAATATTGTCGTGTAATTTTCACTACTTTTAATGAGGCATACGATATAATAATTTAAGGCTAATGTTTCGGTCAATATATAGTTTTGCGGACCTGTAAAAGAATGATATTAACCTCGGACTTCGTCCTCGGTCAATATCACTTTTAACAGGTCCGCAAAACTACATTGTATATATTGACCTCAAAATAAGTCTATAATTGTATATAGTTACAATGTGAATTTTTTTGTGAATTAAAGAAAAGAAACAGTAACTTCAAGAACTTTAAAATTATGACAAAAATAATATAATCTACCATGATTTCAAGCTAAAGAATCTTCACAAGATACCACTGGCACCAGAGTACTAGACTGCCCTATAATTTTAACAAAAAATACCCCAAAATATACCTAAATAACACCCTATCATGAAAAAAATGGTAAAAAGTCATTTTCTGACAAAGTCCCTTTTACACTGTTCTATATTATTCACATGGTGTTGAACGTTTTCGACAGGGGGTCCGGTCCCCGCTCTTTTTGTATTATTCAAGCAAGCAATTGAAGATCAACAGCGGTCGCGTATGGTTGGCCATCGCCACCAAAAATAATTAATTAAGCCGCGGTAAAAATATTTAAACTCCGGCATAAATATGATTTAAGCCGCGGTTAAAATATTTTAGCTCCGGCATAAATATGATTTTAGCCGCGGCATAAATATTTAAGCTCCGGCATAAATATGATTTAAGCCGCGGTTAAAATATTTAAGGTCCGGCATAAATATGATTTTAGTCGCGGCTTAAATCATTAAATTTATGCCGGAGCTACTTCTCCCCCCCCTACCCACCCCCCAATTTTTAACCGCGGCAATTTATGCCGGAGCTAAAATATTTTTACCGCGGCTTAATTATTTTTGGTGGCGATGGCCAACCATAGTCGCGTTTAACAGACAATATATTTATCTACCAAACTGGTAAGTAACACTTTTTAAAAAGCTTTAAAAAGCAGTCTAGTACTCTGGTGCCAGTGCAAGATACGTGTATTCGAAAGAACCTATATGTAGGTTCCGGTCTAAGGATACTAGCCATTTAGCATCTGTTACAGATACAAACCAAGCTCTTATGATAACTCTCCATGCTTTGCAGATTCCGTAGTTTTGGAATATATGTAGATCTATACATGTATAGTTCTGCATATCCGTTATATTTCATTGTATACATTTCCTAGCTAAACCTGGCTTAAAGTGTTACGTGATTATTTTTTCGTAAAGAAAACAATGACAGTCAATAGCAAAATAATTGAACAATTCAAATTTGGCGCGTCCATTCGTCACGTGATGTAAACAAAAAATGCTGGATCGTATGCAGTAAAATTATTTAAAATGCATTTTAATAAATGCCAGGAAATCTAGATTTAGAATTTATAACTACTGTGATTCGTAAGAAATAAATCTACACATGTTATTAAATAGTACATACAAGATATTTAGATAATATTTCGAACGTAGATCTAAGTAAAATTACTAAAATATTGCTGAATTAAAAATAGATCGATCATCCAGATTGTCTGCATAATGTTATAGATCTGAACCACTAAACATATCTGTAGAAGAAGTCTTTACAAAATTACGAAGAAAGATTAAAAGTAAACTTACTTTTTCAACAGACAAAATCAACTAGACCCTATATCAATCTCAAGTTCAAAATTTAGAATGTTGGACTTTTCATCATGTTTACCTCCCTTTTGATGTTTATTGTACTAATTATTCACCGGAAAGAAGGCCTACATCTATACACTATCTTTTAAGTTTAACGTGTTGTCATTTTATACCGTTATTTTAATATAGTAGGCCCTAATTTTGTAGATTTAGAGCAATGTTGGGTTTTATCGACGAGACGGTCGGTAGTTATCGACAGTGTTTAATTAGGAATATGTAAACTAATTGATACCCTGTCAATCAGTGTCAATTACGTCACCGATGATGTCATATAAAGGATATTTCACTGGTTGCACGTAGAGATGTCTAAATCACTCAGGTGTGTTGGTAGATTGTTTCATTTGACCTACTTTATAAAACTTATGTATTTTGGTCGTAAATGTTGCTGCATGTTGAGTAAATTGTATATTTTATAAATTAATGACGTAAGAAAACTGGTGTTGAGTAAAATACAAGAACGCCGATAATACAGCGTTACGGGTAACCGTTAATTGTTTATGACGGCTCTGCCGAGTTACAACCGAAACAGTTACCCGAGAGCGGGAGCAAGAAAAACAATTAAAAACGTCAACGGAACAACAGCTCGTCCTGAGCAACTGAACATATGAAAAGGCAATTCATGGAACTTTTGACGAAGCTAAAGTATGTCCTGGCTGCAAAACTGATGATGTTTTGATGATGGTGACGAGTGGATTAAATGTCAAAAGTGTCCAAGACAGTGGAATGTTATTTGTACTGGATGAAGTATTCTGCTTGAGATACCTGCCGAGCAAGTTCAGAACTAGCCTACCCATTTTTTCTGTGAATATTGTAGAGCGCCTTCAAGTATTCTCGGATACAATTTAAACTCAAATAGATCTAGTTTCAACCAATCGCCGGTAGCATTTATTTCAACTTGACCGCTTTTTGATAACATGTACAAAAGAAAGAAACAAAACACAAAATGAAAACACCTATATAGCTACTGTCCAACTTATTTTTTGTGTCCAGAAATGGCCGCCATTTGTTGCATATAGCATATATTCGAACGATCATTTGTCAACAAATCTTCTTGACCTCAATTATTTTAAAAATAAACCCCTAGTTAATTTTAAAAATAAACCCCTAGTTAATAAAACAGGCTATGTAGATCTGCAATCTGAGGCTGTCGAGGAAACCAGCATATGTTCGGACGATCATTTGTCAACAAATCTAAGTGACCACAATTATTTCAATGTTAATAAAACATGTTATGTAGATCTGCAAAATGACAACACTACTCCGTCACCGGTACCAAAATCAAAACAACAGTCTGATACATTTACATGTGTGGAGACAGACATATCTGAATTACAAGCAAAACAACTACACTTTTGTAACTCGAATGAATCTTTTGAATCATTTAAAAAGTTGACAGATAAAACTGAAAAGAAATTTGACTTTAAAGCTTACACAGGGGAGTACAGATTTGAGATTATTGATGGTACAAAATATGTAAACTGGGATGTACATGGCGACGGAAGTTGCTTCTTCCACTCTGTAAGCCCCGCTTTACATGGCAATTTCTCAAAGACTGAGTACTACAGACGATTAGTTTGTTCACATATAATCGAAAACTGGGGCATATGGGGGATCTTGCATCAATTTCACACGATCTCAGAGTAAATACTGCGTCACAATACTGGAATCAAATGCTCAAAACAAAATGATGGGCAACTGTTTGTGAACTGAAAGTCACGTGTGAATTACTACACTTAAACATTATGACGTGTCTTAAAGGGAGAAGATACGATAGAACAGAGTCGGCATTTAAGACACATTTCACGAAGGAAATTTATCAATCATCACAAATCAATGATAATACCAGATCAGTTCAAATACTGCTCTCAAATGATCACTTCACAGTTCTTACTGACTTTGTCACAGTTTACTCGTCGGCACGATCTGAAACACAACAATTATGTACAAACAAAAGACAACACAAAACACAATAACAGAAGAAAAATACAGAATATAAACAGTAGGAAACTGGTTCAGGATTCGAAATCTAAACAACAATAAATGTCCTGTCGCAACAGCAACACTAAAAAGAAAGTCATTACAGAAACTACGGCACATGAAACACATAAAGCTTATTTTAGAAATACCATAATTCAAAACTGTACAAATAGTAAACAAAGAATTTATGATCACGCTCATGTTTTATCATGGATTGATTTGGGTTTGTTTCAAAAATGCCGAAAATTGGTACTCCAATTTGAATGTCCATCACAAAACGAAACAAAAAACAAATCCAGTCTGAGACAAAGAAATGCCCACCATGTACAAAAAGCCGAGAAACATTTGTTGGCAAATGTTAAAGAGTTACCAAACCCACCACCTTTATCCAACGACAACAATTACAATAACATTTTGGACTGCATAAGTGGATTCGCAGCAAATGTCTAACAAATTTAGTCATTGTCATACATGTCATGAACGAAGGTTACGAATGAAAATGGCTTCAGAAAATACTTGTCAACGCTGTTCTGCGGACAAAAACAGTATAATAATGTTTTCTGTCACTAACTTGATGGACCCGAAGTCAGTACCAACTGACTTACAAGACTTAACTTTTGTGGAACAATAACTCATTTGCCGTATTGCGCCCGTTATGCAGATTCATATGCTTAAACATGGGCGAATTGCTGCTAACGGTCACTGTGTAATAGTCCTACAGAATGTAAATGAGCCTGCACAAATATTACCTCAGTTACCAGAGGACATAAAATAATACGGGTTCGGAAAATTGGGACAAATGATACCTGTACGTCGCAGCTATGTAGAGAAAGCATTAACTTGGGCTTAAAATAAATACCCGGTTTAATGAAGCTTATTCTGACATCACAATAACTATAAGGCAAGAAAGAGACTTGATCAATTGCCAAAAAATGCACCATTTCATGTCAATACTGTAGAAAAATAGCCTTACAATGTACTTACTTGTCTTTATAGTAGTATACACATGTACACTACTACACCAGCTTTTTATTTCTACTAGTATTAAAAATACATTTAAAATGTGGTCAAATGAAGCAAACCATGCTATTTTAATTTTTGTACTGTTCTTAACAAAATACAAAAACAACTCCGTTGTAATTAATGATTTTATCTAGTTATCATTAATACATGTTTTTGACTACAGTAATTGATGTGACATCGACATGTGATAAAACAGCACATACTTATATGTCTATATTTTCACAGTTGAATCATCTGATTTTTCGCCACAGATTCTAGAGGAATTGGCTTAAACAAATATATTTTCGCAAATATAATAGATTCAATGATTTTCAAGTTCACTATTATACTTCCTGGGGGACATGTATCAACAGTTTTAGCAGTTCGCAGGCCGCGTATCACAAAATATATCGAAAACATCACATTGACCACAATACAAAAGTATTCTGTACAATTGCTGCAGGCAGTCACATCTTTTCACTCTGTTTCCTACAAGAAAATGGAAACAGATATGAAATTTATTCTCTATATAAGCGTATGTCCAACAAAATGTTACATTTAAACTAGCTCATTTCCCGCCAATATGTCTTCCAAAATATTCAGATTTCCAAATATCAAAAGGTAAATTACATCATTGTGTTCACACTGAAACTGAATTCACTGATCAACAAAGAAAACTTGAAAATGATACAGAAGATGTTAATTCACACGTTTCTGATTTAAATCAGCAATATAAAGTTCACTCTGTTACATGGGACAGCGATCTTCTTTGCAGCAAAAGAAAGAAAATGGGAAGAAATGGGAAATCAAAGAAAAAAGTGAAATGTTTGTCATACAAAAAATTGTATGATGGTGTTCATGCTAACAATGATCTGAAAAGTAAGTGGTTCCAATTTCTATGCAAGTCTGTTGAGAATGATCCATCTATTTCCTGCTTTGCAACTGAATCAGACACAGATGAAGATGAAAATTCATAGGATGTTAGTCCTTTCAAATGAACACAATCGGATCAAATATTGTTTAAATAAATTGTTAGTTTTTGTTCACTCAGTTAAGTTTTGTTTTATTCATGCAACATTATATAAAATACATTGATTGACAGTACTTAAGGTAGTAGACCCCTAATGGGCACCAATTCATATCATTATAGGTTTAACATTTTCTTAATCTGTATCATTTCCTGGATTTATAAAACAAATTTTAAAAGAATTTTTCCGTGATAAAACTAAGTTATAGGAATTTGAATAACCCTACCCCCATTTTGGAATTCTCTATAAAATGACATCACAGAAGAGATAAGAAAATACATGTATTTCATTCATCATTCAATAATTTGGTACAGATTTGGTATCAGAGTAACAAGAACTATATTTTCTTTCAGAAATTATACACCATTTACAATATTATCAACAAGTTTTATAAAACTTTTATGAAATAATCAGGTAAATGTAGTATTATAATTTTCGTGTACTTTTTTGGCCATGTTCAATTTTGAACATCAAAGTTTTTAGGAAAAATCAACATTTTCTAGAAATGGGGCATGACTTTTTGTATATTCAAAATTATCTGTAACACTTTGGGAACAGCATGCCAAAAAATCACAATGTTTTACCGTCTCTATTTAAAATAATGAGAGTTTGAAAATCTCCATTGGCGATTTTAAACGTGTCTGTAAGTAATAAAATCTTCAGATCAGCTAATAATCATTCGTAAAAAATATTATTTTCTTTTTAGTCTAAAAGCAATATAATCATATGAAGAAAAGTGCAAAATAATGAAAACAAAGAAGAAACATTAAAAAAACTTGGTTCCGGCTGGATTCGAACCTACGCCCCCGAAAACCTCAAAAGATCTTCAGTCCAATGCTTAACAACCTAGGCTAGGGCATTAAAATTGAAGAGTTTCAAGTGGAGGTTTTTATTAGGAGTCGACTACCTTAAGTTTTGTAATTTTCATAATGCATTACAAGTCAAATGTCTGAACGCCACCAAATGGAGTGGGGGTTGCGATAAGTAGTAATGTTTGATTTAATGTATGGTGATTAACCAAACCTAATCTTTTTGCACTCTAATTTTGTATATGGCTGACCATTTGTTAATGTTTAATGCTAAAAAAGATGATTCTACGTCAAGTCTATAGACATTGTTTCCTCTGTATGAATTATCAAATCATTGAAATAATAAAAATGTTTTATTTTCCTAAGTTTAGAATTCTAAAATATAAATTTGCTTCAATTTATATTATTCATGTACGAAAGAAAAATTATTTCCAAGATTTAAATTAATTTGTTCCCACTATATAAATTAAGTTAATTCCACTCCGGCGAGGTTTCGATCTCTGATCTCCCGCGTGCCAAGCGGGAATACATTACACTGCGCTACCGAGGAATTGAGTTTTTAGAGCGGAGTTTTTAGAGCGTATAACTTCGTTATTCACCAATAGTCTAGTAACCCTGGCTTTTAAGGTAGAAAAAATTGCAAAAGAATTTATTTTGTAACTAAGTTGTAGGAAAGTCGTTACTTAATACCGTATCAAAAGTTGCAGAGTGTACGTCTTGCTAAAGCTGAGAAATAAACGTCCAAATATGTGCAGATATCCTCAATTTTACAATGGCCTTAATTTCCCACCATAGTGACGTTTATTTTAAAGAAACAGCGCGTGCTGACGTCACAAAACTTAGCGGACAAGGTTGCGAACATTTCAAACTTGAATTTTGAGCTGAATTTGACATAGGTTGAATATCGGTTACTACACACATATCTCGTAAGCATACGTGTTTAAGTTTTAAATAAGATAGATACATACTGTAAGTGCATTAAATACGAAAAATGCTGTTGAGAAGAGGAAAAACAGGTGGATACAATCGCAGGTCGAAAAGTATTTTTAAAGTGTTTTTTTTTCTTTAATTCTTCGTTTTTGTAGGTAGTATACACAAGCATATACATGTTACAGAACTTAAACATCATTCAGATGAAAAAGGAGAGAAAAATGCTTGTGAATCTCAGTTTGATTTTTATTACTACGGAAGCGTGGTAGTGCCATTAATTTCAAAATACGAAATGTAACACACTCTTTACCAGTTTCGATAGAACCTTCTATACTTTCATATAATTGCAGTTTGTTAATGCAATTTCGTTATAAGTAAGACATTTTGAAAACAAGCTGTCTTAATTCCAGAGAGTGGCATTTGTTATGAGTCGATTGTCAGTGACAAGAGTAGCAGAGTAAGATGAAACCGTGGTGGATTTTATTTTTGAAATTTTGAAAGGTAATTTGAGGTTTTAACAGGAATACTCTATAGACTGTTCCTGGTTTTAAGTATTAAACATTGCAAAATAACAGTTGCTGGAAAGGTTCTGTGCTATAATATTCCTTGAATGAAAATTAGGAGGTTTCACCTTGTCCGTCCGTGAGTGCACAATATTTAAATCTTGTGCGCGCTATTTTTCAATAACCGCTTGTTACATTTCAACGAAACTTTTTGGGAGGCTCTAGTAGTAAAAAATGTAGAAGTGAAATGTTTTGTTCAGATTGAAAATGGCTAATGTGTATAGAGTTTTTGTAAATCTCGATCGCGCTATTTTTCAATGAATTTAAAAATACCCTGTCTAAATTTCAGGTGAAGAAGTTTATTGGCAGCAAACCGTTAATAGTTATCAGTTATCTTGAACAGATTGAAAGGTAAAACTTTTAACGGGTCATTTCCACTTTATTCACAAACTTTAGTATAACTGTATAATTATATTATATTTTAAAATTACTTGTTTATAATTGCAAATTCGTGTGCGTTGTGTGTTGTCGCCGTTTAACGCCTGTTTCAATCGTATTTAAGTGATTTTTCAGGGCGAGCAGTTTACCGAACGATGGTTCCTTGGAAGGACCAAGTACTTAAACTCTATTCTCTGTATGAAACTGCTAACTTTTGCAGACAAAGAGGCATTGTGTGTGTAAGGGCTAGAGTCCATGATGCTAAATCAATGATAGGTGATATGATTTCAAGTCAGCGACACTACCCACTAGACGAATTCCAACCTCCTGTGGTGACAAGAAACTTGATTTACTACGAACTCTTTGACTGAACATTTGTCATTGACAAAGTTATTAAGTACCTACCATTTATGATGAGTAACTCCTGTTTGATTGTGCGTTATGACCTATTTCAATTGGGAATCAAGTACACGTGTCAAAATATGTTCATCAATAAATTTCAGTGTTGCATCTTGGTTGATATGCAAAAAGACAGCCAGAACTTCCTTATTCCCGAACGAAACATGTAAGTGTGACCACGTAGGTTCTTAGTTAGATAATCTGTCCAATGATCAAAGCTTAAGTTCAAAATTTGATACGGTTTTCGAAATTCTTAGTACTGAAGGTAAAATATTTAATATTTGTGTATGATTTAAAATTTGTGTCTGAAACGCGATTTCATTGTTCCCGTCGTTCATGTGATATGTTTAAATGTGACACAAATCTAACATAGTGGTACATGCATGAAATCTAAAGTTTGTTCATATGTTATATTGAAAACTCACCATAGCACATAATCATCTTACATTCTCCATCTTCTTCATACCCATATATACACCAAACTTTCACAATATTTCAGGGCATAATGGAAACTTGTGCAATTTGCAAGAAAGCCGTTGTAAAAAGTCAGTCAGTTTCATTTATTGGTGAGAAGGGGAGCAATAATATAAACGTAAGAAGCACTGCAAGGGGTGATGACACCAAGACTGAGCCAGGACAGCCCGTTCACAAGGAATGCCGTCAAGATTATATTCATCACAGAAATACAGTAATACAGACAAGTTCTGAACCAGCCAGATCATAACGCTCCACACAATCGTTTGAATTTAGAAACAAATGTTTGTTTCGTACATCAGACACTAAAAGTAATACACAGAAAAAGTAGTTATGATGTTTTTCCTGTTAGAACACGTGACTTTCAGAAAACTATTATAAAAAAATGTAATGAAAGAGGTAACGAATGGGCAACTTCTGTACTTGGTAGGCTGGAAAACGTAATTGATTTGCCTGCAGCAGATGCTATATATCACCAAACATGTAACATTATTCAGTAAAAAAGAGGCTGATGTCAAGATTGCAGCAGCTGGCCAAGCACTTATACAAGCATGTACACCAAAAAGCGTTATTGATCCATTACAGTAGGGTCTCGGCATACAAATGCACCATCATTCTGGCTCCAGATGTTTGATAGACATTATATTGACTTGGTTTCAGTGTACATGTATCATATAAGAAAGTACAAAAACTTGAAATGGATGTTACAGCTGCAAACAATTTAAGTATTCCTGATTATTTTCCCGGAAAGTTTGTGCAGTTTGTCGCAGACAACATGGATCATAACATTAGAACTTTGGATGGTTATAATCATAGCTTTCATGACACGGGCATAATTGCATGCACCACACCTCCGTCTAGGTACAGATAGCTACTCCTAGATGTCACATTAAACCTACTGATCTTGCAGACATAGGAAAAATAGGTATAAAATGTACTTCAGACCTTGCGGAGAAGAAATACTTTCTTTCAAGTTCATGAATATAGATGGCCACACTACCGTTGATCCCCATTACAAGCTAGATCAAGTGACGTCAATTTCTGTTATAATCTATAACATGTTTAGAAAGGTTGTTAATCTAGTTATATCTCATTAGAAAGGTTGAACCGTATATATACGTTTGTATGCATGCAGCTGACATGCACTCATTACATGCTGAAGTCAGCATTCATGAAAATGATACTTTCGGTTTTATACAGTGGGTGGGGTTTGCATTACTATAATTTTAACAAATTAGTTAATATATGTTTAATATGTATACGTAGAGTGAGATTGAAAATTGAACATACTTCATTGACACTGGGGAGTGAAAATACTTTGTATGAGTGAATATGTTGTAAAAAATATATCTTACAGCTTTTTTAAAGATTGACATAACATTTCTATTTTGCAGTCCACTTGCAGTATGTCGACCCCGCTTATATTGAAATATAAATTGTGTCTAATAATTGTTAACAAATAGGTCAATCATCATTCTTTTGTTTGTATTTGACTCTAGTTACCCCAAATCACCGGCTATATTAGAAGTTTTCTAGCGCCATTTCACAGAAAAAAGCAATGTATATACTATATAGTCAATTAGTCATATACTATACTAGTTTATATACTATTTGCTTAATCAAACTACGAATGCTGAAAGGGGTGAAATGACAGATTATGAACACATTTGTGGTGATTTTATCCACATTATTTACGTTGCATATGGCGACGGTTCAAGCCTGTCATAACTTATACTTGTTTTGACAAGTCGAAAACTGGATAAGTCGAAATAATTTTCATGTTCACTTGACTTTGAGACACCGAGACTGCATAGACTGTTTCTTTTTTAATTAATTAATCAATTTATAGTATATTGTGATAAAAATGCAACATGTGTTGATGACTTTTGAACAGAAAACTTTGAAAATAGTAATGAATTTCTTATGTACAGTCTTGTGGGTGGGGTAAATTGACCCCTTGCAAGAAAAAAATGTATAAATATACTGTGTATGTTTATGTGTTCTTCATCTTAGTTGTTAATATCATGCTTGTGTGGTCTCATTTATATAGAAATTGCTTTAAATGACTATAAAATTATGAAAATACTGTCATTTTTGCAAAATAATAAAATACCTTTAATTTATTTCTTAAAATGTAATGTCTTACTTTGACCCATTTTTTCCAGACTTGCCCTGCTTATAGGATCTGCAACTTTTTTTAACGAAATTATGAGGCATTGTACTACACAAAACAACTGGTTTTATTTCTTTTGCAATTTGTTCTACCTCGGGCACTTTTTTGAGCCAGGGTTACTAGTCTACAATACAGACGTTTGTTTCGGAATGGCGGTACAAATATATGTAAACAAACGAATTTAACTTCCCAGACACTTTAAATAAGAAGTGGATACATCATAAACTTGGTAGTTTCGTAAAGTATATCTGTTAGTAGTCATTCGTTTAAAATCGGCTTTGTACGTAAAATTTAGACTGGTTCGCGATCTCAAATCAAAAGACCGCTTGTTACCAAAGAACACACTGTGAAATCAGTTTACAGTCTAAAAGGAGTTACGTCACCCCATGGAAATTTTACTTGCTGCATTCCAATATACACGCCACCTTCAGGTGGCGTGTAATAATGTTCAACAGTGTGATAATTGTCTGTCTCTAACTGGACTGAATTACTTACTTTAAATATCATACATATTTTTAATTTAAAGTAAACAACATGTCAAGCTACATTAAAGGTATATAATGTAACAGATTTGTTTGAAACTTTAACATCTGATCATTTACACTCATTTATGTTCACTCGGCACTTAATTCAAGTAAGATTTTCACTGGAGGTATTTTAAAATTTGATTTCCTTATCCTGGTTGCTCAACCAAGATAGAGTTATTTTTTCATAAGTAAAAATTTGATACATATACTTTGCCTAAGGAAAGATATAAATATGAAGCCTATTGTATTATATTTGTGAAATATTTGCATTAAAAATTATATATTTAGATGAAAATCATTAGAAATTCAAGTTTGAACAAGAGCTGTCCCTCACAAGTGACAAATGCCCCCGAAAGAGGTGCCTCACAGTCTGTGTCCTCTCCATGTGCTCAATAAATCTGTTATGCAATTTAAAATCCTTCCATACATGACAGAGTAACCATGCATACAGTTTTCCATTACTTTAAACACTAAGTGTGACCTTGACCTTTCAGGTAGGGACTTGGGTCTTGCATGCGACACATCCGCTTGATGTGCTAGACATTTGTGCCAAGTTATTTTAAAATCCTTCAAAGCATAAAGTTATAGTCCGGACACAAATGTATGAATATATACAGGATTCCATTACCTATAAACTCTAAGTTTGACCTTGACCTTTGAGCTAGGGACGTGGGTCTTGCACGCGACACGTCGTCTTGATGTGCTAGACATTTGTGCCAAGTTATTTTAAAATCCTTCAATGCATGACAAAGTTACAGTCCGGACACGAATGTGTGCATATATGCATATATAGAGGAATCCATTACCTTCAAACTCTAAGTATGACCTTGACCTTTGAGCTAGGGACGTGGGTCTTGTACGCGACACGTCGTCTTGATGTGCTAGACATTTGTGCCAAGTTATATTAAAATCCTTAAATGCATGACAAAGTTACAGTCCGGACACGAATGTGTGCATATATAGAGGATTCCATAACCTTCATACTCCAAGTGTGACCTTGACCTTTGAGGTAGGGATGTGGGTCTTGCACGCGACACGTCGTCTTGATGTGCTAGACATGTGTGCCAAGTTATTTTAAAATCCTTCAATGCATGACAGAGTTACAGTCCGGACACGAATTGTAAGTGCAGGGATAATTCTAGGATGCGATTTCCGCGATTTTTCGCATAAAAATTGCCGAAATCGCATTGAAAATCATCAATTGAGAGAAAAAATCGCGCTCGCTCTCAGTTGACTTTTAGCTAATTATTTTAATTTTCGGTGCTTTTCTGACCTTTGACACGCCGATAACTTGCGCGGGTATCAATTATCCAACCAGAGCGCGTCTAAATATTACATTCAAAGATATTTGCCGACCGACGTACATTTATATAGCGTGTTCAATATATTTTATCACCAAAAATAAAACTTACTCATAACATTATCTGTTCCAAACTATTATTTCTAAAATCCAAAATTATCAGACTATTGTCTAGAATTACTTTTTCATGTCTCAAACTGTCAAATATCTCGGTCTGTTTGATGCCACGTGCTTCACTAAGATCAAACAAAACTCACATGTACAATGTGCGTCGGCGTTTGTTCTTTGATCTCATAACACCTGCAGCTTTATCTCTATGAATAAAAGAGGTTGAAGTAAAATAAATAGTTCGGCAAAGGTTATTCATTAGAATAAATAGTAGAAAATCGTTACTGGAAAAACGTTGGCTTTGACAGTTGATGGAACAATTAATGACAAAAAAACGGACACGCTGGATCGCCGTGATTTTCTTTAAAACAGAACATTTTGATTTAAATTCAGAACAATTGGAAAAGTTAATTGATAAATACTTTTTGCATTCACAACTAAGAGGTGTCACACAGCTTGGATTTGCAAACAATTTAAAAATTGACTGAATTAGTACGACAGTCCATATTTTTCACACCAATCGCGAGTGACAATGCTAAGGGACCAATTACAGCGGATTTTTCACGAAAATAAATATTTTAAATCAACATAAAGGTGATAAATATTTTAGGTTCTGACAAAAAAATAACTCGATGCTTTTCGAGACAACAAAGAAACACAACATATCGCTGCAAACAGTAGCGGCGATTCTCAACGAAAAACGTCGGCGGCGATCGCGATGTCTGATTCGATCTTTGTGATTCAATGGTTCTTAATTCAACAGGTTTCTTTTACAGGTGTGTTTTACCAATATTTTAATTAATAAATATTTTAACGCGAAGTCACTCCAAAATTATCGGAGAAACGCTAAGTCCCGCGATCGAAATTTTCACTCCAAACGGCCGCGAAGTGACTCCATTGAATGGCGTCATTTTCGTTTTTTCTCCGATTTACGCGAAGTCACGTTATTTTCACTCACTCCACACTTCGCGTTTTTTGCATTATCCTCTAGGCCTGTACTGTATTCTTGGCTCAAATATGATAAGGAAAAAGATCAAATGTTAGAAGTGAACATAGATCACTCAGTCTATCTGTATCAGATCAGTGAACTGTTCCATGTGTTTTTGTTCTAGTCAATAAATAATCATTTATTGCGTAATGTGTTTAAAAAATCTCACTGAAATTAAAAATATCTCACCAATATTTGACAAATGGGAGAAATATCTCGCCGAAAATTTGACCTAGAATAATCCCTGTAAGTGGGGACGCACAGACGGACGGACGGACGGACGGTGCGATTTTAATATGCCTCCCTTCGGGGGTATAAAAATCATTGTGAAAATTGTCATAAAATGTTGCTTAAAAGTAACTGACCACCTTTAAATGCAAAGTTCATTTCACATACATTGATAGACAACATACATTTGTTCTTAAAGCTGCTGCTCTCAGATTTTGGTAAAACATAAAGTTCTTCAAACTGTAAGTAAATAACGTATTTAAGAACATATAGTCATATTAAAGGGCTCCAGTAAAAATTCCTGTCACGTATATTTCTAAATTTCAAAAAATGTGCTACCAAATTCGAAAGCGGCGCTTTTGAAATTTTAATATAAACATACAGTGTAGCGGTGCCGTGCAACCGACATTTTTTATCGATTTCTGTAAATTTCTACCTAGATTTTTGCTTATATTTTTATTCTAGCCTTAAGTTTTATTTTATGAATAAGTATACCAATCAAAAAAAAAAATCAACGGTAACCGAGAGCGAGCAGCTTTAAGCTAAACATTCCAGTCAGTATCGGTAAAATCAGCTTTTAAATTGCGGTACCGTAAACCGTTCAATACATTAAGTTGTTGTACACTAAGGGTGGATTCGAATTATAACAGGTCTTTATGGTGATTATTTGTGCTAAATGGGGCATTTTTCGATATGTTGTTCTTTTCAAATATATTTATTTATTATTTAACGTTTATTGAACACATCATTTATATTTCGGGGAAATAATCTGCTAGATATAGGGTTTAACGTGGAACTAGGGGATACATCACTTCAAAAGAGTAAATATCATGTAATTTTGTAGCGGTGCCGTCAAACCAAACTCAAGAATATTTTCAACCAATCTGCTAAAATGCTATGTAGATTTAGCTTCCTATTTGTGCTGCTGAATACTTGTTTATTTTTTTTCTTCACCGAAAAATGAACGAGCAGTTTTATTTTATTTATAATACAAGTCTACTTTTATGCCCCCGAAGGGTGGCATATTAAAATCGAACCGTCCGTCTGTGCGTCCGCACTAACAAATTCGTGTCCAGACTAACTTTGTCATGCATTGAAGGATTTTAAAATAACTTGGCACAAATGCCTAGCACATCAAGACGACGTGTAGCATGCAAGACCTACGTCCCTACCTCAGAGGTCAAGGTCACACTTGAGTTTAAAGGTAATGGAAACCTGAATATATGCACACATTCGTCTCCAAACTATAACTTTGTCATGCATTGATTGATTTAAAAATATTTTGGCACAAATGTTCAGCACATCAAGCCGATGTGTCGCATGCGAGACTCATTTCCCTACCTCAAAGGTCAAGGTGACACTTAATTTTATAGGTAATGGAATCCTATATAGTTATACATACATTTGTGTCCGGACTTTAAAGCTGCTCACTCTCAGATTTTTGTAAAAGAATCAAACTATATGGAAGAGTGGTCATCCTTATTGCAAAATGTTTTTTGCTATTAAAATGATTTTTGGCATGCTACTTGGTAACGACTGTTTGCTAATTGCCTTTTGCTAAATGCTTGTTGGCCAGTGAATCATGTAAATTGGTAACTGCTTTTTGGTCTGTAATTCCTTATTGCTTTTTGCTAATTGCTTTTTGCAAAATGCTTTATTGTTAACTGCTTTTTGCAAACTGCTTTTTGCCGATTCCTTTTTGCGTTTTGCTAAATGCTTTTTGCTAACTGCTTTTTTGGTTGGTGGATCTTAATTGCTAAATGCTTTTTTACAGATAATTGCTAATTACTTTTTGCTATATGCTTTTTGGCTGGTGGATCATGTTAATTGGTAACTGCTTTTTGCTAAATGTTGATTGCCAATAGCAATTTGTCAAATGCTTTTTGCACAGTAAACATATTGTACTGTCATGCTTTTCTTCAGGTCAAAAACCAATAAGCAAAAAGCAAAATACATTTAGCAAAAAGCATTTTGCATAAAAAGTCAGCTAAAAGAAATTAGCAAAAGGCAATACGCAAAAACCAATAAGCAAAAAGCTGTACGCAAGAAGCAATTAGCATTCAACAAAAAAGCAACTAGCAATCAGCAAAAGGCAATTAGCAATAACTGACAAAAAGCAGTTAGCAAAACGCAGTCTGCAATTAATATGATCCACGAACCAAAAAAACATTTAGCAATTAGCGTGACCAACCGGCCTTCCAATTAGCAAAAAGCATTTATCAATAAGCATGACCCACCGGCCTTCCATAAATCTATGATAAAAACATATTTTACAACATTTAGCCATATAAAAGGGTTCCAGTATAAATTCCTGTAAAGTATATAGATTTGAAATCATACGGTCCCAAATAATAAAACGTCGCAAACACTTTTAAAAATCCAATATAAACATATAGTGTGGCGGTGCCGTAAAACCAGCGGTGCAAATTCCTACCTAGATTTTTACTTCTATTGTTGATTCTAGCCTTTAGTGTTATATTTATGTATCAGTTTGCATTTTTGAAAATTTTAACGGCAACTGAGAGCGAGCAGCTTTAGATTTGTATTTTTCATCAAAAGATATTTTCATTTACGCATTTTTAGCACACCGTAGGCTAAAATAGTGTTAACTAATCAGTGGTTGCAACTGTACATTAAATTAGGCGTTTTTAGCTCGACTTTTCGAAAGTAGTTGTAATAGCGCGCTTTGGTCTAAACGTCCTGCGTCGTACCAGAAGATCTTGACAGAACAAAGTAGTCGTATTCATGGAGTAGGAGTCTCGATCCTTCACCATGAATAAGCCAGTCTGCTGCAACATGCGCATGGCAGCAAACTCGGAAGCCAGTGTCCGCTGGTTAGCTGCGTACTGCTACCAGCCCTAACCAAAGTAGCCCTTGTAGAAGTGTAATGTTTTCCTCGGTTACAGCGTGTCGGGGGCAAGAGTGGCGTACACCAAGTTGAAAGTTAATATAATTGGCTCTGACCCTAACCAGCTCTGGGAGACGTTCTGGGTGTGTGCTGGTACAGTGGTGTCGGAGCTCAAAAAGGATGTTGATAGTTCATACATTGGACTGGCCGGGTCATAACGAACAATGTTTTCAGATGTCGTATGTAATGATGAAGTGTGAAGAGAATGAAACACTGTTTCATGCCTGTTTCGTGCCTGTTTGTGCTGCAGATACCGCAGTAGCGAATGCATGCTGAGATGCAGAAAACTGAGACACAGAAGTGCCTTTCTGTGTTGTAGATGTAGACACTGCATTAGTTAGGCCGAGCGTGGTATCCATGGAAGAAGAATTCAAGATTGAAGAAGCTGACTTGACCCCAGTAACAGGTTCTGAGGAAGAATCTCGGTTGTTGACTGTGCGTGACAGTATCATTGAAGGAATCGGCAGGTAGATGTTAAGTGGGTCTATATCCAAAGTGTTGCCGATTTCGCTGGAATGTTGTCGTCTTTGAGAACTTTCCATGAGCCTGTTGGGAAATGGCTTTGACTCTGAAAAGCGCGTTGCCTCCTAGACAGGCTTTCCATTCCCCGTAAAGTTCATCTTATTGCCAAGTCCACCTCAAGCATTACATATTCACCGCCTAAGGAAAAATCCGCCTTTATTTCATTCGGCTGATTGAGTATATTGACCAGTGAATCAGCTGGTCGCTTGGCAGGTAGAGCCTGAACGATCTTAGCTAACCTCTAGCCTTACAGCTAACGTGTCACACCACGTACCCGTTCACCACATTGTGACGAGCTCTCTAGCGAATGAAGCCTCGGGGGTATCATATGCTGCAGGCTTGTGCTGTTGGATGAATGCAAGGAGATCCAGTGCAAAATAAAAACACTAAATTGTCGTAAGCAGGTCAACAGGTGCCTGTAAGAGTTCCAGGGGATGTTTATTTTTGACATGATGACGAAGATCTCCTACTCTGCGAAATTCACGAATCTTGCCGCTGACGCAGTAGGTACATACCACTTTTACGTTACTGTGCTTAGCTGTGGTAAGATGTTTCAGGAGAACAGCCTTGCTGTAAAATGTAGATGGTCACTGCTCATATGTAAATTTGCTGACAGAGGATCTTTACTTTGATGCCATGCCTGTAGTGATAAGAAGACAATGTATTTGAAGATTGTAAAAATTATTTGTTTTACAGTATTTAATATGTTATTAGGTCAATAAGTTGTTAAGTAAATGAGTTCTCCTTCATTATTATACCCCCGAAACGAAGTTTAGGGGGGTATATAGGAGTCACCCGGTGGTTGGTCGGTCGGTCGGGCGGTCTGTTGCATTTTCCTTGTCCGGAGCATAACTTGAAGACTGCTGGTTGGAATTCAATACAACTTCATACAATGGTCAAGCACATTGAGAGGAAGTGCAGTGCACAAGAATTATAACTCCATCTTGACAAATTACAGAGTTATTGCCCTTTGTAAATTTTCCTTGTCCGAAGCATAACTTGAAAACTACTGGTCGGAATTCAATACAACCTCATACAATGGTCAAGTACATTGAGAGGAAGTGCAGTGCACAGGAACCATACCTCTATCTTGACTCATTACATAGTTATTGCCCTTTGCTACTTTTCCTTGTCCAGAGCATAATTCAAAAACTACAAGTTGGAATTTAATGCAACTTCATACAATGGTCAAGCACAATGAGAGAAAGTGCAGTGCAAAGGAACCATAACTCCATCTTGACTAATTACAGAGTTATTGCCCTTTGTTACTTTTCCTTGTCCGGAGCATAACTTGAAAACTACTGATTGGAATTCAATACAAATTCATACAATGATCAAGCACAATGAGAGGAAGTGCAGTGCAAAAGAACAATAACTCTATCTTGACTCATTTCAGAGTTATTGCCCTTTGTTAGTTTTCTTTGTATTGAGCATAATTCGAAAACTATTGGTTGGAATTCAATACGACTTCATACAATGGTCAAGCACAATGAGAGGAAGTGCAGTGTACAAGAACCATAACTCTATCTTGACAAATTACAGAGTTATTGCCAAGAACAATATCTCTTTTTAGTTTGTTTGCAAGGTATTTTGTTACTACAAACTTCCTCAGTTTATAAAGCAGTCTTTCGGGGGTATTAATCACATTTAGTGATAAAAACAAAAATAATATCAAACAGGGAATGCCACGTACCAAAAACGCAGCCTCCCCAAAAGGAGTTAGTGATAACTCTAGTTTTCAAGAGATGTGTACATCGTTACGTTTATAGAATAAAGGTTATGTGACTTTGGTTCATGCACGCGCTGTGTGTCTTGGGGATTTTTCAGCCATATCACTTGAATATAAGGAGCAGTTTTAGAGATAACAGCAGTTTCGGGGGAACACACATACAATGTAAATCTTTTCATTCAGTTTCCACGTTACTTTCAAAACTGAAAGTTCAATTGTTTAGAAAATGGAATACCGTATGTATAGAAGAAGACCAGTGTTCGGTAATTTATGCGCTCACCTGGCTACGCCAGGGTGAGCTTTTCTGATTGATGATTGTCCGTCGTCAGTCAACATTTTGATTCAAATGACATCTCGTGAAACCACTAGGCCAATGTTGATAAAACTATGCAGGAATGTTCCTTGCATGAAGCTCTACCAAAATTGTTCAAAGAATTCCATTCCATGCAGAACTCTGGGTGCTATGGCAACAAATAGGAAAAACTTTAAAAATGTAGCATTGTCTAGTGGGCCTCTACCAAGATTGTTCAAATTATGAGGGTCAAAATTGACACTTCGGGGGTGGTCACTTAGTTTTACATAGGCTTATATAGGAAAAACTTTAAAAATCTTCTTCTCTGAAACCACAGGGCCTAGAGCTTAGATATTTGGCATGTAGCATTGCCTAGTATACCTCTTCAAAGTTTGTTCAAATTATGACCCAGGGGTTAAAATTGACCTTGCCTGGGGGGGGGGGGGTTATTTTACAAAGACGTATATAGGAAAACCTATTGGTATATAACATTATCTAGTGATCTTCCACCAGACAAGTGGACTTGTACCAAGGTGAGCGATATAGGGCCACCTTGGTCCTCTTGTTTATTTATACCCCGCCGAAGGCGAAGGGGATATTAGTAATGGTCTCCGTCTGTCCGTCCGTGTCTCCGTCCCAATTTTGTCCGGAGCATAACTCCAAAAGTACTTGAGGGATTTTCTTCAAACTTAATACACTGACAGAGCACATTGGGAGGAAGTGCAGTGTGTAAGAACAATAACTCTACCTTGCCTACTTTTAGAGTTATTCCCCTTTATCAGATTTACTTTAAAAGTTTTCTCCAGAGCATAACTCCAAAATTACTTGAGGGATTTACTTCAAACTTAATACACTGATAAAGCACATTGGTAGAAAGTGCAGTGTGCAAGAACAATAACTCTACCTTGCCTACTTTTAGAGTTATTCCCTATTATCAGATTTACTTTAAAAGTTTTGTCCAGAGCATAACTCCAAAAGAACTTGAGGGATTTACTTCAAACTTAATACACTGACATAGCACATTGGTAGAAAGTGCATTGTGCAAGAACAATAACTCTACCTTGCCTACTTTTAGAGTTATTCCCCTTTATCAGATTTACTTTAAAAGTTTTGTCCAGAGCATAACTCCAAAAGTACTTGAAGGATTTACTTCAAACTAAATACACTGACATAGCACATTGGTAGAAAATGCAATGTGCAAGAACAATAACTCTACCTTGCCTACTTTTAGAGTTATTCCCCTTTATCAGATTTACTTGTCCGAAGCATAACTCCAAAAGTACTTGAGGGATTTTCTTCAAACTTAATACACTGACATAGCACATTGGTAGGAAGTGCAGTGTGCAAGAACAATAACTCTACCTTGCCTACTTTTAGAGTTATTCCCCTTTATCAGATTTACTTTAAAAGTTTTGTCCAGAGCATAACTCCAAAAGTACTTGAAGGATTTACTTCAAACTTGATACACTGACATAGCACATTAGTAGGAAATGCAGTGTGCAAGAACAATAACTCTACCTTGCCTACTTGCCTACTTTTAGAGTTATTCCCCTTTATCAGATTTACTTGAAAAACAATTTCCGGAGCACAACTCCAAAAGTACTTGAGGGATTTTCTTCAAACTTAATACACTGACATAGCACATTGGTAGGAAGTGCAGTGTGCAAGAACAATAACTCTACCTTGCCTACTTTTAGCCAAATAGAAAAATATCATACCTATACTGATAATGAACATTAATATAATTTTGCAAACCTTCTCTTCATTGCCTTATTCTTTTTCCACTTACTTGAAAACTGTACTCAGCATGACCATAACTATACGGCTTTTTAAGGATTTCCTTTCACCAAGTAAAATGTACGAAAGTACAACCTTCTGGTAACTTCTTCCCAGCGGGAGGATTAACCTAGTGTAACATGGCTCTTGTTATATTACGAATGCACGTGTTTGCTATGCAGGTAAAAATATCTAGTACAACTCGTGTTTCGATTCGAATAATAAGGTATCGTATTCATGGTATTGTCTACACCTATTTATCAGCGAACTTTATTTAACCCTTGTCTACGAGTGATCCAAAACAACTCATTTCTTAATACATAAATTTAAGAAAGTTTGCATTTTTCTTAACGTGAACTTCTAATATTTGCGCAACAAATATTTCGATTTCTGTTCAGTGTTTAAAGCTGCACGCTCTCAGATTTTTATGAAAAAATAAAGTTCAACCCCTCTGAAAATAACATATTTTAGAACTTTTAGTGAAATAAAAAGGTTCGAGTAGAAATTCCTGTCACGTATATCTGTAAATTTGAAATTATACGCTACCAAATTATACATATATTGTAGCTGTGCAGTAAAACCAAGTTTACCAATATTTTCAATGGATTTTTGCAAGCCCCAACCTAGATTTTTACATATATTGTTGATGCTAGCCATTAGTTTTACATTTTACGTAGTAGTATATCATTGTTCAAAATTTGACATTTTTCAAAGACAATTGAGAGCAAGCAGCTTTAGTGTGCAAATACACATACTTGTAAACAGTTAATTGATAGTGGAAACAAGGATATATAGTTCCAGGGCACTCATACATGAGGGTAGTTCATATAAGTTGAACATTTCTGACTCCGACCGTATTCCCTTACTTCTGACTTCTCTTCTATTACTCACAAAGGTACACAAAGACTCGGTAGACTTTTATCCAGCCGGTCTACCAGGTGCTCTGACTGTTTCTCGGCAAGAGGTAGTCTCACAATTTCCACTATTTTATAGGTTGACATTTTAGAGTTGTCTGCCTTCTAGAGGTGTGACAGTTATAAAGTATCAGATCTGCGAAAGGGGTCACACTGAAACGCCAAATTAATTAGGCTAGGCAAGCGGGTTAAATTCGGGTTTTATATGCAAGCTCTTTTAGCTTTCTTCAAATGTTTTGGTAAACGAATCTAAGCTGAAGAAAGGACAGTTACTCCGAACTCGAGACTGTGTGCAAAGCAAATATTTATCTATGGAAAACATTTTCTGCTTCACATCTATCCTCCTAATTATGCTAAATGTGGTCAATATCAAACAAAGGTTTGCAGTAAACAAAATGATATTGTAAATTTAAACTTTTTCAATTACCAACTGATGTGCAGGCTGATCATGATCTGCACTGGAGACAGAATCATTTGCCACCAACAGGGTTAAAGTTGAATAATAAGTCTACGTAAACGGCACTTATATTATTTCTCTGTCAATAAACAGTTGTATAACAGTCACGTTTGAGTTCCAAATAGAATTGACATTCTTCAAAAAGTGGTTTGTACTAAACTTAACCCTACTCTTGACCACTTCTTTGATAACTTGTTGCATATTTTCTCAATTTATAATGAGTTTGCACTAAAACTGACCCCAGTTAATTCAAAACATTTGGACTACTTTAGTCACTTGTTTGTCCGTCTAAGTGTTCAACACAAATTAAAGACCAGATAAAAAATGCAGGCTTCAAAAACTAGAATTTGGTAGAAGTTAAAGCGAAAATTTACCGATATCTTTAAAAGAAGACGCTGTTACATAGATTAATGACACTAGACGACTTTTGACACTGATAAGCCCACACGACACCTTAGTTAAGGAATGAAAGTTGGACATAGCGATGACAAGGTGGACTTTAGGTTGTTAAGTTTGCAGATTAACCTAATGTATATTTGATATCATTGAGAGTACTAAAATGTATACATTAATGAATTTCTGCCACTTAATAGGGATACAACACGTACACATACTCTGCTATATTTAACAAATACTATTGCCAATCAGTTAAATACATGGCAAAAACATGTGACTCGCAAAAAAACGGTTAAGAATATGCATTAACAGCAGTAACTTTTCTTTCAAAAATACATTTACAAGACGGGATTCCTTAATTAATGTTTAAGTTTTTAGACTGAAAATGATAATTCGTATTTAATAAAAATTGTGCTAAAAGGGCAGAAAATACCGGAAAAGGGTTAGTTTCAAGAGAAATGTAATCTTTGCAAGATTTTGAATCGGTGGTTGTGAAATTATCCGAAGAGAAAAAATGTCGAAATTGTGTCTAATCGCATCATATTTCTTGTTTGTACGCTATGTATGTGATGGAGCGTTTCTGGGCGGCACCGTGTCATGGAAAGTAATTCCAAATAAAAAACACGTAAGTAACTTTTCCAATGTTTAAATTAACACAATAGAGAAATACAACTGCAATATATGTATCCCTTGAACGCAATTAAAACACCTTTGAGTCGGGATAAAACGTCCCATTTACATATTTCACTCTTTTGACGAAATCTTATTTAAAACATTGACATTGAAAAAATACGCTGTTCATATATGTATCATTGTTTTACGCTATATTAACTGCTCTTTTATAAGACCAGCACACGGGGGGAAGGGGAGCGGGGAAGGGCATAAAGGGGCATTCGGGCATTTGTTACATTACTCGTTTACAATTTATTGAACTTTTTCCCTTGTAAACTTCGCATTTTTGTCACGTCCATCAAATTATAAATCAAAGTTAAAACCTGATGGACACTATATTTTCTTGCATCAAAATATAAGTCTTTTGTTTCAAAATATTATGGAAAATTGCCATGGCAACAGCGATTCGAAATGATTCTTTTTCTTATTTTTGAGGTACCTCATAAAAAAGCATGTCACGGAAAGAGTACATACAATTTTTCACCGAATATGATATAAAGTGAAAGGATATATAATTGTGTTGTTTGTCTTATACAAATTCATTCCTTATATGAGAAAATCCCGTTTGAAGTTTGCAACAGCAAAAGAGTAACGAGTTTGTGGAGCTAAAATTTAACCATTTTATGTTGGCTCTATATAGACGCTAGAACTTTTCGAGGTGGAAATAACGGTACTAATCCTTTCATCGCGAATGAATGAGTTCTGGCTTTGTTACACTAGATTTGTATTTAGATGAAGAATCAGACTTACATGGTTCGGGTAATAGTGCGTTAGACTTAATGCACGTTTGATTTTTAAAAATCTTCATTTTCTAGGTGAGATTAACGTATAGAATATCATGGGAAAAGGGCAGTGGTCCATGCGGAAATGGTTGTACGCCCTCGGATATTGGCAATAAAGGAGATGTTTCTAGTCCAGGACTGTCACTAGTTAAATGGGTCACGTTTACTGGGAACGCCACCAAAACTATAAAAGACGTTAATTACGTTATGACGTCAATAAGCGTAAGAAACGTGACGGGCTGGGAACAAGGCGAGGACGTTATTCAAGTAAACGGACCATTCACTCAATCTTTTATTATAGCGTAAGTAGTGCCTTCATGTATAAAACAAGAGATGTTTGTAAAACATTTATGCCCCCCTCCGTCCCTCCCTGATGTCATTCATTTAGCTGTTTTGCGAGAAAAATCACTGTGACCATAGCCTATTGACCATAAAATGAATAGGGGTCATCTATTTGTCATGCCCAACCAACCTACAAATTTTGAGGACACTAGGCCAGAGCGACCGGACAAGTTTTGTATTAAAGGTCACTTTGATCTTTGACCTGTTGACCTCAATATCGAAAGGACTCATCTGCTGGCCACGATAATACATGTTTATAATAATGTAAATCATTTGTTAATGAAAACCCCTTTTACTAGTTTGTAGACTTAATACGTATTGCTATGTGTATTTCAGATTGTTACATATTCCATGGATAAAATCAACAAACCAATTCAACAGTTCAGTTACAGGCTACATGGAAACGTATGTTGATACACGTAAAAGAAATGATACCGGTCAACCTAACGGAAGTCCGTACATGTCGTTGCAGTCATACATAGGGTAAGATGAACGTTTTGTTGCGGGGCGGGGCAGTCTAGTGGGAAAAATCCGGTCAAATTCTGGGTGAAAATTATATACCAAAAAGTTTGTTTGAAAAAACCGTAAATTTTTTTTGGGTAATATATATTTTATTTCAGGAGAAACTACATCAGAAATAAAACAGCAATACAATATAGATATAATAAACACAAAAATTCTTAGTTAATACCACAAAGGGAGCTAAATCTTCCTATAATATATTTTATGGATCACCGTTATTTCCCTTTTAACTTTTATATGTAAAGCAAACGTACACTCTTACTAAAAACTCCAGCTATAAAAATAGGAAAGGGGGAACAAAAATGCAAAAGCTTTTCAGGGCGTGGAAATCAAAAAAAATAGGGCATGTAAGGAGGGAGGAGGACTCTCCATGATAATTTGCTAAATGTAAATACATGTATATAATGGATGACATAATAATGTCTAGTCTAGTAAAAGAAGAAACTGTCTCCATTGTTTGTCAAACATCTGCAAAGTCATTGTCTGAACAGCATTATATTTTTAAGCATGCTTAATAGAATGGCGATGTCGTATGTCGGGCGAGCGGATGGGCGGGCGATCGTCTAACATTGGTTTCCGTTCAATAACTTTAGTTAGGAGTGACCAATTGCAATGAAACTTGGTGTGTATGTAGCTTGCATAAAGACGCAGCTTGATTTTGCATTTGGGGTTACTAGGTTTAAGGTCAAGGTCACTGTTACTAAAAATAGAAAAAAGGTTTCCGTTCAATAACTCGAGTTAGGAGTAACCAATTACAATGAAACTTGGTCTGTAGGTAGCTTGCGTAGAGACAAAGCTTGGGATTGCATTTGGGGTTACTAGAGTCAAGGTCACTGTTACCAAAAATAGAAAAAATGTTTCCGCTCAATAACTTAAGTTAGGAGTGACTAATTGTAATGAAATTCAGTGTGAAGGTAGCTTGCATGGAGACGCAGCGTGGGATTGCATCTGAGGTCACTAGGGTCAATGTCAAGGGCACTGTAACTAAAAATAAAAAAATGGTTTTCGCTCAATAACTTGAGTTAGGAGTGACTAATTGTAATGAAACTTGGTGTATAGGGAGCTTGCGTGGAGAGAAAGCTTTGGGTCACTAGAGTCAAGGTCACAGTGACTAAAAAAATATTTTTTTTAGTTTATAAATTGTTGTAACCAAAAAAATTTGGGGGTCAAGGTCACTAGGGTCAAGGTTAAGGTCACTCTTACTTAAATGAATTTTAGAAAGAAAAATGTTCAATTTTTAAAATGTTTAAGCAAAAAAAATTCTTTGCAGAGGGGGCAGTCAGGGTGACTGGTTTTTTTAAATTATACAATTTCTACAGGCGCCATTTAAACCTGCTTTGGCGGCATTGTCGCGTCTTCTTGTTCAGTTTTAAATAAATATACAACAAACTTTTTCAGGCCTCCTAGTGTCATTTTACATGTACACATATATGATTTGCATGTTAAAAGAATCTTATTTAGCACCACTGAAAACAGAATATTTCCAAATAACACATCTGCATCAGCCCAATCTGTATCCATTGATTCACACTGTCTTTGCACTCACTTTTTAACATTTTGCTAAAAACTAACTATCAATGGGCATTCACAAAACAAATGAAAAATAATATCTGTAGCTGTTTGACAAAATGAACGTCGGTTATTGTTAACACCTATTTTGAAACGAAGATGATTTGTTCCTAAAATTCTATGATTGATTCTAAACTGAAGCCACTGAAGTTTAGTATCTTTAGTAAATATAAAATTAATGGTAACTTGTAAACATTTTTCCAGGTGAAATTTGTAAGATTCAGTTCATTTCTCCATTTCTGTTGCGATGTTGGCTTACATATAGTTTCAATAAGTATATCATACATAGTCTGGCAACCTTTTTCTTGCTTAAAGATAATTCTAGATAATAAGGTTGCATTTGGTACTTTTCTTTTTTTGCTTCATGTGCAAGGCTCAAGGTATTTAGATAAGCTCTGATAGAAGCAATAATATAATTGTACTGTAAAAAATTGCTGTGTTCAATATTGTATATATGTTGAAAAGCTTCGAAGGATAGTAAATTTCCATTTTCACCAATAAAATCAGTTACTAGAGCGACACCTTTAGTGATGTAGTTTTTATAACAGAATGATTTTCTCCCTATATGAAATCTAGGGCTATTGAAAACAGGTTCTGAAAGAAACTCTTCCCATGTTGTTGGTGTCTTAGCACACATCAAACTATACATTCCTGATAATACATCTTTCCAGAAAGGATTGCTAACCTCTGAGATATGTTTTTTGTATAAAATTTGCACCATATTTCTCAATTGAATCTAACATTAGACATCAAACAGTATTGGGAATTACTTTTCATATATCTTCTAAACCATGTGCATTTAAGAGCCATTATAAATGTCTCAATATCTATAACTCTTAAACCCCCAGTATTAAAACATTGTCTAACTGTAACTCATTTATTACTTTAACAGGTCCATTATTCATCAAACACTTGAGGAACATGTCTTTTTTTAATTACTGATTGAGACGGGGTTGGAAGACTTATAAACAAATGATTCAGTTTTGGTAGTGCTGATGTTTTAAGGACAATATTCTTGCCTATAGGAGTTATAATTCTATTGGACCAAATAGACAGAAGAGTTTTTATTTCTTCTATCTTTGTTTCAAAGTTTAAACTCACAATATTCCTTAAATCTGTTGTAAAGTTGACACCTAATAGCTTGAAGCTATGTTCCCACTGTAGGGATAAATATGGACACAGAATTTGATTACTACTTTTCATTGAGCCAATCCAAACTACCTTAGTCTTCTCTACATTCACATGAAGGCCTGATATTTCAGCATAAAACTCTAACACTTTTATAGTATTTCTAAGTGACTTTGCAGTTCCATCTAGTAAGAGAGTTGTATCATCTGCATACTGTGATATTAAGAATTCTTGGCTATTAATTGTAATGCCTGTGATGTTTTTATTTTGTTTAATCAATAGAGACAGTACTTCCGCACAAAGGGTAAATATGTAAGGAGACAATGGGTCGCCTTGGCCATAAAATAGTATATCCACTGATTAGTAATTTAAATATATGCAATAGTTTTAATTAAACCTTATTTCTAGAATACCATTTGGATGCACAAGCGAAGTGAGATTTCCGGTTGAAGACCCGGATGAAGACATAATACGATGTAGATTGGCCAAGTCAGCCGAATGTGGCGGGGCTTGTACCAATGTTCCTGCGAACTCCCTATGGATTGTCAAGGTCAGTAACTCGAATTCACACTTACACATACAGGCTAGCGTGACAATATCACAATTCCTTGACAAGTAAAGAACGTCATATAAGTTTATGAGCAATGTTTGCATTGTTTACAGGTTGGGCCCCCTACTTATAATTGCCTTCTTTTCGTTCGCGTGATATATTGTAGACCAATACATTACGTATTGTGTGAAATAATGAAATGAACTTATATAAACTCATGCATACACAGACGCTATACCAAGGGAGCTGTATTCGTTAATGTGCACCGAATACAGCTCCCCGGGGAGCTGTATTCGAAAGGAGCTGTATCCGGTGTTACAATGCAGTCGAATAAATAGAAGCCTGGTATGAAAAACGTCAGAAAAAATTGTTCCGATTAATGGCAACGTAGAGTAAAAAAGAAAAAAAAGAAAAAAAAAAGAAAATAAACCCACAATGATAGTTAGAAATGGTACATATCAAGAACGTCCAACTTCAGTTCACATTTCTGTATTGCAGGCAGATTGTACTTTGAAGATATATGCATTCAGCTCAACTGGGTACAAGAAAGACTCTACTTACAGACTGACTTTTGTGGCAGAAGATTTTCCCAGGTCCGCTGTGACCTTGGGCTCCGATGTATTCACTCGAACAAATAGCTTAAGCAGGGTTCCAATACAGGTAAATGCATGGTGTATCCCTCTAGATGGTAAATTAGTATATCATGAGTATATTGTAGCCTTAAACTTTAATTGTTATTTTTATCAAGAATGGAATCATAGTTCAATACTCCTGTGCAATGACAGACTTAACAGAGGGATGCCGAACGCAACATTTCACTTGTAACTTGTAGGCCGGTTTCAAATACAGTCAGATTACTTTTTTATAACTTAATTAACTCGCGTTTAAAAGTCGCACACAACACTTATATATGCTTGATAAACGCTTTATTTAGATAACACTTCGTGTAGTAGACGGACCCTGTAACAAACATAGTCCCTTGGAGTTTGTGAAACCTACACCTCCAAATTTCTCAAGATCGTCGGTTGGAATGACGAACGTGGTGAAGCACATTCCGGTGGAAACCAATTTCTACATACAGGCCGGTGTTACCTACAAGACTAAGTAACTATGTGTTGGAGTTTCTCTATATTTATAGAGTTTTGTGATAAGAACTTTTGTAAAAGTACTAATACTAATGTAGAATCTTATTCTTATGATGATAAGTTACTTGTTGGTTATATTATTGTTTAGTAAATAGTCGCCTATATCGAGTGTTTGGGTTATTATATAATTTACTTATTAATTCTTACTTTGATTTCCACTGTCTTTTATTATGCCCCCGAAGAGTGGCATATTAAAATCGCACCGTCCGTCCGTCCGTTCGTCTGTGCGTCCCCACTTACAAATTCGTGTCCGGACTGTAACTCTGTCATGCATTGAAGGATTTTAAAATATAAAATACCTCAAAGGTCAAGGGCACACTTGGAGTATGAAAGTTATGGAATCCTCTATATATGCACACATTCGTGTCCGGACTGTAACTTTGTCATGCATTGAAGGATTTTAAAATAACTTGGCACAAATGTCTAGCACATCAAGACGACGTGTCGCGTGCAAGACCCACGTCCCTAGCTCAAAGGTCAAGGTCACACTTAGAGTTTGAAGGTAATGGATTCCTCTATAATTGCATATATGCACACATTCGTGTCCGGACTATAACTTTGTCATGCATTGAAGGATTTTAAATAACTTAGCACAAATGTCTAGCACATCAAGACGACGTGTCGCGTGCAAGACCCACATCCCTACCACAAAGGTCAAGGTCACACTTAGAGTTTATAGGTAATGGAATCCTGTATATATGCATACATTTGTGTCCGGACTATAACTTTATTATGCTTTATAGGATTTTAAAATAACTTGGCACAAATGTCTAGCACATCAAGCGGATGTGTCGCGTGCAAGACCCAAGTCCCTACCTCAAAGGTCAAGGTCACACTTAGTGTTTAAAGTAATGGAATACCGTATGCATGGTTACTCTGTCATGCATGGAAGGATTTTAAAATTACATAGCACATTTATTGAGTATATGGAGAGGACACAGACTGTGAGGCACCTCTTTCGGGGGCATTTGTCACTTGTGAGGGACAGCTCTTGTTTAAAGTCTTAAAATCAGTCTTAAAAATGGAATTTTGCAACAAACTTTATGTTTTTGAAAATACATGTGCCACGGTATGAAAAGTTACTAAAATTTGCCTTGGTTTATATGTAATAGCTGTTAATAAACAGTCTTAACCTGTATAAGAAAGTTTAAAAAGATGTTTTTATTTCTACCAGGGATACAGATACTGTAATGAGTAGCCCGATGCATTTAAACTACTCCTATTTCCCGGACGACCTGAATGTGACTTTAAACAGGTCGAATGTTGTAAGAGTGGGTGTCTATTGGCGACCACAGGTCCCTGTCCAGATTGGATATCAACAGTTCTGCGTCTGGGGTGTGGACACTTACGGGTAGGTTCCTTCTTAAAAACGTTCTTGTATGCTAACGCCCCTAGAGAAGGGATAGGGTGTAAAAGGTGGATTTCTGTAGCAGTAAAATATTTTGGAAAGACAATGACCACCCGTCTGTCACATCGGCAAGCGATTTAATGACTATCAAATAATAAAACACATTGGTTCGATGGTATAACCATTTGTCCGTTCTTGTCATTCCAACAACTCCTTCTCAGTGATATTTCGATCTTCTACTTAAATATAACTGAGCAGACTTAAAAAAAACAGGTGCTCTGTTATTGCAAAACCCTCAAGTAAACAAGTAAAATTATCATTCATATCTTGATATTTGTTTTCAGGATTACGACGGGTCCTAGATGTATGACCAGTATAGTTGGAGGTAACTTTATTCGTTCTTTTCATACATTTAGAATATTTTCATACCTGACACTTTCAGTAGAAACGATGCTTAAAGAAAACACCACAGTAAAACTAAGAAATGTTTCATACAAAACAAAGTGGGTCACTGTATAAAAGACATACATCTATAACGTTGATACAAGAAAACTAACATGTAGTTCAGAAAAGTATGAAAAACGTTGATGTTTCAGTAATTACATTTGTGAAATGAGATTGAATTTCTGTTACAGATGAATTCGCCTTTTGTCGTTTAGATGCTTCGTAATAAATAACTAAATGAAGTTGCTATGCTTTCAATATACAATGTAGTTCGGTTTATTTTTCATAGACAATATTGTGTGAGAATCGAAATAATACGAATGTCTCCCCGTATTTTATCGTTGAATGAAATATAGTCCACTCGTTTTACGCACTCATGATTTAATTACTACGCATCCGAACTCCAGACTGTATTTTATTCAACGATAAAAAATTCAGGGACATATTCATTATTTCTTAAATCTCAGTTAACTATGAATAATAACAGCATGGATCTTAATGGAAAAGTCCGTGCTATATTTTGGCAACAGTTGTATTGCATAATTATGATCCCTAAAAATATTTTCAGTGATTTTCATTCTGTCTACAGTTATATACTTTAGGACATGTGAATACGATCTATATATTAGCCAACGTTCAACTAACACCCCCAACCTCACCTGGGACTCTGACCATATACCTTCAATGAAACCTAATAGCACAAACACCCAGTCTTATAATAAGTTTCTCGAAATCCTTGATGACTATGATCTCACACAAATGGTTAATTCCCCCACACGTAATGAAAATGGCTTGGACTTATTTCTCACAACAAACCCAACTCTAGTAAGCACAGTATCTGTCCAAGCTGGTATTTCAGACCATAACATAGTCATCTCCCAAGCTCGAATCAAACCTTTCATTAATAAACAAACCCCTAGGGACATTCCATTATTTAGAAAAGCTAGATGGGATGATTTCAAACAATTTATCAGTAACTCCAAGGTAAACACACTGAAAGATGCAGAGGTTATCCCAGTTGAAGACCTCTGGATCAGGTTTAAACTCCTAATTCAAGAAGGCATATCAAAGTTTGTCCCAATTAAAAAACTAGGAAATAAGAAAAGTCTCCCATGGATTACACAAGATATAAAAAGATTGATAAGAAAAAGGGACAAACTCTACCAAAAGGTTAAACTACACAAGGGTCAAAATCAGTACATTAGCAAATTCAGAACTGTTAAACACCTCATCCAGCAAAAAATTAAGAAAGCACATGAGACATATATTGAAAACATACTAGACATTCAACATTCAGAAAACACAAACACTAATAAATTCAATACCAAGCGCCTCTACTCACTTATAAAAAATGCCAGACAAGATAACCAAGGTATTGCACCGTTAAAAGATCAGACAAATGGTAACATCACCTCAGAAAACCTTGGTCAAGCAAATATTCTGAATAAACAATTCCAGTCTGTTTTTTCAGGTGTTTCTCCCTTGTCTCTGTCCCAGCTTTGCAGGACTTCCCTAGGAAAAAGGAAATACCCTACAATGCCCAACATTGAAATTGACCCCAACGGCGTCCTGAAATTACTCCAAAACCTAAAAGTGGATAAGGCTGCTGGCCCAGATATGATTAAGCCCATTGTCTTGAAGGAGCTCCGCCATGAGATCCTTGACATAGTATCACTAATCTTTAAAAGATCCCTTAATACTGGTCAACTCCCATCCGATTGGACGAAGGCAAATGTCGCTCCACTATTCAAAAAAGGTGATACTAGTGACCCTGCTAACTACAGACCCATATCGCTAACTTGTATTCTATGTAAACTCCTAGAACACATAATTGCATCTAGCCTATCCACACATCTCTCAAAACACAACATACTTTATGAGCTGCAACATGGGTTCCGTGAAAGACGGTCCTGTGAGACTCAGCTCATTGAGCTAGTTGATGAAATATCCAAAAACCTTTCCTCAGGTAAACAGACCGACCTTGTCCTACTTGATTTTAGTAAAGCCTTCGACAAAGTCAACCATCTTAAATTATTACTTAAACTCCAAGAGCATGGTGTCTCCAGTCAAACTGTGTCTTGGATCCGGTCCTTTTTAATAGGTAGATCTCAGTCAGTAGTGGTTAACGGTTGCACGTCTGATCAAGTCCCTGTTACATCTGGGGTCCCCAGGGCTCTGTCCTAGGACCTCTGTTGTTCCTACTCTATATAAATGATCTCCCTGACACGGTTACCTCCCAGGTGCGGCTTTTTGCTGATGACACTGCCGTTTACCTTGCAGTTACTTGCCTCTCTGATTGTCAAAGGTTACAAAATGATCTCTCTAAGCTAGAAACGTGGGAAAAACTGTGGGACATGGAATTTAACCCTAGTAAATGTCAGGTCCTCCATATCACACGTAGTAGAAAACCTATCCAGTTCCCATATAAGCTTCATGGTCAAACACTCTCACCAGCTAATGATGCAAAATACCTTGGTGTAGACATCAGCCAAGATCTCAGCTGGAATACACACATCTCAAGAATAACAACAAATGCAAACAGAACACTAGGCTTTCTCAAACGCAACATTAAAACAAAACATGAAAATATCAAATCACTCTCTAACAAAACATTAGTCAGACCACAACTAGAGTATGCATCATCTGTATGGTCACCACACACCCAGGTTAATATTCACAAGCTGGAGATGGTCCAGCGACGCACAATCAGATGGGTAAAAAATGATTATTCCAGAGATACCAGTGTGACAGACCTGCAGAACACCCTTGGATGGAGTACCCTTGAGAACAGGCGTCAAGCCTCCAAATTGGTTATGTTTTACAAAATATACTACAATCTTGTAGCAATCTCCTGCCCAGTTACCTAGAAGTCCCAAACAGGTTAACAAGACATATGCACCCCCTTAGTCTCCGCCAAACCCATGCAAATTCGGACTTCTTTAAGTACTCTTTTTTCCCCCATACCACAGTCCTGTGGAATAGATTACCCACACATATTGCGATCCTGCCTGATCTTGAATCATTCAAGCAGGCAGTGGCCCAAATCAATTATTAGTCATACAACAGTTGTTTTTAACCCTTTTACTCTTTTACTATTTTAACAGTTTTAACCGTCTTGTTTCTCTTGACTGTAGGAGCTATCTTGCAGTAGTTTTATCTTTTATTAACACCCGGCGTGCACCCTGCCCATAATACTCGTGAGAGGTGTGAGGCAGTATAACAAGATAGATAGATTTTGCTCTACTTGTCAGTTGTAAATGGAAACGAATTTGTATGATACAGAAACGTTCCGAATAATTCATGCAACTGTTCTATTAAATTTATCAGAATTTGTAACGTAACTGCTGAACTATATGACTGGGGTTTTCTGTCACAGATGACGGTGACTTTTGTGCTAACGGAACGGTAACCTGTGAACATAACGGAACCTGTCTAAATGTCTTCCGAAATCCTGAAGAAAAATGTATCTGCACATCGGGATATCGCTCTAAAAACTGCTCAGAAGGTAACTATAGACAACGATTGTTGTATGTATAGATTTAAATGTGCAAGTTGAAGCATAACGGTAACTGGTTTTATCATGATACGTGAACATAATTCAGAGTCAACTCGTAGACACTAGATCTAAGCATTTTGTGCCGCACTAAACCTTATTGTTACGCTAACAATGTTATTTCTATAGAGGACAAAAGAGTCAACTGGATTACACATTGCGTGTATTTCTCAAGATAATATCTATAACCAGTCCTTGCATCAGACCCACCACTCAGAACAAACCATGAACTAATTTACAGGAAGTCTTGTCTACATATTTGTGCGGCGTTAATAAAAAACGACGAAGAAAGCGTCATGCAATTTTCTTGAAGTGTTATTTCTGCAATACCATCATAACGTCTGTAGTTCACAAAATAACAATTTGTCATTTAGTATCAGTATTCTTGCGTTTTGTTTAGAATCGAGATTCTTTATGACACGTTTGCGTTTTCTCTTAACCAGTGGTACGCTGTTGGGAGAAACCATGTGAAAATAACGGAACCTGTACAGATAGTAAAGTAGGATTTCGTTGTAACTGTCAGAAAGGTAAACTCTTGAATACACAGTTGATCCCGGTTATCACGAACTCTTGTAAAGTCGGATTCCTGCTTATCTGAAAGTCATCTATAGGTCATGACAATTTATTTGACAAAGTATTTTCAAAGCATCAAGTCTTTAAAGTCAAATTTCTTTGAAGTCGAAATTTTATATAGATTTACAGGTCTCAAGGACTATGATTTAAAGAGGGCCAACTGTATTTGGTTCATTTTGTTTCCTGATCAGACATAAGTCTGTTTTTCGTTAAATATTGAACTCATAAAGAGTAATCTTAGTCTAAGAGTTGAATTTGATTTAGATAACTTTTATTTTGCTCCAATTTTTTTTGTGAGAAAAGATTAATTATCGCATTATATTTTTGAAGTTGAGAAGCAAATGAAGTTCTATAATTGAATACATTCAGGTTTTACCGGCGTTTTGTGTGAAACCATTCTATCTCCGTGTTGGTCATGTCCTTGTCTCAACAATGGTTCTTGTATACCAGTAAAAGACGGGTTTAGATGTCTATGCAGTGAAAACTACACAGGTCTATATTGTGAAAGTAAGTAAAAATGATGGTTCGAAGGTCTACACATACCTAGAGAAGGTATAGAAGACAAAACAAACTTGCTGCTGTTAATATCTCGGTTATTATTGTGCTTATGGTTATGTTACTATTACATTGAACAGTAAATACCGAATATAAGGACTCCAGACATAAAGAAATTTTGGATATAAGGAACACATTTTCTGGGCCCGATTTTTCTCCAGTCTTTATTTAAAATGAGAATACTATTTTGATATAATATACTGTGGATATAAGGAGCACATGGCCCAAATAGTTCTTTATATACGGAGTTTACTGTAACTGAATGCAGACGAGGAACTATCATGTTCAAGTCTTATGTAAATAAATCTATGTCCTGTTTTGTTCTGTTGATACGAACTGCCAAGATGTTCTTGAAAATATACGTAGTATTTAAATTTAAGGGCCAAAATATGCAGATGTAATCCTTTCCCAGTTAAATTTGAAATCTTATAATATACATTGTTACCAAATTAAATCTTCTCTATCTATCTTTTGTTTAGACAGTACCATTACATGTTTAAAGGGGTGGTAATTGAAAAGTGCAGTCTGATCATGATCTGCACCTGTCGCAAAGGCAAATTACTTTCTACCTGCAGGAAACGAATTAAACAAACATAGCTGGTAACTTGCATGGGTCCGCCTCCGTGGTCGCTGACTTGAAATCACTTTAATCTCTCATAGATTGAGGGTCATGGGTTCGAGCCTTGCTACCTACCATTGTCTCTTTATGTGAGGAAGTTGCCCGATTCTTACGGAGGTTAGGGATCTAGTACTGGTTCTTCTCAGGAACAATGGTTAGGTACAATGCTCGTCTGTTAAAATGACTCAAATTCGGTTGGAACGGTCGTTAAACTTCTACATTACATCAACTACAACAACAATTTTAATGGAGTTGTTGTCTAGTTTCAATAAAATAACAGATGTTTGAAATGTTTCATAGTTTATTAAAGATAATCTCATTATAATAGAATGCATTTAGCTATTTGGAAAATGTTTTGTTTTCATATTGCAGACTTTGTACAAGATGTCTTACAGGTTAGTTACACCTTTAAACAGATAAGTATATCTGACTACATTATTATAATTGGTTATGAATGTCACTCTGTACAAAATCACTCTCTATTGCAGAGATACGTTGCTTGTTATTGTAATGTACTTTTCCTGATCTTGATTTAAAACTACATGTATTATTCTATGTGTAAGGTAATGTCTTATTGCTAAGTGCACTATTTATTACTATATATTTATATTATATATTAAGTACAATAGTCGTTAGTCAATACACAATGTAACTTTCAGTACTGTGCCGAAATTAAAACGAATATGTGTCTTTGTATAAAATAACATCATTAAGTTTCATTTTTAAGGGTAATGGAAATAAGGGTGGCCCCGATTTAACGCTGATCCTTCTGATTATTGCCGGAAGTGTGATGGCCGTGGCGCTAGTGATCGGTAACTTTCTTATTATCAAGAGCGGGTGTAAAGACCCGCCAAAAACGCCGGGAAAAATTCAACCGGAGAAGAACACTGAACAAACACCAACAGAACCGATCGAAGCCTGGTGAAATAATATAATTAATGGAATTTGTGCTAATATTACAAGGAAAAAATGTTGTAATAACGTCGCATGTGCACGTTTAAATATTATAGAACGGCTTAAATGCGTGTCAGATTAAAGCTTAGATATTGTTTGCATTCTTTTGTCAGAACTGGTGTAACTATTTGTAATGCTTTTCATATTTGCTGTATAGTTTCTATACTTACATGTATCTAATTTGGACTACCTATCTAAATTGTTTTACGTAAATGCTCTCTGTTATAATAAACTTCAAGTTTATGCCTTTGACAAAGTCAGAAAATTGTCCTAAAAGTCAGAATATTGTCCTAAATGTCAGAAAATTGTCCTAAAAGTAACACAACATGTATTTCTCAAACTAACTTGGACAGAAACGTTTACTGTTGTCTACACATGTTGTCACACTGGTGATGTGGAGCGATTCGTGTAGACGTTCGGGATTCAGTCAGTCAGTCAGTCAGATAGAAAAATTCCCCGTTTAATTCCCAATTAATGGTACTGTTCGAATTGAGAGACAGACAAATCCTTTTTTGGGTAAATGTCAAAATAAGAATATAGGTCAGATAAACTTGAATGGGGGAAATCCCAACTCCAAATTCTATTGATTGAATGCTTAGATTTATAACAAATCTATTGACGATATCACAGCAAAGCACCTGATATAAAGCCTGAGTTTGAAAAGTGTTTACAGTAACCAATTCCGGTTGACACTGGTTATGTAGAAATGCGTTCGTTGCTGCCTTACTTTTTACCTTTACTTAATCATGTAAAATTAATTAAGAACTTCCGTGTCCACGGTTGTTGTTATTCCAATCCAAACATTTTAAAATTCATATCCCGTTGCTACTACTTATCAGTTAATGCGTCGTGTTTGTTTTCAAGTTACATTCGCGGACTTCCAAATATAAATGTGATCCCATCCATTATGATGTTCCATAATTGGATATGACCCACGCCAACACGCCGTTTTGTTACTAATCGTCAATTTTAGTTTTCGTCCGAAACATCCCGTAAGTTTGGTACTCGACTCCATAGTGTCGGTTAACAATTGATACCTAACGTTGTCAGGCTATAGCAAACATTTTAAACTCCGTCCATGCATTAGAAAGTTATGGATCGGACAAAAAAAGCGAAGACTGGCTCATGTGCGCACCACACTCTCAAGATAAGGCTATAATTTCTAAGAAATTACATTTCATTTCAAAATTCTTTAATTGATAGAAAGTAATGGACCGGATACGACAATGGGACGCCGACGACGGAAGACAAGGGACGACGACCGACGACGACAACGAACAAAGTGAGTAGTGTGTCTGCCTTGCTTCTCAGGCGACACAAAATACGTGTTTTAACAAGTAAATCATATTGCCTCATTACAAGTGACATATCTAGCAGGCCATTGTGACTGCTCTAGTTTATAGGAACTCAGAGATCAGAGACCCCACCACCCAGCTAACTGAAATACATGTATATCAAAATCCTGATTTCTTGCATAGTTTATTTATCCATTTTCTCATACATTTTGAAAATAACCTTTTTCACCTTTTACATGTACTTACATACAGTTAAAGTCCGGGATATTCATGTTTTCTTATCTATATCATATAGTAAAATAACAGGTAGAGTTTTTAACTTAAAAAAAGACCCAATTAATAAAGACTCGGAAAAAAAATCATAATGAAGGAAAAAAAGATGACTACAAAGTTGGTTACTTATTCCTTATTCCTTTTTTTTCGAATAAGGAATAAGGAACTGGTTACTTATTCCTTATTCAAATCCGAATAAGTAACAGAAATGATACCGCCGGCGACACCGACAATGTCGTCGTCATTCTTTCACATTACTAATTTCTAACTGTTTTAAGGCCAAGCAAACCTAATTTAAGCTATTACAAAGAGCCTTTTCGAAAAAATGAACAAATTCGAATAAGGGATAAGTAACTGGTTATGAAAATGTCGTGTATTAAATGAACAAAGTCGAAAAATGAATAAGGAACTGGTTTCTGGCACTCTTTGACAACGACGATATTTTGTGTCACCGGCGGTATCTCTTCTGTTACTTATTAGCGCTTGAATAAGGAATAAGTAATCAGTAAGTATTCCTTATTCGACATTATTCATTTTTTTCCAAAAAGGCTCTTTATAATAGCTTAAATACGGTTTGCTTGGCCTTTGAACAGTTAGATATTAGTAATGTGAAGGAATGACGACGGCATTGTCAGTGTCGCCGGCGGTGTCTCTTCTGTTACTTATTCGCGTTTGAATAAGGAATAAGTAACCAGTTCCTTATTCCTTATTCAACTTAGTTCATTTTTTTCAAAAACGCTCTTAGTAATAGCTTGAATTAAGTTTGATTGGCCTTAAAACAGTTAGATATTGGTATTTTGAAAGAATAACGACGACATTTTTCTTGTCACCGGCGGTATCTCTTCTGTTACTTATTCAGCTTTTTTTTCAATTTATTGCAAAAATGCTCTTTGAAATAGCTTAAATTAAGTTTGTTTGGCCTTAAAACAAATAGATATTGGTAATGTTAAAGAATCAAGACGACATTTTTCGTGTTACCGGCGGTATCACTTCTGTTACTTATTCGGCTTTTTTTCATTTTTCAAAAAATGCTATTTGAAATTGCTTAAATTGAGTTTGCTTGGCCTAAAAACAAATAGATATTGGTATTGTGAAAGAATGACGACGACATATTTTGTGTCACCGGCGGTAACTCTTCTGTTACTTATTCGGATTTGAATAAGGAATAAGTAACCAGTTCCTTATTCCTTATTCGACTTTATTCATTTTTTTTCAAAAATATTTTTTGTAATAGCTTAAATACGGTTTGCTTGGCCTTAAAACAGTTAGATATTAGTAATGTGAAAGAATGACGACGACATTGGCCGTGTCGCCGGCGGTATCACTTCTGTTACTTATTCGGATTTGAATAAGGAATAAGTAACCAGTTCCTTGTTCATTTTTCGACTGTGTTCATTTTTTCAAAAATGCTTTTTGTAATAGCTTGAATTAAGTTTGCTTGGCCTTAAAACAGTTAGATATTGGTATTTTGAAAGAATGATGACGACATTTTTCGTGTTACCGGCGGTATCACTTTTGTTACTAATTCGGCTTTTTTTATTTTTTTCAAAGAGGCTCTTAGTAAAAGCTGAAATTATGTTTGTTTGGCCTTAAAACAAATATATATTGGTATTGTGAAAGATTGGACGACATATTTTGTGTCACCGGCGGTATAACTTCTGTTACTTATTCGGATTTGAATAAGGAATAAATAACCAGTTCCTTATTCCTTATTCGACTTTGTTCATTTTTTTAAAAAAAGGCTCTTTGTAATAGCTTAAATACGGTTTGCTTGGCCATTAAACAGTTAGATAATATTAATGTGAAAAAATGACGACGGCATTGTCGGTGTCGCCGGCGGTATCACTTCTGTTACTTATTCGCGTTTGAATAAGGAATAAGTAACCAGTTCCTTATTCCTTATTCGACTTTGTTAATTCTTTCAAAAATACTCTTAGTAATAGCTTTAATTAAGTTTGTTTGGCCTTAAAACAGTTAGATATTGGTATTGTTAAAGAATGACGACGACATTGCTCGTGTCACCGGCAGTATCACTTCTGTTACTTATTCGGATTTGAATAAGGAATAAGTAACTAGTTCCTTATTCCTTATTCGAAAAAGGAATAAGGTATAAGTAACCAACTTTGTAGTAATGAAAAAATGTTATATTTCATTGTATCATGGCTAAGGGACTTTTCAGTAGAAAACCTACAGTGGTTAAATCGTATACCACCATGTCATACAATTTGAAGCGGGGTTAACTAATGGGGCGTGGTTTAGTTTTAAATAGAATAGAATGCGGTAACTAACAGTGCGGGTATCCTGCACTCTAGTTATTGCACTGTTTTACAGACAGACTGAAAAGGCTGAAAATCAAGAATTAGCATATTAATAGCTTTTCTGCTCTCGCAGTGGTTTATCTGGGGTTTACACGCACATTTGAAAAAAGGGACTTGATGCACCTGTATATGGAAAAGGGAACGCCTACTAAACTACTGTCAATGGCCATGATACAAAACAGAAAGAACATCAAAACTTTCGGGTAAACGATTGATACTCGGGGGCTACGCCCCCTCGTATAAATCGTATACCCTCAAGTTTCAATGCTCTTTCTATTACTTATCCCATTTGTGATTCTACAGTAACTTTATTAGTTAAAAAGATATCGCGAGTTAATTGTAGCGCTCCTATATAAACCTAGAGTAAATTATTGGTGTGTAATGGCTGTGACGCCTTTTCTGCCTCATGCGGCTTGTTTCTGCATCTAAGTTTTGCACTACTACAAGAAGTACCTGTTTCATGTTTCAAATATTTTTACTTCAGCTTCTGTAAGTATAATAACTTTGAGATTTTATGCAACAGTTGCTTTAATTTGTGTTCATTTATTCAAGTCTCCCGATTTTGTAGGTCATATCCATATCAAAATGTACTACTTTCTTTCAAAATCTATACCCATAAAGTGGTAGGCAGGTTGATTATGGTATGGTATTTCTCAATAAATATTAACAGTCAGTTTATCAGTTGTTGAATGTATGATTACGGAGGGGTTACTCGTACATATGTACTGTGACGCTAAAAGGTTATTTTCAAAATCTTGAAAGATAACCAGGCGGTCTCTTCAAAAACAGCCATTTAAGGGTAACGTACTAGGACCAAGATTTATTAAGATAGCTAAATACGTCGGTTGCTATTATTGCTAAAACTGATAAGTAAGACGGAATTCGAACTTATTTTCTACACCTCATTGAAATAATACTTCAACACAGCTTGATCATGACCGCTAATTACAAATCGTACAAACTTCGGTAGAATTTCACGTCCCGCTCATTTTACTTCGCAACTTTCCGTATGTGGAAGTTGTAAAATCATCGAGATTTGTTAAGAGCGTGTGCGTCACTTTTAGTCACAAAAGTTAGTTTTATAATAGGAAAAATGTAATATAATAGAAAAACAAAGGACTCCTACATATGACTGGCCTTGAGTTGGTTGGGTTGAAACATGGGTTCTGCACATCGTAAATAATAAACATTAAACTTAAGTTACACGTACATTTCGCAAGGTGTTTAAAAGATAGGGAGCACACACGAAAAACGAATGATACGTGAACATAACTTTGACTTTAAGGTATTGGGGGTCTAATGGACACTATTCCAAAACACATTAAACTTAACATTTATATGATCTACATCTGTTAACCGACTAGTGTGCAAAATTTAAAGACATTTCACCGTTTAATTAAAAATTAATTTCGTTTTTTGTTGCCCTACCCCCACTTTAGAAATACTGACCATATTAAAAAGTACCATAAAAGTTAAAATAGGTATGTTTGCAAGTATCTATATACATTTACAAAAAATTTCCAGGTTCAAAAAGTACTACAAGCAATGTAGAATTACAAAACATGAATTATAATTCTACAAGCTTAACATGTGTAACAAAAAATATGCAATAATGCCAAAAACTAGGGTATACAATTTTCCTAATTTTGCCACGAGACATATCACACATGTACAAATACACGGCTTTAGCAAAAGATTCGGAGTAGGGCCATCACTATTGATTATAAAACTTTTATAAGTAGTATATGAATTGAAATATAAGAAAAAATAAAAATGTTTTACCGTCTACTTTTTGAGATATTCAACTTTTAAAAATGAGCACGGTCAATTTTTGTATTTTCAAGTAACTGTACAGCTTGATAAAACCAAGGAAAATTAAGATACAGTTCTCAAATCTTGTAAAATGGCTTAATTTTTCATGTTATTCAGTTTGATAACTAAAAAAGAAAAAATAACGAAAAAAAGTTTTGGCTCCTTCGGGGATTGAACTCAGGACCTCTTGATCTCGTCGTCTTGTTGAAAAACTCACGAGAATCTTTCAAAGGGCTCAGGAGATATAAAACGTATGTAAAAAACAATGAACTCCTAAATGTGACATTGACCATGAGCGGGTGTACACGTCGTATTGTTGAAATGAACATTCGACCGAAGTTTCATGAAATCCATCAAGGTGTTATATGAAGAGGACACAAAGAAACCTATGACTCCGACGTGTGACCTAGGGGGTTGAAACATTAGTTCTGCAGGCCCTGTTGTTGAGAAGAAGACTTGACCTAAGTTTCATGAAAAAGCATCGGGGTTTCTAGGAGATATGGAGCGGACACACAAAACCAACGGTCCCAACATATGAGTTTGTGTTGGAACATGTGTTTTGTTCGTTGTGTTCTTGATGAATATTGATCAAAGTTAAATGAATATCTTTCAAGGGGTTTAGCGCGTATGGAGCGAACACAAAAACCCAACGGCTCCTCAGTATAAGTGACCCTGACCTCGAGCTAGCGTGGTCAGAACAGGAATTCTGCAAAGTAATCGACCATGGGTAAGGTAAAATTGTCATCCGAACAGGGCCCATACTATAGTACTGTATTCATAAATCCTAGTAAAACTTTGACCTCAACTTAAAATTTTATCTCGGTCAAAAACGTCTCGTAAATAATATAGTTCTAATAAAATCTGCAAGGTTTGGTTATATGTAGGAGGGCAAAATCTAGAACGAAAGCTGGAGATTCGGAATAAAAACAGATGTATAGTATAAGATATTTGGTTATAAATAAATGATGAACTGCTGGTGTAAACTAGATTTTTGGTAAAGACATATATTATACAGAAAATAAAAAAAGTTTTTAGGTGAATTTTAAGCCCAAGGGCGAAGTTGGAGAAGAGGAAGTCACGCAATATGTATCAACTTTAACCTATCAAAGATAAAATATAACATCAATATTTCAATCGATGCTTGTCTATAAAGGCGAACAACCAGATTAAAGGGGGAGGTTTGTAGCCTTATGTATTTAATCATTCACTGTGAACTTATTGAAGTTTTCATAATTGTTTATCAAACATCATATTAATAAAAGTTGCAAGGATATGTGCTCTAATGATGTAATGTTTTAGCAAGTTTTGCAGTAAATCTCGCGGTTCTGGCCTATGTACGTTCATGTTATAGCCAAATCAATAGAAAGCGGGGTTAACGCCAAACTATCTTATCTGCTTCTTTTTCTATATACACTTAGAAATTGTTTCCCGTCGCCCTTTGAGTTTTTCATACATATTTCAGAAAAGGGTACAATTAAAGAGAACATATTTTTCAAAACAGACATAAACCTCTCAAAGTCAATCTTCACTTCATTCTGTTGAATGAAAAAGCTATATAACCCCTATCATTGAATATGTAAAAGTATATATGCTACATCCATTATAGATGACCACTGAGTATCATTCTGAAGCAATCCATCCGAAGTCGGGGTCGAAACGAAAACACAGTTATAATTTAGTTATACATGCTTATATTGACGACTGCTACATCTGGTTATATTCAGATAGGTATGCATATCATACGGCTGTGTTAGTATATAAGGTTATACATTTTCTCGCTCCAAACTATATATATAATTTAATGGCATTTTCCAGTAACAATAATTATAGCTTACGCTCTGTAACTAACAATAACCTAGTGATACCAAAATTTCGTACCAATTTTCTAAGTAGAACAATGTATGTAAATATGTGCATTAATATTTCTTATCATCGTTTTGTTAATGCTTGTTAATATAATTTCTTAAGAAGGCCACATTAAAATATTAGATATATATGTATGTTTATGTGTGTCTTTGTGTACCTTTCTTTAAATAAAGATATTATTATTATTATTATTATTATTATAAACAGTTTTATTTAAAATTAACAAACTCAGATAGATTGAGAAGTATTGAAATAAAAAATTCCCCTACACATTTCTTTATAGCTTATCTTTTAACCTATATGTAAGCAGTTTCCTATTTAAAATTTGCTGAAAAGTATTGAACTAAAAATACCCTTTTAACATTATAGATTATCTTTTGACCTAGTGGTGCGCAAAACTGCAAAAACGAGATAACAGGTTCACCAGGCCTGCAGAAATTACGTCAGTCTGCCAACACTGGGACAGGATAATCATGTATCAAGATATGGGGTAATGTAATTTATATATTTGAATAAATATACTTTTGAAATTAGAAATACATGAATGAATTGATTCTTACAGTAATGCAGCAAATTAATGGAATACTTCTAAAGATTTCTAAATAAAATAGACTACATAAGACTTAGATTTTAACATAATTATATAATACTGAATGTTATTGTCACTTTAAACGCGCACTAACTTTACCGCTGCCGAAGCGGGGATAATATTGTGTTAACTGCCAGCCGAGGTGCAAAAACAGGGAAAACGATGTTTAGGCAGGTATGTTATTGCTTTCTTGAATTATATACAGTTGTAAAATATTTAAAAATATCTTTTAAAAATCTAAGCTCAAATTCGACCCCTATTGTATTTCGGCGTTCCCAAACATGTGGTTTTTTTATGTCATGTATTTGTAGTATCAGCAAAATTGTTACCGGTTAAGAACAACATCAACTAACAGGTTTTGGCCACCACTTTGTTGAAAATCAGATATATTTTCAAATAATTACAATCAGGACCAGCCAAGCAACTGGATACTTATAACTATCCAAGATCTCCCAAAACAGCAGTTTTTAAAAATAAAAAAGGGTGCTCGTTTTGGCCAGCCGTCGAGTGCGAGAGTTTTCTTTTCATTTCGTCAGTTTCAAGTTTCTCACAAAGGCATTTCGCATGGGAACGCCAAAATACTATAGTGTGCTTAGATTGTTAGAAAGCAATCAAATACCTGCCTAAGTACCGTTTTACTCTGTTTTTGCACCTTCACCGGAAATAAGAACAACAGTTTCCCAGCTTTTTAGACGTTTTGTAGGCGATTGTGGAGCAAAACAACATGAATTTTCATACTGCATTTGACTAAATTGGGTTCCATTAGTAAGGTATATATAAATGTCTATTATAGAAGCTCAAAAGATATAGAAGCTAATTCTTTTGAAATCAGCAAATATATCATTACAATGATCATTCAAACCTTTCAGCAATAAAGAAATCAAAACTGGGAGCATCGGTGTGTTTTTGTAAAGCATATAGACAACACGAAAACAAGACAAATAAAGGACAAAAACACCGCAATATACACTCAGTTCCAAAAGAAAGTGTGCACTTTGTTTTCTGTGATTTTTCATCGACTACTTTTCTGAAAGCATATTCATTTGGTACCGAAATTGAGATCTGTTTACGTACAATGGTGAACATTTTAGATTTTGCAATCGATCGATGATACATACACATGAGATTAAGTGTGTGAAGATTGAAGCCGGTAAGTCTGCTAAATATTGAAATATTTAAAATTAAGAAGTGCACACTTTCTTTTGTGTATGTTTCCTTTGAGGGTGTTACAGTAATACAAATATAATTATATTTCCTTTTAGAGGGTGACATTAATATTATTAGGTTATTTGACATTGTACTATACAATACTGAGCTATAGTTGGACGAGTACACAGCTGAGAAAACCATACTAGACTAGCGGCTCGTCCAGAATGGTTTTCTCAGCTGGGTACTCGTCCAAATATATCTCCTTATTGTACAGTATAATGTTAAATAACATTTTTATTCTATATCTACTTTATTTAAGTATGAATTAAAAATGATTCACTGACTATTGCACTTCTGACTTTTCCTCGTTTTTGTGTTTACAAGCAAACGACAAATAATCCTGATTTCAAGACGCTTAAACAAACTCTGTACATAGAGCGCCTACTTCACCCGATTTTCATTCGGATCATTTTCACGCGTTTCGGGGTTTATCGTATGTTTAACATGGGACTGTTGAACCGTCCAAATATGGAAAAAATATAGGATTTTTTGTACGCACGTGCGTCCAATATATTAATTTTTTATATATAAAATATATATATATGAAAAATATATAAATATTCTGTCAAAAAATACAGCCTTTATTCAACCATTAAACACGACCTGACAGAAAATAAATCCGTATTGTATGTACGTGTAACAGTAATACCAATATTTATTATATACCTACTAATGTTTATCTGAATTGTCTTTAGTATTTGTGCAGTAAAATACAACACCCCGTATCAAATTTTCCGTATCAGATGGATTTAGCCGTATCTTATCTGTCCACCGTGTAAGTTGTACACAAATGCATATTCATATCATATTCCTACGCTAAAAGTTGAAAAATAGATCCACATTGATGCAGTAAAATAAGTGTAGTTTCATTGTCGTCACAATTTTTTAATGTCACATTTGAAGACAAATGAATACAATGTCTTTTTCGCATTAAATAAAACAGAAAGATGATTTACATTTTGCATTTACTTTTTATCAATGTTGTTTGTTTATACACGGAAGAAGGAAGTGACGTCATGAGTCCTATAAAACGTTACACTGAAATAGCGCGTTATGTTGATTTTTGCCATTAATGACAAAATAAACGTTTCCTATAAGGAAGTTAACGTATGATATTCGGTAAAAGGTATATAATAAAAGGTATATTATAACAGTGGTGATCTGCGTGTGTATCTTTCTCGTTGGCTACATAGATCAGGATACTAATACTAAATTAATTACGTTGATACCAATAGGCTTTATATTTTCATTGAGTTGTTACAGTAATACCAATTTATAAATTTCCTTTGATAGATTGCAGTAATACCAACATATATTTCCTTTGATGATGGTTACTTTAATACCAATATATATTTCCTTTGAGGGGATTACGTTGATACCAATATATATTTTCTTTGAAAGGGTTACGTTGATACCAATAAATATTTTCATTGAGAGGGTACGTTGACAGATCTACCAGTATACATTTTCTTTGAGAGGGTTACGTTGATACCAATAAATATTTTCTTTGATAGGGTTACAGTAAAACCCATATAAGTTTCCTTTAATGGTATTGCAGAAACACAATGTCCGTCCCCGTGATCAAGTGGTTAGAGTCGCTAACTTGAAATCACTGTAACCTCTCATTTATTGAGTGTCATGTGTTCTTTTACTGGTCCTTCCCAGGAACGATGGTGATGAAAAATGTCCGCCGGTAAAAGTGACTGAAATACTGATGTTGAAAACAAGCCTTAAAGCTGCTCGCTCTCAAATGTGGTAAAAAAATAAAGTTCTTCAAACTGGATGCAAATAATATATTTTAGAACATATAGTCATATAAAAAAGCTCCAGTATAAATTCCTGTCACGTATATCTTAAAAATTTCAAATAATATGCTACCAAATTCAAAAGCGCTGCAAACGGTTTAGAAATTCCAATATAAACATATAGTGTAGCGGTGCCGTGTAACCGACATTTTCAATAGATTTCTGCAAATTCCTACCTAGATTTTTGCTTTTATTTTGATTTTTGCCTTTAATTTTATGTAATGTATAAGTATGTCAATTTTTAAAAAAATATTTTTTTCAACGGTAACTGAGAGCAAGCAGCCGTTTAAACATCGAAACTACAGAAACTAAGTATCTGACTGAATTGGAAAGCTACGATAACTGTGGATATAGATCGACCGGGACCAATTCATTAAAATGAATAAAATTAATTCATTGCTTCTAGGCGACTGCTTACATTTTATTCAGTTATTTACAGCCCTGGTTCTTTTATGTTAATAGGAAGTAGGTCTAATAAATCCAAAAGAAACATAGTTGGTGACATAACTATAAGCCAAACAAACCAACAAAGACATTTTAGATGTAAAAACACTTTTGAAATGAATGATTAATGTGGAAAAAAAACTTGAGTGGAATCAAAGCACTTGAGAATACTGCACGGATATGCTTATTGAAAAAATGTGGTTTATCGGTGAAATATTTTCAAAATTTATCAGTGATGATATAAATCTCTTTCAGTCACAGTGTGGTCATGTAGGTCTGCCGAAACTACTGTTTTCAAGTGGTGCATGTACATAATGCAGCTATCTTATGCAGATACACCTTAAAATAAAAATAAAATTTGTTTTCAGTGGATATAGAGTACTCGTATATCATGTCGTATATCAATTTAAAGTGATATAATTTTCACATTTTTATTCTTTATCCGCAAAAAACAAACAAATTTGCTCTATGCAATAGAGACACGTAAGGCATAGTTAACTTTCTCACATAAGGAATCTGGCTGGTAGTATATGTCAGGAACACCAGTATCGTGAGCAACAGACGTTTGCCATTCAATATTACAGCCATGTATACATCAAATACAGTAAACTACAGATACAGCGAAAATTAAGGAACTTTTCTCTGCCCAAATGTTTTCGTTCTTTATCTCATATGAAAATGTTATATGGATATAAGAAACTCCTGATATAAGAAACAAATTGAAATGAACCCAAGGAGTTCGTTATATTAGTAGTTTACTGTATGGAAAAAATGGCTTTAAGTACCGATGTAAACCACAAAATGTATATATTCTACAGGTATACCCTACCGCTGCTGGTGTTAACACTGCCATTTCTAGTTCAATCTGTTATAACAGTCTCAACGCCTTGCAGCGAAACTTTTGGTGAAATGTGGAGTCCCTCCTGGGCACCTGAGCCAAGAAATGATCTACGCTGCAGACTTGGCGACCGCTGTAAAAAGGGATCTAATCCAGTAAAATCCGAGGAATTTGACAACTGTTGTGCATGCCACTCCTGTGCCGTCTGGGAGGGAACAGAAATTGAACTATTTATAGAATATTTTTCAGTGAAAGGTAAAAGCTTGGTTCTTGTAGATCAAGCTTCAAGTACTCCTAAAGCTGTCTACAAAATTAATCACATTTATTCTGATATGACGGAAATTCCTAGCAACCTCTGCAACTGGGATACTGACGTACATCTGAACGAAAGATTCGCTCAGGAATTTGATACTTTGCAGCTGTACTGGGAAAACATTGTAGACATTAATTTTAAAAACAATAAAATCCGTAAGATAAATAATCTTAACTGTCTCGTTAGACTGGATAAACTAGATCTTAGCAATAACAGACTAACGTATATATCCAACTCTTCATTCACAGATCTCACGCGTCTCAGGTCGGTAGATTTCTCCGGAAATCTCATACAGAAAATCGATCCAGGGATTCTTACATCTGTTCATCTCAACCTGTTTCACGCCGACTTCAGCCACAATAAAATGAGTGAATTAGATGTTTCAAATATGCTTAGTCTATATCCTTTTTGTGACATTAACTTTAAATCTAATGAAATGAATGAAATGGTAAATAGAGCGAATTTCACATTAGACATGTCAAAAACTTATGGTCCAGGATTTGTTTCTTTAGTGGGCAATGAGGTTAAGAAATTTCCAGATTTCAAAGAACTTTTCAACCTGAATGACATTTCTCAAATGGGGCATCTGATGAGTTTTGGATTTGATTTTAGGGACATTCCAATTATATGTGACTGTAATTTACATTCATTTATGTCCCTCGCCGATGACGTCATCAGTGTACTGTGGCGTGATTATATGAATGTACCTTGCACTGGGCCTGAGGATCTAGTTGGCATTCCAGTTAGCAATGTTACTCTTGACAGACTCATATGCGAGTTAGATCATAAAACATGCCCGCAATTATGTACGTGTTCTGATAAACCAGATGAAAACACGTTGGTCGTAAATTGTCCATATAACCAAGGAAGTTATTTAGACAATCTGCCAACATTGCCAACATCAAACTTTTCGGAATACATTTCACTTAATTTTTCTGGACAACATTTAACCAATATCACAGACGTTTATGCTCTAAATATTTCCATGCTTGATGTATCAAACAATAACATTTTAGAAATCAGCAATGAGGTTGTCTTCGCACTAGAAAATGCTACGTTTGTTGACCTATCTAATAACAGAAACTTACACCAACTGCCAAAAATATTTCTTCAGTACCGAAATGTTTGCTCAACAAACATGAAAAATCTAGAGATCGACTGTAACTGTGACACAGTCTGGATAGAGACGTGGCTGAGCTCAAAGACCTGCATCAATGAAGACTACTTGTTTGAATGTATCCTTCCGAATGGAGAAAATATTCCGGCATTATCATTTACAGCAGAAGACATAAACTGTTCACCAGAATACAAATACACTCTAGAATATCAACTATCTGGAACTATAGCTTTTCTAGTTCTAATTGGTACGCTTACATACTCTTTCCGCTATGAGCTACTTATTCTTTGTGTACGTCTGAAAAAGCTGGGCAGAAATTCCACAGCGCCAAAATATAAATATGATGTTTTCTTATCATTCAATGACAGAGATAACAATGTACAGAAGTGGATAGATAACGAGTTAGAAGAAGACTTAATAAGTGCTGGTTACCGCGTGTTTCAGCCGTGTCGTGATGTAACTTTTGGGGCGGAACGTGACTCCGAAATCCTTTCAACTATCCGTAATTCACGCAACTTCCTCGTGGTGCTAACAGATGATTACCTTACTCAAGTAGATGATGACATAAGACCATGGACGGAAAATGAATGGAAATACGGCTGGTATAACTTTATGCGAGACAGGTACAAAAATATTGTTCTTATCAACTTTGACCATGTGTCATCTTTTGACGTCCTTCATCCACAAATCAAAGCGTTTCTTCGTGTCGGTTGTACAATTGACTTTAAAAACCATAACCGAAATATTAAGTACAGCATCTTTAAAGAACTTGGAAAAATACCATTCGTACCACCGCTATTGAATGACAAAGCATTTGAAAACAAGAATAAAATATTTCAGTATGATCGTGACTTCTTTCCACATAACCGAAACAATGGCGTTGACACTAATGAGAAGTTTGGTTTAGATCAGGACACAGGAGAAGCAAAAGTCCAACTTCTAACCATCATTTCTGATTTCAAGAAGCGTAAGCCTTCGTTGGATGTTGAAGCTAACATTACTGGCGCACATTCAAGTCTAAATAAGATGAGATGTCACAAAAAGAAAGGAACTGCTCAGAGCAGAGGGCCTTTTTCGTGTTACTATGCAGACGGGGGTTTTAAGAAAACGCCTCATATTCCATTTTTCAAGAAACAAAATTCAATTCATTCAAATCAACCAACGACTGAGAGTTTTCAAAACGCACAAAAAATTGACAATCTATTGAAGCTATACAAATTGCATGAATCTGTCAGAAACATTCCAGAATGTAAAAACAAGCATCCTGAAAATCCTCCTCAAAACCAGGATAAGAAAGAACATAAAGAAAAGTATAACTATGAATTTGCAAAACCTACTGCTACAAAATATCAGAAGACTTCAGCCGTCGATCTTCTATTAGATCCAAGAGATCTAGGAAACGTTGAGGGTATGGATGATGAAGATGTCGATGATGAGGAAGATGATTTCTTTCGGCTTAACATGTCTACGACAGATTGTGAGAGTAAAGATTCTTGGAGCACAAACACCGATGACTTGGAGAGCTTCATTGGAAGTGAATACTCCAACACTCTAAGTACAAGCGTAGGGTCTTCGAGAGCATCTTATCGTACAAACTCAAGTGCTGGAAGCATGACAGATGTATCTATTTGAATGGGCTCAGCTATGTAAACACAGTTGAAGGGACATACCTTAAAAACTTGCGTGTTATTTTCACCAAATGTATAAAAGAAGGATAAGTGTATGTAAAATAATGATTAATGAATAAAGACATTTTTTCAAGAACATAATATCAAAACATATTTACGCAAAATGTCAACATAACGACATTCCGTAATAAATCGCTATATGTCCAAAAATTGTACACAATTACAAATGAAGGTTTTACGAAACTACAAGTTTTTTGTTGCTAAATTTACTAGTAAATGCTGTAAGTTTTAATTGAAACTTTGATAACGATTGTTTAACGTATAATAAAAGAAAAAAAGAAAGGTGTCAAAAAATGCAACATTCATGTACTAAGCACGGATTCATATTCCACTATTTATACCCGGCTACAGCACTACAATTGCATTATCACTTATTTCAATTATAGTGCTGTAGCCGGGTACAGGTCTTATAATGATAAATTGTTACGGTTAAACGACCGACTGGCTTAATAGCTCCGTGTCCGCCTTGGGTTCGAGTCCCGGTCGAGGCACGATTTTTTTCACCACCTGTTAGGTATGATATGGTTACTACTTTGGCACCTCGAGAATATGTCACAATGTTCTCTGTCTCTAAATTTGGAGATGGTATATGTAGCGTGGTACCGGTTTATAGTGATAAATCGTTTAGCTAAATGACCGAGTGTCTTGATAGATCAGTTGGTAGAGTGTCCGCCTACAAATTTGCTTAACGTTGAATCACAACGAAGGTTTTTCCTGTGTTTCTTTTCTCCTTCAGTACATGTATATACTTTTTTATGGTGTGTCTCATTAAGATTGTACATGAGTATGCAATGTATAGTTATTGTAAAGAAAAGAGAAATCAATGTTATAATTGTGGGTTTAACACTTGTACTAAAATAACTTGTTAGTCTTATATTGCTATTTGTGTTGTCTGTGACTGATAACCGACAAGTTTGGATGTATATGATACAAGTCGTGTTGCCTATGTAAACAGTAAATCTATCTATCAAAGCTTATTTGTATGCTCTTTTTTGATTGATTTTCAAATATTCTATATTTGTTCGTATAAGAATCTTTGTCCTGTTGTGTTACATATATTCTTGTAGTAAATAAACCCTCTATTATCAAAATGAATGTTACTTAGTGCTTGGACAATGACCTCCCGGGAAATCATTGTACTACTACATATACATGTACAAACAAGTTGGCTGCTTAAAAAGCATCCAATGGGTGGCATTACATGGGTAGCATGCATGAACTTTACAAGATAGCCCTATGACATCACCCGAGAACAAAAAAGTGTTTGGCATTCGCACCATTTTTAGCTTAAATGCAGACTCTTTTCTATTTGATGAGAAAAATTGATGCTGAGAGAATAATTCATTCTAATGATGAAATGCAGATTAAAGCTGAACATACTGTATCAGGACCATTGGCCTTTAGCCAAGCGTACAGACAAACGGACGGACATGTATACAGGTCCATAATTGTAAAATGTAGCCACTGGTACTGTTTTATGTAGGCTGTTCCATTATCAATAAATTGACACCCGCAATATTGCCAATCACGTGACTGTCCGCCAATAAGCTTCTGCAATATCGGCAAGCCGACAACTATCAATACTACCATAATAAAGTTTATTAAGCGCTCGGAGGATAGAAGCCATGATGACTGACTAGGTGTATAAAAGAAACTCTCCCCTATATACTGGGTGATGTCCTCAGGGGCATAACCCAAAAAGGCTTTACCCAGATTTAGACTGTATACGTGTAAGAGCTTTAAATAATCAGATGTATGACATTTTAACAGATCATGTACAAAGTGAATGCTACTTTCTGACGAAGTCTCATATCAAATGGAAAATGTGCCCTTTGTATTTACATGTACTGTAATTTGATGTTATGAAGTCACCAGAAGCAGTTTAATTGCTGTACAGACCGTATACAAACTACATATAATTTGTATTATAAAGTGGCTCACGAGGTTTTGGCCAATATTGATCCAGGATTAGGAATTTTGATATAGGACCACCGTGGACAGGCCTTGCAGTTTTGGATAATAAAACTCTTCAAATAATGTCTATGTAAAACCAGTCACTCAATTTTGACGATACAGGAGAAGAATTTGAGAATTATTACTTAAGGTCTAATAGACAACGCTACAGCGTACATACGCACAAAATACTTGAGCTGTGGGTCGTGCACTTATGGACAAGAGGATTTTAAAAGTTGTATAGTTATAATCTTTACTACGGTGCCCGTGAAGTGACATGTGATACATTTTTTTTATTTCGTAATTACGAAATACATTTCGTATAAACGAAATAAGATTTCGTAAAAACGAAATGTTATTTCGTAAAAACGAAATCTTATTTCGTAAAAACGAAATATATTTCGTAAAAACGAAATGTTATTTCGTAAAAACGAAATGTTATTTCGTAAAAACGAAATCTTATTTCGTAAAAACGAAATCTTATTTCGTAAAAACGAAATGTATTTCGTAATTACGAAATAAGATTTCGTTTTACGAAATAAGATTTCGTTTTTACGAAATAACATTTCGATTTTACGAAATATATTTCCCCCCCCCCCCCCCCCCCCCCCCCCCCCCCCCCAATTCGTTTTTACGAAATCTTATTTCGTTTAAACGAAATGTTATTTCGTTTTTACGAAATCTTATTTCGTTTATACGAAATGTATTTCGTAATTACGAAATGTTATTTCGTTTTTACGAAATCTTATTTCGTTTTTACGAAATCTTATTTCGTAATTACGAAATACATTTCGTAAAAACGAAATAAGATTTCGTAGAAACGAAATAAGATTTCGTTTAAACGAAATAACATTTCATTTAAACGAAATAAATACATTGCGGTAAAACGAAATGTTATTTCGTAAAAACGAAATCTTATTTCGTAAAAACGAAATCTTATTTCGTAAAAACGAAATCTTATTTCGTAATTACGAAATACATTTCGTTTTTACGAAATAACATTTCGTTTTTACGAAATAAGATTTCGTTTTTACGAAATAACATTTCGTTTTTACGAAATAACATTTCGTTTTTACGAAATAAGATTTCGTTTTTACGAAATGTATTTCGTAATTACGAAATAAAAATCTTTAATAATCTTTACTACGGTGCCCGTGAAGTGACATGTGATACTTTTTTTATTTCGTAATTACGAAATACATTTCGTATAAACGAAATAAGATTTCGTAAAAACGAAATGTTATTTCGTAAAAACGAAATCTTATTTCGTAAAAACGAAATGCTATTTCGTAAAAACGAAATCTTATTTCGTAAAAACGAAATGTTATTTCGTAATTACGAAATAAGATTTCGTTTTTACGAAATAAGATTTCGTTTTTACGAAATAACATTTCGTTTTTACGAAATAACATTTCGATTTTACGAAATATATTTAATTCGTTTTTACGAAATCTTATTTCGTTTAAACGAAATGTTATTTCGTTTTTACGAAATCTTATTTCGTTTATACGAAATGTATTTCGTAATTACGAAATGTTATTTCGTTTTTACGAAATCTTATTTCGTTTTTACGAAATCTTATTTCGTAATTCGAAATACATTTCGTAAAAACGAAATAAGATTTCGTAGAAACGAAATAAGATTTCTTTTAAACGAAATAACATTTCATTTAAACGAAATAAATACATTGCGGTAAAACGAAATGTATTTCGTAAAAACGAAATGTTATTTCGTAAAACGAAATCTTATTTCGTAAACGAAATCTTATTTCGTAATTACGAAATACTTTCGTTTTTACGAAATAACATTTCTTTTTACGAAATAAGATTTCGTTTTTACGAAATAACATTTCGTTTTTACGAAATAACATTTCTTTTTTACGAAATAAGATTTCGTTTTTACGAAATGTATTTCGTAATTACGAAATAAAAAAAAAGTCTCACATGTCACTTCACGGGCGACTTTACTGTAGATGGTGGCATAGTTTAAAATATATAAATTTCTACAAAAAACTAATCCTCTGTCATAAACCTTCAAGGTCACACTGATAACGAGAAGAATCTTTAAAAAGATTCATGGCCGTAGTAACCAATGTGTTCCTCAGTTATGTAAAGTACATATTTCATTTCACGTGCATTGCTTTCTGCCACTTTATATTTACCCTGAATGTAAATTTGTATATATGGTATGTATGTATTTTAGAGTTTAATCGTTGCTACCCGATAATCGATATAACAAACGCCCCCAGAGATACACATGTCAATATGCTTATTATAAGACTTTATTTGGTATATAGAGCATATTTTTGTGTTTGATTTACACTTTGCATTTTCAATTAATCGAAATAATGTATGGCTATATGTGAATTAAGAAATAATAAATGTCTCCCTGTATTTTATCGTTGAATAAAGTATAGTCAGGAGTGTGAATGCGTAGTAATTAAACCACGAGTGCGTAGCAAGAGTGATTTAATTTTTCGCATTCAAACGACTGACTGTTTATTTTATTCAACGATAAAATAAAGGGAACAATTTATTATTTCGATTCTAATACGTTATTTTCTTTTGAATATTACCCCGAACTTTATTTAACGCGTAGTAGTACATCATGGTTACCTTAAAACGCGAAATACGATTTGACGCGCTTGTTTACATACGTCACGTCGTTACGTCATTTACGACACGTCGTCCTTGGTAAAACGTGCTGTATTTTATCGTAAATTCTAACACAAGCGGCTGTTTTTCCTATATAAACATATAGGGAAAAGCCTGTATTTTATTTAACGATAAAATACAGCACGTTTTTCCAAGGACGACGTGCCTTAAATGACGTAACGACGTGACGTATTTAAACAAGCGCGTCCAATCGTATCTCGCGTTTTAAGGTTACAATGATCTACTACTACGCGTTAAATAAAGTTCGGGATTGTTTTCAAAGAAAATAACGTGTTAGAATCGAAATAATAAATTGTTCCTATATTTATCATTGAATAAAATACAGTCAGTCTTTGGATGCGAAAAATTAAATCACTCGTGCTACGCACTCGTGATTTAATTACTACCATCCAATTCCTGACTATATTTTATTCAACGATAAAATCGGGAGGCTTTATTATTTCTAAATAGCTTTCTCTATATGTTTATATAGGAAATGCAGCCGCTTGTGTTAGAATATTTTGTAAAATACTTTTAATGCGAAATATCGCTATACATATTCCTTCTCAAGGAAAACGCCAACAAGTTACCAAACCCAGTCGTCTTCGTCACTAGAACTCTCCTCGTCACTTTCAGGTTCCGGTTTCCATTGACCCCATGAGAAATGATCGACGCGGAGGTCAGTTTTGACATAATCTCGGAACATCCGGTACATGGATATTCTTTTTCGCGCCCATTTTTATTTGTTTATGTAACAAACAAATTTACTTACCGTTTTCCGAAGCCTACTCCTTAAGTACCAAATCTGAAAGTAGCTCCGGCACGTCAGTCAGCATATAATCCCAAATTATGATTCTTCATTTGAAACCATATGGCCATTGCAGACATGAAAGTTGTATTGTTTAAATATATAATGTTATAAACTCATGCAGCATCAGCTAAATTTTGTAAATATAACTAAAGTAAACTGTTTTCGAATAAGAACCGCGGATGTATTTCATTTTACAATGATGCGTAAAAATAAGGGACGATTTACTATATATATATACACCCTATAAAAATAGTTCCGATTTCATTTCTTAAACCTTGTGCGGAAAGAAAACATGTTTTGGAGTTTCTGTGACAACAAAATGTCTAACCCTGATCGTCATTTTAAAGAATGAAATATTTTGAACAGCCAGGAATATTTACGCGCATGTTTACACATTCTCTTTTTACGATTATATCCATCCATTCATAAATTTTATTCAATGCGCGACAAGGGACGTAATTATAACTGTCCTTATTGCTGATATGTTTATTCTGCGGACCTGGCGCGAGCTAGTCTGCGTTCCTACATGTATTAGAAATACGCGTGAGCACCTTAAGCAGAAAACAAGTGTTAGGATACGTTAATGTCGATGTTTAAACGATTTGTTATATTTCATAGGTGGTGATTGTTTTAAGTAGAAGGCAAATTACATTATATTCGACTGTAGGCCTCGTTATCTTGAAACGCATCGAATGAGCTATTTTGTTAAAATACATATCAATGACTGCAGAAAAACATTTGAACATCGTTACTTCCTGGTCTCAACCATATTCGTTCTATAAATGTATATTGTGGCATTATAGATACGCATTATTACTTTGTCGGTCCGCACAATAAATTGATCCCCTTATTGATCGGTGCTATTGCCTGCTCGTTTGTGTTATCGAAGCGCCGTTACTACTAACTAGCTGCCCGATCGGTGTCTGATTTTAGACAGTAGAACTGTAAATGAAAACATTTTGTTGAGTGCAGTGAAAATCCCTGTGTACCGGGAATAGAAACAGAGACAATTCGATCCAAAATACGATTTATAACTGATGCATTCTGTTCATATCTTATTGCCAAGTGGTATAGCCTTCACTTATGACGATTACAGACTGAAATAGCCGTCACAACAAAACAAAGGACAAATATTTTGAATACACAAACAAATCCAGCGTCTTCAGCGCTTTGATTGATAACACCGTCTGTTGCAACATGTAGATAATGCAGTATTTGTAAAACTCAGTAGACGTCGTTGCAAAAGCTGCTTGTATAATGGTTGGACAACCAAATGATTGCCCCGATCAATTGGAACGGGTGGTCTACTTTGTCCAGCCACACACACGCACGTATCTGGACATGGGATAATCCTTCGGATGGGTTTAAGGTAATTAATTAAAACTGTTCTTGATCTGATGTTAAGTATTTCATTTTCCGAGTATGAACAATTTGAGCTTGTAGTTGGATCTAAGCTTGACTTCGAGATTGAGTCTGAGCTCGAGTCTGACCTTGAACCTGAGCTTGAGTCCGAGCTAGAATCTGAGCTTGAAGAGCTCGAATCACTGGCAATACCAGACTTTGCAACAAACGAACAGGGAATGATACGTTCAGCTGTTGAAACAGGCTTGTGTCGCTTTCGCCGTTGACAGACGCTCCATTCTGAGTTGCACTTTCTTTTCTGACAATGTGACAAATGGTTTGCAGTGGTTTGTGGGACTTAAAGAAAGAACAAAACAAAACTGAATATGACATATCTAAGTCAGTTTCAGACGTACTGGCTTTACAGCTGCTAGTTCTGATGTTGCCACTCCACACTCATACGTGAAAAACAATCCTGGCCTGAGCCTGGCCAATTAAATTCAATGTATTACTTTCAAAATGCTTCTATGTCTTGGATTGCAACAGTGCGGACAGGTAACTCGCTCAAGCCTTCGCCGCTCGTGAAGCGAGACATTTGCTGTGCAACCCTTCCCGTAAAGGCTGTGAAGGACAAATTTTGTATGTAGTGAGTTTCTCTTTTCCATCTAAAATTACAGGAAACTGTTGAAAAGAAAGTCGAATGCGTGTAGCCTTCACCTCAAACGTTTTAAGAACAGAGCTTATTTGAAGTTGCTTCTTATACAATATACTTTGATAGGCAAGAATCGCTTCGATGCTTTATGCTCCCGAAGACGAACCAGTGATATCGTAAAATAGGTTGTTCATACCTATAAATAGTAAAAATGTGAAATGATAGAAAAACTTGACATAAACTGTTCTAACCAGTTGAACTTGAAACTATATTTGCTAAAACCTTGCGTATAGACTCACAAAAGCCATATGGGTTAAATACATTCGATTTCTTTCTACAACTTCCTCTTAGATAAAAAAGAGAAAATAGGTCAGATTACCTCTCTGCAAACAACGCTTGCAAAGCAAAGTCATCGATTCACCGACTGTGTGAGTTGTTATAGAACCTTGTCGTAAACAGTGGCATATACCTTTTAATTGATACCTCAGATTGTAGAACGAATGTGGCGTTGGCTGAGTAGCATCCCCTTGATTCATTAAAGTTTCCAGACAACTGTGATTATCATTAACAATTAACAATGATAAATTACCCCTTCATTTGTTGTTTTTAATTCTTTTCTCTTTCTCTCCAAGAGCGGGTCTTCTTGTTCAGTGTGGGAGTCATACTCACAGGTGCTAGCTACTATGTCAGAGATTTGTAACCTCCTCTTCGTGCCCGTGATAACTGTATGTAATATTGTTATTATTATTATCATTATCATTATTATTATCATCATCAGCAGCAGCCTCATCATCATCACCATCATTTTCATCATCATCATTATTATTATTGCTACTGCTACTGCTACATAAGAATTAAATATATTTTTTCTGTATTTCTTTCGAAAGTTGTGTTCCTAATTTTGTATAAAACCCGAATTTAATGTTAATATGAAGGAAACAAAATCATTTGAAAAACAATCGTCATTCGTAGAAGCTTATTACTGATAGTAAGACTTAGTTCAACTGAAACAACAAATTGCGCTTGCGTGATTGGTGCACAGGTATCCGGCGTGGGGCATGGACCCCCATATACTGATATATCAAAACAAAATAATAATAATAATTGTTTTCAGTATATACATATATACATATATACATATAGTAGTATATGTATATACATGTTATTATAGTGAAAAAATGTTTTAAATTATCATTTTGTTTAAATTTATCAGAATATGAGGGTCCATGTCCCACGCCGGGTACCTGCGGACTGGTGGACAATATATTTAGAGGTGGGTATGAAATCGAAAGTTTGAAAAGCACTGTTAAATTTTACCAAGGTCATAATTCCTGCCGGGTAAATGAGTTTCTACAGTTCCGACAGTTGGACTCAACACGTACTCGGATACACGTGGTAATGAATTATCAAGTATAACCTCACCCGAGACTGTTGTATTCTTGTCAATATCGTCATCACTTGTACTGCAACAATAAAGGTACGAATTAATTCCCTTGTCCTGTCAACAACAGGGTCTATATACCATAAACATTCGCAGCAAATTATGTTTCTCAGTTAAGTTTGTTTTCAAGTTTTTTTCTTGTCTTTTCTCCTGTTTAATTTGTCATTGTAGTGATCAATGATCCTTACTATTAGACCTTTCTAACTTAAACTGAAACGTATGGAATGCGGGTTTGGACAGGTCACTTGCTAATTGCCACTTGCTTATCGCTAATTGCGGGTTGGGACATGCCACTTGTTAATTGCTACTTGCAAATTGCCACTTACTTATTGCTATTTGCAGGATTGGGATATGCCACTTGCTAATAGCTAATTGCTAATTGTCACTTGCTTATTGCTAATTGCAGGTTTGGACATGACACTTACTACTTGCCACTTGCTGCTTGACACTTGCTTCGATCGGGTTTGGACATGCCAATTGCTAATTTCCACATGCTAATTGCTAGTTGGGACATGCCAATTGATAATTGCCACTTGCTTATTGCCGCTTGCTAATTGCCACTTGCTAATTGCCACTTGCTGTTTGTCACTTGCTGTTTGCCAATTATTAACATCTGAAAGCATTATGTGCTTTGATTTATTTTGATACATTGCATTAGATTATAATTTTAATTAAGAAAACTATTATCATAGTCATACTAATCAATTTCCATAGCTGATAAATTCCGAAGAGTTATTTAAGAATGGATTGGTTTAAGGGATTATTTCAACAAAAACATTTATGGTATCAAAATATTAATTTTAATAAATGAAATTTATGCTCTTGTGGAAGAAAGAAAAGTTATATACATAACAAACATACAATACAAACATATGAATGATGGACAAGTTTGAGCAACAGCAAATTTATAAATTTATGCATTGAAAATATTTATCCTGCACACAGCAATTACATAATATACAGTAGAAATATACAATACAAACCAAGGAATGACGGACAAGCACACATATTAAACAAGTCAATCAAAATTTATTCTTTCAAACTATTCATCAGTATAAATTTGATCTAGTTAATTAAAAAAAAATATTTTAAATACATGTATAATAATCAGATAATGGTTCATGTTCGGTGTTCGCTCATCTATTCACGAACATGAATCTCTGTTAAGACTTCAGCTGCAAGATTATTTATATTAGATATGTTTTCAGTACGAAACTTTATTAGTACTTCATAATAAACTTATATAAATTTATAATCTATACATACACCATTATATATGTCTTGTTTACTTATAATAGTAACTCATATTTGATGTTCACGAACATGAATCAGATCACGCGTTTTGAAATCGTATAAATTAAAAGCTTTAAAGTGATTGAATATAATATATTTTTGGTATGCATGTTCCATTTTAACATCAAAAACTAATATTTTACTTCAATAAAATAATAATAGCTAATGATCGTTATTTCCCAGCCATGATCGGTAGTCATACCAATAAGCAGTTGGCAACTAGCGATTTAGCTATAAGCAAAAGGTAATAAGCAATTGCATGAATTGGTGCAAGTAGCAAATAGCAATTAATTGGATTTTTCCTACTAGCAATTAGAAATAAGCAGGTGGCAAGTGGCAATTAGCAATTGGCATGTCCCAACTAGCAATTAGCAATAAGCAAGTGGCAATTAGCAATACCAAAGTGGCAAATAACAAGTAGCATGTCCCAACTAGCAATTAGGAATAAGCAAGTGGCAACTAGCAAGTGGCAATTGGCATGTCCCAACTAGCAATTAGCAATAAGCAAGGTGGCAAGTAGCAAGTGGCAATAAGCAGGTGGCATGTCCAAACCTGCAATTAGCAAAAAGCAAGTGGCAATTAGCAAGTGGCAGTCCAAACCTGCAATTCGCAATGATATTAAGCAAGTAGCAATTAGCAAGTGGCATGTCCCAACCCGCATTCCATAGAAACGTAAACGTAAACGGAAACTAACTTCGTACTTGCAATGAAAACCGGGGACTGTCTCAAATGTAATAAAAAGTCTATGAATAACAAAATTATAAAATACCACAGGGGTTTGCGACTTAAATATATGAGCTGTAAGCATTCTTGGTGTTTGATCAAACAAACACATGTCAAAATTACCTGAGGAAGGAAATTGCAAGAATTGGGCCATATAGAGTGCACTGCCATTATTCTGTATCTTAGAATTATTCTGTTAAACTTGCGAAAATTTCGTCTCTCTTACGTGACATGACAGGGTGTCGGTGGGGATGAATTTTCCCCCGGTGGGACACATGCATATTAAAATATAAGCTTCTGTCATTATCTTGAACTGGTTCGCATCATTAAGACAGTCCGGAAATCCCGACTCGCTTTACATACAATACCATCTTTATCAACACAAATCTGGTACGTATGACATGGAAGTTCCGGTTACAAGAATGAAATAAATCATTTGGCTCATTCATAGGATGAAATATATTGTGCAATATGTTGTCTTTTGCACCAACTGTCTCAGTCGTCACTGATTTACCGTAGGCAACGTATATAATGCGAAAATATTCGATAAGACATGCGCAACATTCTCATTTCAATTGTACGGATTTCATGGACATAATAGCCGAACTTGCACAAAACGGAGTTCTGTTAACAAGGGAAAAATTATGACTTCTATCAATATTGACTTTCTGATTAAAAGAGTGGCGAAAAAATCTGCTAGTCACCGAAAATTGAATTGCTTTTTTAAGGAAGGAGCACTGCAAAAAAAAACTTCTGCTTACGTCCATTAAAAAATGAAAGACAACACTCTACTGCAATTGAACTAGTGCAAATTATTTATAAAATACAGAAATTAAAAGATTACTGGTTCGGTACAAGTATACAGAATTCAGCGAGCACTAATTCGTATCTCTGTGGTGATGTGCACAATCATACTTGTAAAAATCGTGAATTTCTTGCAGATCAAGCGTAAAATATTACATGCATGTACATATTATCCGAAAGGCTCTACATGACAGAAATGATTTTTAAATACTGTATAACGCTTTAAATATGCGGTGCAAAACAGTTTCACCTGTTTTGAATACGTAAACTTGCCGAAATCGCAACAACCGCTAAAATATCATGTAAGGCATATCGCGGTCAGAAACTTTAGGAATTTTAGATGTTCAAATCGACAGCCGCTCTTCTGGCGTAAGGTTATCACAATAGCTGTTAACTGCCGGGAGTATCGCAAGCCATTTTACTCATGATTCATTCCAAAAAAAGCCACCTCTATAATTTCAAAGAGATATCATTCGTTCAAAAGAGATATCTCTTTCACGCTAAGATATATCTTTGTATCACAGAAAAATGTTTCATTAATTTTAAGAAATATCTACAAAGATATCTATTTTACATTATTTGAGATATATCTTTCTACTTTGGAGAGATATCTCTCAAAGTTACAAATCTCTCAAAGTTACAAAAATATCGCTCTAAGTTTAAGAGATATATCTATGTTTCAAACAGATATCTCTTTTCAGATATATTTCTGATGAAGGTGAGATATCTCTGTACGGTAGAAAGATAGCTTTTATTATTGGGAGATGTTTTTCAAAACATGAGAGGTATCTCTATCAAAAGAAAGATATCTCTTAATTTACAGAGATATCTCTGAATTTAAAAGATATATCCCCTATTCTAGGAGATATCTCTATGAAAGCAGAGAGATATATCTTTTTTGATCAAAAAGTAAAAGAGATATCTCTCTGATTTTAATAGAGATATCTCTTTCACGCTGAGAGATATCTTTGTATCACAGAAATATATCTCCTGAACTTTAAGAGATATCTCTTTTGCTTACAGAGATATATATTTAACAATATTTGAGAGATATATTTTCTACTTTTTAGAGATATCTTTCAAAGTTACAGAGATGTCCCTCTATGTTTAAGAGATATCTTTCTATTTTTAAGAGATATCTATTAAAAGAAAGATATATCTTAATTTACAGAGATATCTCTGAATTTAAGAGATATCTATCCTATTTTAGGAGATATGTCTTTTTTGATTAAATAGTAAATTGGCTTGCCATATCAGAGACACAAGACATTATTTTCGCTTTGAAAAATTACGGGTTCCACTGCATACTAGTGTCAATTTAATTATGAGTTTATATTTTCGGACAGAACTTAAAATATACTAGTGATGAACAGTTTTTTTTCTGTTTTCTTCTGATAACTCGTTTTATTTTCAGTGATACATGTAAATGAAATTAAATAATGATATATTTTAATAATATTCTTCATTTTTCTTTCCCACAATCCAGTAACAATCATATAATGATGCAGCCATTGTCTCACTTTGAATTTTATACCGGTTATTTCCTTAAGGTAACATATATTTAGCGTTTTGTATTTGCGTTGTTTTTATTTGGCACAACCAATGTAGCCAAAATTAACGCCCGCCGAACTGGAAGTTGGTAGTTGTGTTGTTTGAGAAATCCCCCAATTTATTTCCGAAGTACGTAGTGTGATGTGCGAGTTCGATCAGCAACTATAGTGACTATGGTACAACTAAAGTGTCATCGAACTACCTCTGGTTTGACTAAAATGACGTCACCCGGTCACCACGGTTCGACTTAAGTAAATCGGTGGTTTCTCTGGAACAAATATGGCAGCTAAAGGTAAGAATGCATTTTGCGAGAACTAAACAATCTTCTATATGAACGTTATTTCTTCCTGAAACATTGAAACATTGAAAATTGTGCGAAATATATGAAATTAGACATGCAGCAAGTGAATTAATTAATCTGAAATGTGGAAAATTACCGATAAATTCGATACATTTATGAGCTGTAAATATTTATGGACGATTCGTCGCACTATACCGTGTCGTACCCTAAGCTAAATTAACTTTAGGTACAATTTTTCGTCTTTTAAATGCATCTAGACAGCCTATTATAGTTTGTGATCAGTCATAATACACCAGCTTGCTGTCATCAACTTCCAGGCATATTACCGTAAACAACACTATTTTATTTGTAGGCGCCGCCATATTGAATAGACCAAGGCTAACCAAACGCGGTTCGATCACTTTTTCATAAACGCATGCGTACTTTGACTTCCGGTACCAATCTATGGTTGCTGATCGAACTCGCTCATTTACGAATTACGTTTAAGTTAGAAAGGTCTATTAAACTATATGAATAATTTAAGAAATTTGTTGACTGGAAACGGTGTTGAACTGTAGGCAAACATAAAATAAGTTAATAAACTTACTAAGAAATTTTCTTTTGATATGGCTTAAAAACTAAGAATTACTGGTCGTTACTAAAATCCGGAGCGGAACAAAACTTGGAACGGAACTAAGAACGGGGTTTGGAACGAAACTTGGAACGGGTTGGAATGAAACTACAATGTAGATTAGTCTCTGAATAAATATTAAACTGTAAAGGCTCCTGGCGAAAGTATTTGTTTGTCTCCCCTTGTCAAGGGGTAATAGTTTTGTCTATTTGTTATAATAGTTTTAGTATGGAAGTATGCAGAACTGGTCACTGCTTCCTCTAAATTTGAGATAATTAAGGATTTTAACCTAAAGAAAGAGAAGAGTATACGACCAACATGAACAGCAAGAACGAGATATACTGTGACTTCCTCTGTACATACTACCAATTCTAGAGTCTGATATTCTTAATCTAAAGGTTTAAGCTGGTTACACTGAATATTGGTAGGCTCTAGCTGGGTTCGGGCAACCCAAGTTTTAAGGTTTCGCAAAGATAAAGTAACCATTGTTTAAATTAAAATGAAATTTTACAATTTATACCCCTTTATGGCGGGAAGCAGGACACCGTTAATTCGGACGTGAATTTAACACATTTTTCACTAAGGCAAACGTATCATGTTTTAGTTGAAAGCGTTGACCTTATGACATTACATATAAAACCGGGACTTCATCACGCAATTCATGACGGCAAATTTCTTGACTCATTGGTCCTATCACCGGTCCCATCACTTTTCTAGTGCGACGTCTAATGTCACACGACAGTGTAATGGTTATGATGTAAGACCAATATTTAAACGAAAGATCTTAGTAGGTTGCACTGTAACTAAGTTTGAGGTGTGGGTCATGGTGAAGGTAACTACTTATCTGAGCTTTTCTTTGACAACATTATCACGAGTTTCACAAGATATACTCAGAACAGTCACGAAGAGCAAGACCTTTTCGTTCATAACTTTTTGCGAATAATAGCAAAGTCTTCATTTGTATGATACACAAGAAGAGCTGTAATGCCGTCTTAGTCACGCCTGTACAATTTGTAGACCATTAAAAAATCATTGCATCTGGACTCCGGCATTGAGTTAAAGGCCCGAACTTGACCAAGTCCTTGGTCAGTTGACTTGTTTCGCCACGATAAACACAAATTTTTTTTACATTTTGGGCAACAGTTACACTTGCCCGTGTTACCTAGACCCCATTGTCGTTGTTAAACATCTGACCAACTTTAAAATCTTTTTTAAAACATGACCTTGACCCTAGCGACCTTAACCCCCAAATTTTTACTTGCTTAGATCAAGAGTAAAAATTAAACTGATTTTGGAACAGTAAACTTGACATTGATCCAGGTGACCTTGACCCCATATTTCGCAACACGGTCTAAACTAAATAAACGGTAACACCATTTTTCAAAGCTGACCTTTACACTATGACTTGACCCAGAAAGATTTTACTTAAAACAACACTAAAATTAAATAAAAATTTATTTTTAGTAACCAACTTGCCTAGAGCCAAGTGATATTACCCTTAATCTTTAGTTGGTTTAAGCTCGGCTAAGCTAAAAACTTTCTATTTTTGTGTCTTGACCTTGACCATGGGTCCTTACCGAAAAGATTTTGCGTTTAAACTAAGTTGTAAGATCTAGATCGATCTTTTTTAGACAGTGACCTTGATCGACCGAATAAATTTTTTTTGCATAAATGAATCTAAAAACTGTAAATAAATAAAAATCATTTTTAGTAACAATTTATACCTTGACCTTGACCTTGGCGCAAGTGAAACAAAACTTCCTGTTAATTCGGAAGCTACCTACACCCAAGTTTCATTGCAATTGGTGCTCCTAGACTAATCACTGAGTCGAAACCATTTGGATGATGTTTTAGTAACAGTGCCCCTGCCTTGAACCAAGTGACCGCAATGCTGCCAAGTTGTTGTTGACGTTATGACGTTAGAGTTATAAAACCGGGAACTATTTTCTAAGTACGTGCCGTGACCTGACTTGACCCTATATTTATTACGCAACTGCATCTTAACACCGGTCTGACCTAGTTTTTTATAGTGCGACGTCTGATTTATTGAACACACGACATTTTAATTTTTAGTGACTGTGACCTTGACCAGAGTGACCCCAAACGAAATCCATTTGAGGTCAGCATGGGTCATGGTGAAGGTCACAGTGGCTTCTGTTAGCTTTTGGATGACAACCGTTTTCCAAGATTTTCAGCAACAATGACTCAGGAACAGTCCAGCAGAGCAATCCAAACTACCCCCCTTCTTGCATTTGGCCTCTTTTAACTAAAGTTATCCAACGGAAACCAATGTTTGACAGTAACCCCACTTCTTATTTGAATAAAACAAAATACTGACCTGATAGATCTTTCACTGCGTGGCTAGCCACTGTACCTCTCTTCTAAAGTCCCTCTTTCGCTCTAGTTTGCACCTACTGAATTAACTCATTTTTTAAAAATTTGTCGCAGACAGTGCTTTCTGGTTCTAACAATGCATGCATATGTACCTATTTAAGGTCCAACCCACTCTCAGACGTATAGTAAATTACGTCAAGGTTATTGTATTATGCAGCTTAAGATCAGTTTCCAGTAGTACAAGCTACTGGGATATATCATTCAGTTGTTTATTTCAGTGTGCAGCTACTATCCGTCTCCAAGTTTTTACTGCAGCATAGCGCCAACGGTACTGGATTTTAAGGCTGATGACGTCATAAAAATTACGTAAAGCACTTATTTTTACTTCTTCGTTTTGATTTATTAAATTTGACAGCCGCTACATAATAAATAGAATACAAAATGTACAAGGTTACCGTCTTTTCAGAATACAGGTGTAGTTTTAAACTCGATCTCGGCTTCCCTGTCCGATAGCATCCTCGGCGATATCGTATGCAGACACCAGCAATACTCTCACGAGCACTTTAAAGGCACTAGGACTTTGACCTTTGATGGAGTAGCCTCAAACTCAATAGGATTATCAATCGGTCCCCGAGCAACTGTTGTATGTTTAATGTACACAACACCATTTTCAAGGCAAGTCACATCCGCATGCAAAGAGCTACCGCGACACGGTTTGAAAATGTAAAACAAATGGTTCTTCATTTATTGTCTGGAATCCACTTTGTCAACGGACAAATGGCTTTGAATACAGGAAACAATATAACCCCTCATACCAAAGGGGAAACAAAGTGTTAAACAACTAACTAATGGATCGAAATGAAGAGAACACGTTTACAATATATCATATGCTAAATTTTATTGTTCAATGGACATAATGACAATACTACAACTGAAATGATGCAAAAATATCATGATCTCTGAACTGTTTTATGCTGAATGTAATCGATCATGTTTCACTGATCGCTAGATACACGGAGAACATCAATTACAATGGAATAGTGTCATGATTTATACAATGCTTCATGTTACAAGAAAACAATTTCATCATGTTACAAGGTGTCTGTGTGAACTCTACATTGACAGCTAGAACCTACAGACCAATTTGAGAGTATCATTTTGTAATGTTTTGTTTTGGTCAGTCTTCCTTAATTAACAGATGTTTGTAAAACATGTATGCCCCCCTCCAAGCACCTGATGTTTACTTGTTTTGCAATAAATTTCACCACAACCTTGACCTGTTGACCTCAAATTCGGTAGGGGTAATCTACTGGTAATGACCAACCGACCTACAAAGTTTCAGGACACTAGGCCAAAGTAGTCTCAATTTAATGATCGGACAAGTGTTTTTCTGTTGAAGGTCGATGTGATTTTGACCTTTGACCTGGTGACCTCAAAATCGATAGAGTTCATCTACTTGTCATGACCAACCTACCTACCAACTTTGAGGAACCTATGCCAAATCATTCTCTAGTTATTGACGAGACAAGGTTTGGTATACGGACAGACCAACATGTGCAAACCTATATACCTCTCCATCTTTGATGGGGGGCATAAAATGTAGACACACAAAGCACATATTTTGTTTCAGTTTCTGTCAAATAAAAAGGAGATCAATCAGCCCTGTAAAACAGTTATCTCATTAGAAAAAGCTCTTGGAAACAAAAACATCTGCAAAACTCACCACTTAGTACTAGTCCTAGAGGAGAAGAAATGACATCCAGTATAAAACATAGAAGCACTCTACTAGTACTCAGGTCGTGTATGTTGGTTAAGCAATTAGTATAGATTCACACCAGACTGCATGGATATGCTTTCCGACGTGAATCTGTACTTGCTGCAAAAGCCTTCTGCTGCTCATTCAAAGCTTGGCTTAGTTAGAGACCCATTTTTTTCTAAAAAAAATGGCGTTCTAAATGTTCTTCAGTTTCTTACAAGAAACTATATGGATAGAATAAAGCGTCTTTGTAATTTGTAAAAAGTTCCCACTTTTTAGTAAAGATGAACAATTTTAAAGATTCAAATGAAAAAATATTGAACAATACATTGGAACCAATCTTCCATGCAGTTGCATACAAAGACCCCAGAAAAAAGGCTAATTAAAAGTACAATACAACATTTCAGCTAAAACCCCTTTGTAAGATTACTATGTTCCTCTTCTGAACCTCTCTATATACCTAGTTTCATTTGAATTCAAGTAATTTGAAATTTGTTACAGAATTCTACATGACAAAACACAAATGCTGCAGTTGTATCGGTACAATAACTGACATACAAGAAAAACAACTACATAAAGCGCCCCAAAAATCACTAACAAAGCACAGAGTATATATATATTATATAGCACTATTACAGAGAAGTCAAATAAACTCTTACAAAATTACAACAAACTTGAACTTTGGAATGGATAATTATCCACAAAATTCAATCTCATTTTAGCTGTCCTTACTATTTTATTTCACATCCAAGTGATTCAACATGTTAATACTTTGAAAACCTTGTTCAAACACAAAATACTGCATTTAGAATACAACTTCTACCTCTTACAGAATTATATTCAGGCTCCAGCTAAGATACCAGCATATTTGAACACAGAATTCCTTTCATATGTTCAATCAAATGTTTTCATTTTCAGTCAATTAAGGAATTCATCAACAAAATATTTAACGGTAAATGTACGTTAAAAAATTTAAATTTGTTTAAGGAATTAATTACACTTTCTTTAAAAGGCCTACTGCATATTATTAAATCAATGTCTATTGAAAATTGTGATGGTCTATTAATTCATTGACTATGGAATAAATCATGGTCAATTGCAATCAGACTTAAGCGCATGATCTTCCTGAAGTAAGATCCGAGGACGGCCCATGAGAACTTGTGGCTTATCTTTTAGTTACCAGTGCTGTTTTCGTGGTGCAAGTTTATCTAGTTTACACTTCAAACTAAAATAGACAGTATCATCCTCGAGATGATTCTTACTCACCACATGTACAAACTACAGCAGTGCAGCCATGGCAGCGAATGTGTGATATGCATTTTGGGATCCCATCTAAATATAGCTTTCTATTGGCCATCCTCATTGTGTGATTTTGATTACATTGGGTCAATTGAAAAGTCAATAGGGTATTCCATATTCATGGTCTATTGAAAAAATTGTGGTCTACTAAATCAATATTTGGATGCGCTACAAAAAAAATCACGGTCTATTCAATGAATCATGGTCAGCTAAATTAACCATGGATTACTGAATAAATCATGGTCAGTCTTAGAAACAATGGTCTGGTCAATACACCATAATCTATTGGATAAATGGTGGCCTATTTGCATGCTTAAACAACAACACTGCTACCAACAGAGACAAAACAATACAGAACAGAGAAATATGATACAAAACATATTGTAATGTTAATGAGTATGTCAAAGAAAGAAAACATTTCTAGGGGTACTGAGATTATAGAGGCAAAAATACTTATAACCCTAAACAAAATAAAACAGGAACGATTATAAGCAAAATTCCTTGCCTATTCACACAACTTTTACCTTATAGTTGTGTAAGAAGAATGTATTGATTAAGATCACAAATCTTTAAAGCATTAAGTAGAAACAGCACAGATGAATTTAGTTCTGTATCTAAAACGAATCAGAAGCTACCAAGAAACACGCAACAGAACTTCGAAGCTAAAGCCATTAAAATGCAAAGAAAAAAATATATTTTACCCTTGTAGTATATATGGTACCCGGTCCATTACGTTTTTCTTCAAGAAAACAGCCCCCCCCTGGTTTCAAAAGTATGTTGCCTCATTTGGACTGCTGACAGTAAATTTTTTGAAAATAATTAGAATTTGGGCTAAAATTTCTTTCACCATTCTGTAGAATTTAGCAGATTTGCCAGCATTGGACAGTTGCTTGGAGAAGCCCAGAGCTCCAAAGTAGTTTAAGAGTAAATTTAGAATAATTAATGTGCTATTTTTACCAGGAAATCATCCCAAAATGTTTTAATCACAACCCTATTATTGTCTGGTCACTATATTCCCAAATATGATGTATATGGGGGCTTTATTGGAATCACACTTACTTATCTCAAATTAAAGCACATTTGGCAACTAAATTCACAGTAACAGTGTGTAATATGTATCTGGTATTTAGTAAAGCAAACAGTGCAAAATTACCTACAGGTGCAGAAAACACGATACATGTATTCAAAATGGTCAAATATTCATATTCATCCACATGTCTATTCCTGTATCTTTCTTTTATTGCAAACAAAAACAATCGGCAGTAAAAGACAGATGGAAGCTTCAATGATTTACATCTATGAACTTTCAGTAACTGTTAATGAGTAGATGAAAGTAAGGTAAAAATATACAAATGCTTGTTAATGAACTTTAATTATATGGCTACTGAAATGTCGTATTACTTCAAATATAAACTACAAAATATATCTGCATCCTTTTCTTCTATACAGTATCAGCAACATGACCATTTCCATGCCTACCATTTGTGACAAATTTCTATTCTAAACTTTAACCTGTTTTCCAGTAAAAGCATTCAAATCCATCCTTTACTAAAGTGAAAACACTTGCACACATGCCAAGTTTTCCAGATTATTTGACTTTACAAATCAGGAGATAGTAAGAAAAATCATGTATGTCAAACAAGTAACAAAATTTTAAAGAAAAAACATGAGAATTCCAGTAGTTTAACATTTAACCCTGGCCTGGGTACGACCTATTTTGCTAAAATCGGCATCAAAAAAATCTGAAGTCTACTGGAAAAATCAGGAGACTTTGCACGTAAGGAATTGGCATATTTGTATAATGTAGATGTATGCTGTAAAACTGTTGACTTGTGAACAAATTTTTTACAAGAATGAAAACACATACAAAAGTGGATGCAAGCATGCTGCCTTCAAGAATAATATCTGTGTAATTAATTTTATACAAACCAAATGCAGTCACAAGACGTATTATACATTTCAAGTGTTTTTCTACGGTACCTTTCCTTTATTTTAACATGTTATGACTTGCAACAAGTCATGTAACAAGTCATGTAAAAAGAAACTCTAGACAGTATTCAACAGGACTGGTGTTAAACTGTTCCAGTGAAAAAACAAACAAAACTCTTTACTTGTTGCACTCAAAGAATTTAAGAAAAATATATGTCGTATCAAAATGTGCCAAAAAGCAGCAATTATACAACAGAGAACAAGTCCCTTATAGTACCTGCACTTTTCAAAACTGGCAAGCAAGGAAGATCTGCAGAGATTTATCTGTCCTAAATCTAAATTTTGAACGTCCAATTGTTAATATCTCACATCTAGAGCTCCTTCGAGAATATCTCACATCTAGAGCTCCTTCGAGAATATCTCACATATAGAGCTCCTTCAAGAATATCTCACATCTAGAGCTCCTTCGAGAATATCTCACATCTAGAGCTCCTTCGAGAATACCTCACATCTAGAGCTCCTTCGAGAATATCTCACATCTAGAGCTCTTTCGAGAATATCTCACATCTAGAGCTCCTTCGAGAATATCTCACATCTAGAGCTCCTTCGAGAATATCTCACATCTAGAGCTCCTTTCGAGAATATCTCACATCTAGAGCTCCTTCGAGAATATCTCACATATAGAGCTCCTTCAAGAATATCTCACATCTAGAGCTCCTCCGAGAATATCTCACATCTAGAGCTATTTCGAGCTCCTGATATTAATGAAGAGTTTGAGTTGCTGCAAAATCTTGCTATAGCAGCAAATCTCGTATGGATTCATGATCTAAAGTACCTAGTTACAAATAAAGGGTCAGGCTTTTCTTATGACTTCTCCAAGACAAAAAAATGTGTACAAGATATTTTTTTCAACCATGTTGTGGAGATCCCATACAGACAAAAACTTCTTAATAGAAAATGAGCATTATTATGCAACTTCAGCATGTTCTACAGAGTGCCTATGACAACGCTAGAAATACACAATTCACAATACACAGAAAATATGCTTTAAAATTACAATATAAATGTACAAGACCAATGACTGCTATTTACAATATGTTTACCCACTGTACACACATCAAGTTTCGGCATAAATTTCAATTCTGTACAACTCTCAATTCATGTAATGAAATCATAAACGATTCTAAAAATTTGATTTTATGGTTGACAATGTAAGAATTAATGTACATGTATGCGAATACCTTTAGTATTGGTATTGTAAGAAGACAGTATGTATACATGTAATGTCTGTAGCACTCAAACAAATTGCACGAGATATCGAAGGCAGATTTGATCAGAGTCCTGAACAATATATTCTGTATAAGGTACCCAGCGATTCTTCTCCCCTTCTGGTGACATCCACTTGGGAGTCTTCTGTGTACATCCCATAGGCATGGAAGCTCCTGGATAACATACAATCAAATGCCTTGTGATTTCTATTCAAATTTAGCAATAGAATAACAGAGTAAGTGAAACATGCTCTATAAAACAAAAGTAAGCGAAAAATGACCTATAAAGCATATGACTCTTTCTTGGTTTTAATCATGACAAACCAGACTCCCTTTGCAGAGTGTAGGGTCCCCTATCCATGCTATCAAGGTCTGTTCTACCTAGAACCCTGCTGGTCAGTAACCAAACGAAATTCTACAGCAGATCCAAAAGGGATCTCCATCCCAACAACTGACAGCTTCATGATGATCTTTCTTTCCCTTCACTTTTCATCATTTTTCTTTAATGTGGCAAAGTGGCAGACTGGCCCCATGACCCTATATTTTTCCCGTTCTTATGACTAACTGAGGTTTTTAGGTAGTACTCTATTAAGATATCGCTAAACACACTAATTTCTGACTTGTAGCTTAATTTACACAAATACATCTGATGAGATTGGTGAATAACTGCATGGAGGTAAAACATACCATATGGTAATGATAGATTCCAGTGCTCATCTGGCACAGTGGTTCCATGTATTCTGAGACTGTTGAACTCTGAGTTGATAAGATCTACCTCAACATTGGCATCTACATCTTCCTTACTGTTACCCAAAGCAACCTGTAGCAAAAAATATAGGTATTTGTACCATACCCTTTAAAATAATGGCAGATTCCAATACATGTACTTACTTTCAACAACCAATTTCCATGCTCAAATCTTCAATATAAAGTAGTGTCTGTCAAACTAGTGGTGTATACATATAGTTAATAGTCTTGTGCCTTCTTAACTAGTAAACCTAGTTACACTGTCACCTTTGCCCTTGGTGACTATTGTCCTCAAAATGAACCCTCGTTTCACTCGTCTTCAAATAGAACCCTAGCGACACTTGTCCTCAAAGCGGACACTAGTGACACTTGTCCTCAAAGCGGATACTAATTATACTTGTCCTCAAACGGACACTAGTGACACTTGTCCTGAAAGCGGACACTAGTTACACTTGTCCTGAAAGCGGACACTAATTATACTTATCCTGAAAGCGGACACTAGCGACACTTGTCCTCAAAGTGGGCACTAGTGACACTTGTCCTGAAAGCGGACACTAATTATACTTGTCCTGAAAGCAGACACTAATTATACTTGTCCTGAAAGCGGACACTAGTGACACTTGTCCTGAAAGCGGACACTAGTGACACTTGTCCTGAAAGCGGACACTAATTATACTTATCCTGAAAGCGGACACTAGCAACACTTGTCCTGAAAGCGGGCACTAGTGACACTTGTCCTCAAAGCGGACACTAATTATACTTGTCCTCAAAGCGGACACTAGTGACACTTGTCCTCAAAGCGGACACCAGTGACACTTGTCCTCAAAGCTGACACTAGTGACACTTGTCCTCAAAGCGGACACTAATTATACTTGTCCTCAAAGTGGACACTTGTCCTCAAAGCGGACATTAGTGACACTTAATGACATGGCTGATGTAGTTGATATAATACTTACTTCACACAGTAGTGCACACTTCACTTGAGATTTAGGGTTAGCGTTGGAACAGTAATTGTGACTCTTTGCAAACGTATCAGCCGTGTAAGTACCCTGAAAATAGAACACAAATTTGTCCATTCGTCTTAGTACAATTTCAAGTATGGACATTATTAATATAAAGAGGACCTGTTTACTGTGCAACACTTCTTTACCAGTTATCTTAAATAAAGAGAATTGTTGGAATATCATATTACTAAAATTAATGCCCTTTTACTTTTAAATGGCAAAAACTTTTTTAACATTTCATGCAATTTTCATTTCCAGTGAGTCGGGTCGGAGTTTAAAATGTTAGCGAAACTTTTTAATTCACTTTAGAAAACATTTTATGACTAAACAGTTAACAGTTCAAGCTTACCTCTCCGAATGCATGTCCAGTGACTGGAGCCTCAGGTGGTGCTACCAGCAAGCCATTATGAAGTATGCCGATCATGTTTGACATTCTGCTCCCATGCCACAACAGTCTATGATTATCTAGCTTCTTGAACTTCTCTTTCTGATCCTCCCCTGGACGCCATAACTTGTATATACAGAGTACTTTTGCAGCATCTATAAAATACAAACCAAACAATGTGCAAGCTTATTCATTCAAGTCCATGTTTACCATACCTGCCTCACAGAATACTTATCCTTCTTTCACAGAAATCACAGAACTGGACATTTATCACTCTTTCTCAATTAGATAGACTAACTGAATTAACAAGAATTACAAGGACTCGCAGTAGCAATGAAGTTCAACATAGCCTTACTTCCAACATCAACATATTTCAAGTCCTTCTCAACCAGAACAAATCATTATAAGCCTGAGCACACAAACTGTCTGATCATGATCTCCACTGTTACTATTCAGTCAATAAATTTCACATGAGTACCCCTTTGAGATAGTATTGGTGCTGTCTAAATTGAAAGACAGAAAAGTCCATTTCAGATAAGGGTTAGATAGATTCAAAGTATCCAAACTAAAATTACTACAACTACAGTGTATCTTGATTCAAAGCTGGACTACAGACTATGTAGAGGTCAGAAGACATTTCTAGTGAAAACCACAGTAAAGATGTGAACAGAACACCTACTTGAACCTGTTGAGCTCCTGATATATTTGAGGATGTACTGTGACTCGACATCATCTTCCCTGAGTGGTGTGATAGAGCAGCCTATTGCCTGATAGATGTAGTCCAGAGGGTTACATTCTACAAGTTAACAATAAATGGGTAAATATCTTGTAATACAAGCAAGACACAATACCATTATACTCTATAATTCTGTGAAGTTTTATTGAAATCTCCATTCACAGTAACAAAGTCTGGAACACAATCGGAGTGAATTCACTGATGGATGAATGAATGGACAAAGCTATTACTATATGCCTCATTTTAGGGACATTAAAAATATGATTGTTCTTATAAACACAAAATTTACCTAAAATGGTTAAATATGTGCCTGGAATCGAGTCATATCTTACATTAGTCTACTGGGTTGTGATTGATGAAAGAGCTGAAGGGAGGAAAATAATTTATTTAGACAGATTAAAATTGGAACTCTATCGTATCAACCCTATAGATAAAGCAGCATGTTTTTTCTGCAATCACTATGTGATTATAAAACGAACTGTAAACATACCGTTGAGTTTATACTGCGCTCCAAGCAGTATTTTACTGGCAGTTTCGAGATCTAGCAAGTTGGAAATTAGTCTCATTTCTGCAGTGATATGAGATCGGTTCACCAGTGGTTCTATTCTATCAAATGCATACCCTTCCTGGGGTATCAAACTATAATACTCTGTTGACAATGCTGAGATCTGAAATAGTATGAAAATAACTACTTTAATTAAGTATATGGGAGGAAAAGAAAAGACAAAGTTGCCTTTGAGCTTTTAGCTTTATGTGTATAAACGAAGCAACAGAAACCTGGACCATCAATACACCATATTGCTCTTTGGAAAATTTTGCGTAAAAAAACCCCAGTCTTGTATGTATATTTATGACAACAGCAGACACAAATTAATACAATTCTGAATACAGCAGTTGAATACACATGAATGATGGACACATATGGACCCCATGTGCTAATTCTTTACTAAAAGATATAGAAAGAACTAAAGAAACACTTAATTTGCAAAGCATTACAATTATTGTACCTTGTGTTTTCCTTCTATAAATGGTTGTAATCCATTATAAGACAACATACCTTTTCACACTTGGCTTGATGTTCTGCCTGATATAAGTCATAAGTCAAACTACTCTTCTTTTTGTCTATATCTACCACAATGTCACTGAAAAAAACCCCAACATTTTAAATAAAACCTAAATTTACATGCATCCCATTGGATTATTGACTTCATATAAGATAATCCCTTCCTGTTAATTAAACAACAAACACAGATGCTCCCTATCCCTGATAATTGACCCAATACTAGACCCTTCATTTTACTCCCATCTGCCAATGGAACTGTAGGAAGGGTCTACAAGCAACATGTGCAAAACAAAAGTCAGACTCAACCCATTGGAATCTGGTACGGCTTAATTCAAAAGCTGAATTCATACCTAAAATTTGAAAGTCCACATTTATGTCCATGTATATTGTATGAAAAAGCACCCACCCGATTTTTTGCAGAATTTTTCTAGCTTCAACCAGCACATCGCGTTTTATTCTTCCAAATGGCATATACTCCTCTGCAATCTTGGCTTTTACAATAGCTGCCTCCATCATACCAACATCCGCCTGAAATTAAATCACAATTTGAAGGTCGCATGTTTGCAAAAGGTGTTCCAAGTCAGACAATGGATGCTTCCACATGTCTGTTGAAGGAGTCACAAGAATAAGATTGCTATTTGTAGGGGACCTGCAATGTTTTCTTATGACATAGAAGCAGGGATAAAATGAATTTGGAACTGATGCTTGTAGAAAATCACAGTGACACGTGTTCGTGAATGACCATAATGTATTACCCCCTACATTTCCCCTTGAACAAATTCCAAATTTTAAATCTCGTTTAAAGTGATAGATTTTGGATAATTCAAGGGCTATAATTCAGAAGTTACTTGTGATTTTGCTGGTTATTGAACATGTCTGAGATATCATGCCCACGAACATTTTGACCAAGTTTGGTGAGGACTGTTCGAAAATTGTTCAACTTCAACAGCAGACAAGGCTAATTTGATCATTTTTTTAATTGAGGAGTGTCTGTGGTGATTTTACTAGTTATCAATCATGTTCAAGATATCATACCTACAAACATTTTGACCAAGTTTGGTGAAGATCAGATTAAAACAGTTTGAATGAGAGAGACGACAATGTTTGTGGATGCTGCCACCTGCTGCTTCAGGTGTTTCCATATTACCTTACATATAAAAAAAGGACTATAAAGACATTTTTCCCAATCTAGTAAAGTGTGAAAAGTTTAAACAGGTCATAAGAAAGTATTCAAGGATATAATAATTATACACTAAACCTATCACTAAATGTGATTAATATCCCCGCAAGACTGCTTTCTCAACTTAGTTATTGTTAAAAAAATAAAACAACAGTTCTGTTCCTTGTACACTGCACTTCGTCTCATTGTGCTTGAACATTGTATGAAGTTGTATTGAATTCCAACCAGTAGTTTTCAAGTTATGCTCCAGACAAGAAAAATGCAAAAGACCGACCTATCAACCGACCCACCACAGGGTGACTCCTACATACCCCCCCTCCCTCCCCCCAACTTCATTTGGCGGGGGTATAATGTATAATGAGATTCGGGTAAACAAACCATTTCTTTGAGTAGATCTTGTATTTCTACTGGTAACTTTGATGGAATGCTTGAATCAAGTTTGAAGTCAATCCTGAGAACTGGAGAAGGCTGGTTATCTAACTGTACCACATGGTATTTCTTTGGCTGGTTCACAAAACTGAAACATAAAGCAACGACTAGTTTACCCAATGTAATCAAGTACTTTCTGAACATTATGGAATACTTGTACAGTTCAACCTCACTCACTAGTCCCCTGAATTAAGCTATCCCTTGTCATAAACATTCATTGTTGCTTCATGCAATATATGACCTTTTTAAGATAAATATACAGCTGATTCTCATTATGTTGAAGTCTGTAGGATTGGTAGAACAAAATTCGACTTGAACAGAAATTCCAAAAATACTAAATAAATTTGAAAATAAATTTGCAGGACCTATAAATAACTGTTAAATACAGATTTTGACTAAACACTGTTTGAGACGATGGAAGTCCCCTGTACCTGTACAAGACAGCCACTTGGAATAGGTGGAAACCTTTTATAACATCCCTAGGGTGGCTGTTAGTTTATATGAATTTATTTTAGTTCAATTACGAAGAAAGATCTATAGATAATTGAATCGCCCTCGAACACTCATTCCAAATGTCATCATGCCCGTTAGAGACAGGCAGTGAATTTTTCATCGTTGCTACATTAGGCATCAGTGTCTTCACCCAAAGACACACCTCATGCTCAGGCTGGGAATCGAACCCAGGACCTCCCATTCTGGACCACTGACCTATCGAGTCCCATTGGGCTGGCTGTTAATCCAGGTTCCACTGTATTGGAGTGAAAACCAAGATAAATGATGTAATACAAACTGAACTGATAAGATATAACAGGGGCCTAGGGAGGGGGTGACTAGGGCGACAAAGTCGCTTTTCACATCTAAACTTCGCCCATTTCTTTGACAAAAGCGAAATTAACTTCGCCCGAAAATATCTCAATAAACAATGAAGCGAATATACAAAGTGTCAGACATTTCTTTGACCATTTACTCCGCCCCCTCAATCAATTTGTGACTGACAAAAAAGTTGCCTGAAGGCAGGTTTCACAATATAACACGAGTGATAATCATGGTCAGGGCATCAACAGAAGATTAAAGCCGACAAATTATTGGCATGTCCGCATATGCGTCTATCCGAAATTAGGTACACTTTTTGTATCTCGGTCGTATTTCCAGCCAACAAAAATGAGTTTCGTACCTCAGACTTTCCAGTTTAACTTGTTTAAGGGTGGATTTGATTTCCCAACTGTAATTTTTCACCAAATATTTCACCAATAGATGGATTTTAAGTTTTGTTTTGGTGTACGTTTTTTAATACAATGCTGACTATCGGTAGATATTGTTGTCATCTAACTTACAAAGAATGCATACCTAATAATTTTGTTGGCAATTGATATGACCATCAGACTAGACCATTTATGGGAACCAAGACCTGTAACAACAGCTTAATAGGTCTTTGATGGGAATGACAGTGAGGGAGGGGAGGTGGGGTCTAGGGGGTGTAACTGCATGTTATTACTATCCAGTTACTTTTATGTTAAAAATGATTCATTCATGCAATAAAAATGCATGGAAATCGATCTCTAAATATCTCCTGTGCCTGGATGAAGTCTAACAATAATGGCCAATCTCCTGATTTAGCACACAACCATTTAGTTGTTCAAGATGTACTTTGCTATGAAACAAACAAAAAATATCTTGCTACTCCCTCACTTCTCCTTGTAGACTCCAAACTTCTCCCTATTTTCAGCTCAGGGAGAAGTGACTTCTCCCTAAATTTTTGCTCTAGCTAGGCCCCTGATATAAGCTGGAAAATATTCTCTTCTAATCCATCAATATGAATTTACTGTCAGTATCAGTTCAATAAACATATTACATGTAAATGCAAAGATAAAAACTAAACTCACCTGTTTATATTTGACCAGTTATTTCCTGTTTTAGACTTGAATAGTTTACAAAATGAGACACCGGCTTCTGTCAATGTGTGATATGGGGTCTGTTGGTACTGGCCCATGTCCCCTATCCGACCCCACTTTGTAAACAGAATATAAATGTCCTTGACCTTGTGATAGATTATCTGCATCTTATAAAAGTTATATGTGTCACAGAGCAGACTCCTCACTTCAATCTTTGACAGAATAATGTCATATGGTATATTGTTCTCCTTGTCAAATACAACCTCTCTGAAATACAAATGTTATCAATTCAAATTTTATACAGCACCTCAAGTGAGAAAACACTAAATATTTTTATTTTTTTTGTAAACTGTATAGGGAACCTGGCAGAGCCTCATTCCCACCAAACCAGTTACCCTCGTTGGTGTATATTTTGATATGAATTGTGTCTTCATGACAGAAACTATATATCAGTGATGGGTTAAGTTATTTCAAGTCAGTGACCTATACCAACAAAACTTACAAGAAAGGATATCACAGATCAACTCCTTTAAGACCAAACAACTTACCCAGTATTGGCTGCCATGCACTGTTGGTCAACCTTGGGTTTTGGTTTCGTTTTATTTTCCTCTGTGTCTGCAGGAACAAATTTCTTTACCATAGAATCTGCATCTGCTTCATACATGTTTGCTTCCGCTGTTGAGAGACTGTTGTCTGCATCAGTCACTGGATGGAAAGCAGGCCTTGGTACAGTCTCCTGTAATATTTCATTTTATTTTCATTTGAAATCATTTAAATGCAATATTAAAGTGGTATAACCGTTCAGAATGACCATCAAAATTATAAATAAAACATTAATCAGTGATTTATTCTTCTAGAATAATAAACATTGCCATAGTTATAACCCAAAACTAACAATCTGTATAACAGTTTCATTCACATTGAATATAGAGGAAATCAGTAAAAATCTTTTTTGACTATCCCTTTCGGTTGTGTATATCTTAATTTCTTTTTGTCAGTAACAGAAATAACTTGGTCAAACATATTTCTTATATGTCTTTAAAGCATCCACTGTGTTTTGAGGATCATTCTTAACTATAAACCGATGTGACCATTTTGAAGGGTAATATAACTTTAACTTTACTACATACGTGAATAACTTAATTAAGCAGATACAAAGCACGTTTGCTTGAATCACTGGTGGCAGACAAAGACTGGTCACACCAATATTGCAGACATAAACTGATCACCAAGAGCTTGCGTGCATTGAGGGGGACCCTCACTGCCACACCAGCTTTACGCACGTCCATGTTATATGGACTACTACTAAAATAGCAAAGAAGCAACAAGAATATTTCACTTTCACCAAATCTATTGCTTTATACTCTATTATACTATATATTTATACTACTATTGCTTTATAAAATGTGGCATAAACTGGCAACAGTAACAGAATTTTTAACAAAATCCTGGGGAGAGAAAACTGACTGCCGTCAGATTCCTGGCATAACTGGCAAGTCAGCGGCCTACGTTGCCGTAGTACCTAGTCCCAAGAGTTGCAACACTTTCCAATGTGAACAGCAAATTGGGACAATCTGTATAACCCATCCCCTGCGCAAAAAAAGCTGCCTAAGCGTTCACCAGCTATAGGCCTCTTAACTATAAATAGAAGTGGAGGAGGAACCGACGTTAAGCACGATATGCACCCCAGCAAAAACGGAAACTGAAAACATGACACTGAACATCTGCAGCTTGTGGAGCTGTCAGGGCAGGGGAGGGGCCAGACTGAGAACTCCGAATCCACGTTTGATCTCCCTGGGCTGCTCCCCAGGGAAATCTCTGTGCCTATGATTAAATTATATAACTGATATCTAGGAGTTGCCGGCTGAGGTACCCAGCGATCATTCAAGTTTAAATACAGCAGCCAGTACTCAGAATTGATAACGCCCCATGACGAATGTGGATGAGATGCCTTATGCAGACAAAACTGCTCATCATAGCGCCACCAGCCAGCAGACCTTTGTGCTGCCATATGTATATCCTTGAAATATTTCAGTAGCTCTTGACCCCGTGTTCTGAACTTTTCCAACATAACACTCATGACAATGATAAATGCAGAAGACCACTGCTCTATTGTTAGCTTTCAAGCCTTATCAACTGGAGTAGAAGTAACCAGTTTCCCGTTCTTTACAATGAATTCACCTGGGGTCTAGTTGGCAGTATACTGGCATTATTCCCTCGTGGATTTCAATAAAAGGCCAAAATCGATGAATGCCCCATCCCATACTTTTTCCTTAATAGGCAAAGGTACATTGGCCCCCAAGGGATCGTAATCACTTGGCATAGAGACAAGATTACGGTCATGCTGACTGCTCAAGAAACTAGAGATTGTTTTTCACAAAAAAACTTGTCTCCCCCCTTATGACCTTGACCTTTGAGTTAGTGACCCCAAATTATAACGAGAAATTGACCAACGGTCACTGTGACCTTGACCTTTGAACTACTGACCCCAAAAACAATAGGGATCATCTGCTCAATAAGACCAATCATCCTATGAAGTTTGAGGTCTGTAGGTCTAAAGGAACTCTAGTTATCATCCGAAGAGAATTGACAAACGGTCAGTATGACCTTGACCTTTGACCTACTGACCCCAAAAACAATAGGGATCATCAGCTCTATAAGACCAATCATCCCATGAAGTTTGAGGGCTGTAGGTCAAAAGGAACTCTAGTTATCATCCAGAAAGAAATTGACCAACGGTCACTGTGACCTTGACCTTTGAACTACTGACCCCCCCAAAAACAATAGGGATCATCTGCTCAATAAGACCATTCATCCTATGAAGTTTGAGAGCTGTAGGTCAAAAGGAACTCTAGTTATCGTCCGCACGAAGAATGAGACGGACGGACTGACTGACTCCCCAGTTTGAGGGTTGTAGGTCAAAAGGAACTCTAGTTATCACCGGAAATGAGAAATTGACCAACGGTCACTGTGACCTTGACCTTTGACCTACTGACCCCAAAAACAATAGGGATCATCTGCTCTATAAGACCAATCATCCTATGAAGTTTGAGGTCTGTAGGTCTAAAGGAACTCTAGTTATCATCCGGAACGAAATTGACCAACGGTCAGTGTGACCTTGACCTTTGACCTACTGACCCCAAAAACAATAGGGATCATCAGCTCTATAAGACCAATCATCCTATGAAGTTTGAGGGCTGTAGGTCAAAAGGAACTCTAGTTATCATCCGGAGGAAATTGACCAACGGTCACTGTGACCTTGACCTTTGAACTACTGACTGCCCAAAAACAATAGGGATCATCTGCTCAATAAGACCATTCATCCTATGAAGTTTGAGAGCTGTAGGTCAAAAGGAACTCTAGTATCGTCCGGAAACGAAGAATGGACGGGCGGACCCGGACTGGCCGGACAGGGACGGAAACACTTGGACAGAGGAAAAACAATATGTCTCCCCCCGAGGTGGGGGAGACATAATGAGGATCGTCCTCAAAGTTAACCTGGTCTACAGGGCGCTTAAACAAAGAAGGGAACAAGAACTCCTCACTACCTGACTCTGAGTCTGTTTCTATTTGTTTGTCCGCCATCGGTGGACTAACAGGTCCTTTCGACTTCCTAGGGGCATTATTCTGGCGTCTTTGTACGCCCAGGCCTCTAGCACTTGTTGTGTTCTTCTTTCGTGAAGAAGGCATTCTTAATTTAACAGATTTGCGTAGATAAAATTTGTAGACTGAATGTTTTGTTGATCTTTTCGGATGTACCAGAAAAGGAAGTAGCCAGGCCTGCGCACTAAAGACGTTTGGCATTTGAAGAGCACTTCCGGTTTACTCAATACATTCCGAAAATAAAATTGATTTAAATCAGATTATCGAATATATAAATTCAGATAATCGCTATTATCCTCTGACATCAAGACATTAGAACAAAATGAAAACAAAAGTTAAACATCAAATGTAAGTTATGCCAGATGTTTGTCCCATTGTGCTTTTTCAGTGGTTCATGATCCCTTTTAGCTTGTAAAACAACTTCTTAACACCATAAACAGTGACAAATACATTGTAAACTTAACTAATTTTGCTTGGCTTCCCAGTGCAAATCAACTTCCTCAGTACAACCAGTATTGCTGACCTAGTTAAATGATAACCCTTAGTTCAACGAATAATTTTGTTCACAACACCACTTTTCCAGTTTCTTTCCAGCCTTTTTAACCAGAGAAACTGACATCAACTCACCTGTTTATCAGCTTCTAGGTTCAACAGTGCTTGCAGTCTTTTTGCAATCTTTAGTGCTCCAATTCTAAGGGCCAATTTCAGCGGAGTTTCATTCTGTTTGTTCTCTGTATCCAATGGTGCTCCAGCCTTCGCAAGCACGTAAAGTACCTCTTCATTATCAAAAGTGCCGTAGTCAAGTGGTGAGACCAGGTGGTGTACAACTGTCCATCCAAACTTGTCTGTTGCTGTCAGGTCTACAGAGCTCGTCTTCTCCACACTCTCAAATTCTTCTGCAAAATGCAATTCTCTGTGACACTGTGATGCAATAAACCTGATACCATCATATGGAATTGCAATATTAATTAGTGGTTGCATTGCAAGTTGTTGTTTTTTTTGTAAACATAAGGGATAATGTGAAAATGTAATGGCAAAATCTAATACCAAGTCAAATTTTGTCCAAAGTGCACCTTGAAAGGATTTTATAGGTAAATACAAAGCTAGTCAAATGCCCTTGCAATGATACAATTATCCAATAACTGATACTTTAAAGTTACCCAGCACCGCATCATAATATATATCATTATCCAGTATGGAAACATAAATTAAACCCAATACTGAATCACAAAATGTAAAACAGTCGAGCATCAAACCCAGACTGTGTTGTTGTTCTTACCCTTATCACTCTGTTGACTGGTTCCCTGTCTCATTGAAGGTTGTTTGGAGCCCAGTCTGGGTATGGGTAAATGTTGATCATCTGCCTCATTATCTTCGTCATCATCTTCGTCTACCACATCTGTATCATGATCTGAATCCTCTTCCGGCTCATCTGGCTCCTGATCTTCATCATTTCCTGCATCAGAGCCTGAAATACATACAGAAGCATAATTGTTTTCCTTGATTTTACAATCATGTCCAGTAATTACTGTGTACAATAAGGGTATACAAATTTTTGTTGTTGATTTCATGGATGGGTCAATCAACAAACATAAGATCCCAACAAGAGTACCGTAAGGGCCAGTATCGCTCTACTGGACTGATTCGACTGTTTTGAAAAAGTTTTGTGAATATCTATTGGATTGTTATCAAGGAAAATGTAACAGAGGTCAATTTGGGATCAACGAAAGTAGTAGGGATCATCTACTCAGTTAGGCCAATCATCCTATGAAGACTGCTGTTGATAATCAGATCTAAAAATGTTGAGCAGAAAATATTTTCAAATTCAGGTTCTGTATGTGGTGAAATAAACAACTCTACTAAACTTGTTTTCCACATTTGTTTTCTCACTCATGCAATGGTGCAATGAAAGTCATGTAAGCAAACAGGTCTTTCATTCTGGACCAGGTTAGATTTCCTGTATGTAAGTTACTTATGCCAGTATTTTCACAGAAAATGTCTTCTTTCATGTCATGTAAGTTAAATTTAAGCTAGGGGCAACAGTATATTACAGATCATGTCCGGGGAACAAACACTTGCATGCCACAGTTCCTCAAAGTTGGCAAGAGAACAACTATTCACAACAGTTTTAACCAGACATACCTTCACCCTCATCATCATTAAAATCACTTCCACCATCATCATTATCATCACCATCATCATCCCCATCACCATCTTCATTATCATCATCCTGGTCCTCTGTTGGTTTAATTTCAAACACAGCTCGAGACAATTTCTTCTTCAAGCCTGTTTTTGTGGCATCTTTCTCCACTGGCACTTCATAATCATTATTCAACAAGATTTTCACCAACCTCACATCATGCTGTAAATAAACAGAGAGTACAAAAGTTACACATGAAATGATACTGACATTGAATAACAAACATCTTTGAAAGGTTGCGAGACAAATACTGAAATAATACAGTATGACATATTAAGATACGGAGATCAGAGAAAAACTAAATTCGACTATCGCTGAAAGATGCAAAAGATTAGAGCAAACATACATTAGTCTCGTAAACATTTAAAGAAGCAAAACATCACTAGCTACTACATGTATATGCAACACCAATAACCATACACAAATCTATTGTACATTGCTACTATACAGATAAACCTACCAGTTTAGCTGCATGCATGATTGGTGTGACTCCGTTCTGATCTGGCAGATTGGAAGACGCGCCATTCTTCAGTAGAAATTTTACAAGTTCAAGGTCAACATTGTACATAGCTGACATGAGAGGTGTCAGTCGTCCAGGGTGGTCAAGGGGATCAAAATAGTCAAGCGGTAAGTCAGCGATGGCCACATCAAACAGAGGGGTCTCTGGCCACTGCACTGCGTACGCAATGTCTGGACTGGCTCCAGCATCCAGGAACACTTTCATGTAAGACCTGAAACAGATGACAAGGAAATTGAAACCAAGGTACAAGTTCAAAGAAATAATACACAGAGCCCTGTATACAAATTCAGACTAAAGTTTTTGAAATGAACATAGATGTAGCAGTCTTCGCATCAACACAACCTTAACTACTTCTCTTTTCACTCTTCTGTCAAACTGAACCTCAACATTCAATATTACAACAGTTGTACAAGAGGTCTAGCAGTGAGTGGCCACATAAGCTCATTTGAGCATATTCTCAGGCAAGCTAAAAACAGACTGCTCATCTAATTCAATGAAATTACTAGCCATGTTCAATTTCTTTTACCTTCACTATGACAAGTTAATTACTATTTCTATCCCACTTAACTTTTAAAGCCTTTTCCACAATAATCTAATTTCGGGCTTAAAAGTAAACAAACTCATTCAACATAAATGTACATAAAAATGAATAGTAGTACGAAAATTTGCATGCACATCATATTTTTTGCTTATTCTGGCAATACACAGGTGATCTTGGGCCACAACAAAAACATGCATATACATGTACATGTATAGTGTATCTATGCAAAGCTTGAGACAAGCTGGTATGGATATTACTTTGATAAATACCTATCCATAGTCCTGTAAACAGAATATTCCTGTTTTATTTTTCAAACATTTAGCATCGATCCACCGAGGCTGATAAACCCTTACCCTGTTAATATTGCCCACCTTTAATTTGAAGAGGGTCAGAAACTGTTCAAACTGGTGAACGCTAAAAATATACTGACTAAATAGCCAATAACAAAAGAAATTTTTCAGACTATACTGCACGGTCACCGAGGCACCCACAGGGTAAAGTTTAATTCTGCACTGAACAAAACAACACAAATTTGTAAAATTCTTCAAACTTATTCTTATTTTTCCCTAAAATTACAGAAACCAATGATTTCGGACTAAGGTATTGTTACATATAAGTACTTGAAGAGCATCTATTTCTCTAGACCTTCTTTAACTGTATGTAACTTCAGTAGGTTTACTCAATCAGTTTGCAACCATACAATTTTTAAAACTTTCCCAGCAACTCATACAATTTTGTAACCATCTCCCAAATTTAAGTTTAACAAGAGCTGTAATGAACAATCACATGACAGCACGCTCGACTATTCGAAAGCTTGTTGGTAAAATGGGGTTTTTGTCTAAGAACAGGAGTATTGTGTAATTGTCTATAAGAATTAAGGTCAAAGATATGAAACTTGTTCAAAGACCTTTGTAAATGTACATTGCATTCAAAGCCTTACTCTGGATTCTGCAAGCCAACTGGAGGGAGGATGGGGGGATAATTTCAAAGAAATACATGACCTTGTATATTTGATCATGAATAATTTTGTAACTTTTCAAATTGATATGTATAGAATTAAAAAAGCTGCATAATTATTCTATGACATTTCAAAAGAAAGCCATTTTGAGTATTTCCATTTTAGTCTGGAAAAACTGTGACAAAATTCTAAGTTAAAAAGGGCATAAATATGTTAAAAATCAAAAACATTGGTGAAGATGTTGACAGTAAATACGTTCGATAGTATTCTATCTTTAACAAAAAATTCAAAGTTAAAAAGGGACACAAATCTATCAAAAATCAAAACAGAGTTATAGAGATTGTTTCCTCAGGTGTAGATGTTGATGGTTGACACATACTTTGAGTTTCAAGTCAATACTTTTGATAGTATTCAAGATATTTGAATTTACAAAAAAAAATTACCAAAAATTCTAAGTTAAAAAGGGGCATAAATCTGTCAAAAATCAAAACAGAGTTATGGGAATTGTTTCCTCAGGTGTATATGTTGATGGTAGACACATACTTTGAGTTTCAAGTCAATACCTTTGATAGTATTCAAGATATTTGAATTTTAAAAAAAACTTTAACCAAAAATTCTAAGTTAAAAAGGGGCATAAATCTGTCAAAAATCAAAACAGAGTTATTGGTATTGTTTCCTCAGGTGTAGATGTTGATGGTAGACACATACTTTGAGTTTCAAGTCAATACCTTTGATAGTATTCAAGATATTTGAATTTATAAAAAACTTTAACCAAAAATTCTAAGTTAAAAAGGGGCATAAATCTGTCAAAAATCAAAACAGAGTTATGGGGATTATTTCCTCAGGTGAAGATGTTGATGGTAGACACATACTTTGAGTTTCAAGTCAATACCTTTGATAGTATTCAAGATATTTGAATTTATAAAAAACTTTAACCAAAAATTCTAAGTTAAAAAGGGGCATAAATCTGTCAAAAATCAAAACAGAGTTATGGGTATTGTTTCCTCAGGTGTAGATGTTGATGGTAGACACATACTTTGAGTTTCAAGTCAATACCTTTGATAGTATTCAAGATATTTGAATTTATAAAAAACTTTAACCAAAAATTCTAAGTTAAAAAGGGGCATAAATCTGTCAAAAATCAAAACAGAGGTATGGGGATTGTTTCCCCAGGTGTAGATGTTGATGGTAAACATATAGTTTGAGTTTCAAGTCAATACCTTTGATAGTATTCAAGATATTTGACTTTATGAAAAACTTTAACCAACGCCGACGCCGAGGCGAGTGCAATAGTCTCCTTATTCTTCGAATAGTCGAGCTAAAAATCAACTGCCAGCGCTGATGAAAGTTGTAACCATCACATAGATAAAGAAGACCAGTACTTTCTGTTAAATTCTGTATACTCTCCACCAACCTTACTTACTTTCTATCAGTTTTTGACTCTTTGTGTATTTCTTGCTGGTCCCAGAACAGGGCAACCATTAAGGTTCTGTCATAGATATCTTTCTGATTTAAGTCGAGGCCTTCACTCTTTTCTGCAATTATAAATAGAACAAAATTACATGATTGTGCTAATAAGACTAGTAAATTCATCCCAGCTCAATGCAGAACATGAACAAGATAGATTTGACATTTTGCCAGAGGGCAACTAAATACATGTATATAGCTCTACAAACATTTCCAGTATAAAACTACAGTTATCACTGAAGGTGATTTATACCCCCATTAATTACCATAAGATGGGATATACTACTAATGTGTAGGGATCTCTTTCCGGTTTTATGACCAGGGTTCAGTACAAAGTCATTTCTCTGTTGACCATCCCTTCTTCCTAAACTACTCGATGGGGGTATGATCATGCTGATGGTATTGCACTTCTAAGCAGAACAACTGTGTTATGATTACGGCGTTAGCCTCTAAATTCCCAGCCCCAGTAGCAATATGTACTTCACTGCAAATCATCAACCCATGCAGCTTTAGAATTATTATTTTTCAAGCCGAAGCAAATGACATATTGGGAAATTTTCCTATACTTACCCAAGAAGAATTTGGCAAGCCCTATGGGCTGATGTTTAAAAGCTACATAGACCAGTGGATGTCTCTTGTACTTGTCCATTGCAGTCAGTGAAACTCCTTTCTCCACCAAAACTTTGGCCACCTGAAGAAAAAGTGATATTCTTAATGGAAGTGACGATTTTTCTGTTTCTAATGACAGATGAATTGACAGATGAAATGAAAATTGTACATGTACAATATACATGTATTGTCGATAGCTCAAGTATTAAGAAACTGATAACAAAAAGAGTGCTAAAGTTTCCTTCACGGGTTTTGTTTAATTACACTGAAAGATTGGTGATAAATAAATTTACCTTGAGCTGGAGAGCCTGGTCTTTTCCTGGCTTTGTTTCCAGTGCTAGAACATGCAGTAAATTTTGTCCATCTTTATTCTTGTAATCCCTGACGACTGCATTGTCCTTCATACGATGTAGATGACGTAATGCAATATGGTATTTGTTTGCTCTAAAAGCAGCCTGGAAAATGCAGAGAAAATAGAAACTAGATATTATAAATGAGTGAAGCAATGCTGCGAAGTGACAGTGAGAAGAGGCAGGTCTGGTTTCATACTTCCAGTTCACTTGCCCAACAGGTACTGTAAAAACTGTATGGTAATATTCAAGAGGTACTAATTTCCATAATTTCATTTAGGAAATAAATCCCAAATTTCGATTCAAACGAAAAACATTCTGCCCTTTGATGAGAAGCAGAGATATTAAACAATGTGCCAATGAAACTGCAATTTTTCCAAAAACAGAAATTTTGTGTCCCTTAAATCATGTAAATGGAAGTTCATTCACAGCATTATGTAGTGTTTTTTGTTCAATACTATCAAAATAGAAATGCTGATTTTTGGATGTTATCTTTTACAGTCTTCCATTCTAATATTATTAAGACAAAATCTTTTGAACATCACTTTGATCAGACTATTTTTCCTGGACCTCTCTTAATATCACAACACAAATGACATCAAACTATATTTTCAGTGATTTCAAAATTGTTGGAATAATGGATTTGCAAGCCTCCTTTTATACAATGTTAACGTGTTGTAGTTCCCTGTAAGTAAGACAACAATAACATACCTCAATGACTTTACCAGTAAGTCCAGAAGAATCTAATACCATATGAGCAACACCTGGTAGTTCCCCTTCAATTGCAACCTACAATGAAAACAATATACAAATTGTACTTTTTCCATGAGTAATCTAAAAAATGTGCAAAACTGAAACTTGAATGAGTGCAGAATTTAGTGCTCAGTCTTTGAAACGGACAGAAAACTGTTTTCATAAATATTCTGAAGCAGCTTTTGCATTTTTTAATCCAATGTTGCTCTACTCCAACTGATTCTCATTATAAAGAAAGACAGGACATAGGCAGTCCCTTATTAAATTTTACAAGTAATCAACTTCTCTAGGAGACATTACCTGGTATGTATCAAACGGTTCTTGTTTGGCAGTTTTTTCCGGGTATCTTGAGCGTTTCCATTTCCATATTGGTACCTTCTTGTTAGCACTGGTTGTGTGGTACTCTCTGTGATCTATATTCTCTGGTGGTACAACAATACTCACATCCACCTTAGCTCCCTTCTGTAGTAACATTATTGCACAACTACAAGGTAAAACATTTACATATTTAATTCACAATCACGTTAGTTAACAGCATTATGACAACTGGAAACCATTATGATAATTCTTTAACCCTTAGCTTGTTAAATTTTTGCAACAGTCTTGTCCATCTTTTAACTCTTTAAATCTGGACAGTACCACTTATTGCTCAAATGAAACTTCTACAGCACAATTCTGTAACTGAACTGTGAACAGTGCTTAGCATAATCAGACCACAGGGATGAATCAATTGCTGCCAGCAGGGTAAGTGGTAACTGCTACAGGGAGCTCTCCAAAGAAGCAAAACTTAGCTTAGGCCCTTCTTTATTTCACATTATTTATTTTACTTTCTGTATCAAAGTAACAGGATCCCCCCATGCTAATTCCAAGAAGAAATGTTTTCATTTCTCCTACCTGTCATGTTTATATTTCACTGCCAGGGATAATGCTGTATGTCCATACATGTCTGTGCCAAGGATAGGAACACCCCTCTGAAATAGAACAAAATTCAGGTTGCTTTTTACTCACACACACATTTTCTCACTTTTTATGGCAATTTCTTTAAGACCTATGTAAGTAAAATTTGTATACATGATAATACAAGATGTGGGAAGCAGATTATGTAGCAACTAAATGGAAGCTGAAAATGCAACTGTGAGTGGTATACTGTTTTCAGATGCATGGAATGGTTTGACTGTATGCTCGTGTGATATGCTGTAGTGCAAAAAATTTAGAGACACATTTTCTCCTCATACATGTTTCACACAACCATTGACGTGACGTTTTAACATTTTGAGAAAAAACTATAAAATCTTAAATCCTTTATCTAGTATTTCACTCAAGTTATGGTTGTTTTGTGTCCAATGCTCATATTCTATAGTTGCAATAAATCTGTAGTGTGATGTAAATATACCTGTAGTAGATGAATACAGCAGATAGCAGCTCCTCTCATGGCAGCAAGATGTAGCGGGGACCGCCCCTTATCATCTCGCGCATCTAACTCCTTGTTCTGCATAGCATCAGTCAGAACACTACACAGTTCTATAGGGTCAAGGGCAGACACCGAGTCTGGCCTATAAATAGAAACAGCAAAATGCACACTATCAACTCTCTTAACACATTAACTTCCTTGAATGATGACTGTAAAAATATACTATTTCAAAATAGAATCAAAATCTTTTCATACACATCTTTCTATATATACTATCAAGTAACACAGTTTTACTACACAAAACACTGGCACGTCAAGCAGTTATTCTACCAAATAAAATCTTTAACAAATCTACTAAGTACAGAGATTGGGAAACAACCAAGAAAGGTGATTTAGCACCCTTTGTTATTGATTTACTTACTTGCTTTTGGTAATAAATGCATAGTGCAGTGGTATTCTGTTTTTCTCGTCTTTAGCAAACACGTCAGCTCCCCGAGATATAAGGAATTCTTCCAGCTCTGTACTAGCATTTGATGTCCCAAGATTGGCCAGTACCGCAGTGTGAAGTGCTGGCTGTTTCCCTACACTCACCTCTGCCCCAGCATCCAACAATAACTTAGCTATCTCAATTACAGTGGCCTCATCTCCTACAATATAAACAACAAATTAATGTATAAATGATGGTGACCATTTCTTCTTTTGATGACAATAATTCTATTGAGTATGGAGTATGACCTAGAATACAAACAACCTAGAATACAAATGACTACACATTATTGGGTGAAATGTATGAATGATCTATAAAAATCCATAAATTTTCTTCCATTCATATAAGGCTTAGAGCAAAGGAACAACTCAATCTGCTTCCTGTTTAAGAATAGCTTTGGTCCAGTATTCAACTGCTTTCTCCCAACCCTACACACATTGGCACATTCTTATTCATGTTACTTTTTATGGTAACAAGAGCTGTCTCATGACAGCATGCTCGACTATTCGAAAGCTTGTCGGTAAAATATTTTTTTTTGTCTAAGAACAGGTGTATTGGGTAACTGTCTATAAGAATTAAGGTAAAAGATATGAAACTTGTTCAATGACCTTTGTAAATGTACGTCATTACATGCAAAGCCTTACCCTGGATTCTGAAAGCCAACTAGGGGGTGGGGCGGGGCGGGGGGGGGGTTATTTCAAAGAAATACATCACCTTGTATATTTGATCATGAATAACTTTGTAACGCTTCAAAATTGATGTGAATAAAATTGAAAAGCATGACCACTCTGCTGCATAACTATTCTATGACATTTCAAAAGTAAGCCATTTTGAGTATTTCCATATAATAGTCTGGTAAAAAGTGTGACAAAATTTTAAGTTAAAAAGGGGCATAAATATGTCAAAAATCAAACACATAGGTGAGGATGTTGATAGTAAACATACCTTTTAAGTTTCAAGTCAATATGTTTGATAGTATTCAAGATATTTGACTCTATAAAAAATCATTAACTAAAATTTCTAAGTTAAATCTAACAAAAATCAAAACAGAGTTATGGGGATTGTTTCCTCAAGTGAAGATGTTAATGGTGGACACATAATTTGAGTTTCAATTCGATACCATTGAAAGAATTCAAAATATTTGACTTTATAAAATCTTTTACCAAAAATTCTAAGTTAAAAAGGGGCATAAATCTGTCAAAAATCAAAACAGAGTTATGGGAATTGTTTCCTCTAGTGTAAATATTGATGGTAAACACATATTTTGAGTTTCAAGTCAATACCTTTGATAGTATTCAAGATATTTGAATTTATAAAAATCTTTAACAAAAAATTATAATTAAAACAAGAGCTGTCCCTCACAAGTGACGAATGCCCCCGAAAGAGGTGCCTCACAGTCTGTGTCCTCTCCATGTGCTCAATAAATGTGCTATGTAATTTTAAAATCCTTCCATGCATGACAGAGTAATCATGCATACAGTATTCCATTACTTTAAACACTAAGTGTGTCCTTGACCTTTGAGGTAGGGACTTGGTCTTGCACGCGACACATCCGCTTGATGTGCTAGACATTTGTGCCAAGTTATTTTAAAATCCTTCAAAGCATAATAAAGTTATAGTCCGGACACAAATGTATGCATATATACAGGATTCCATTACCTATAAACTCTATGTGTGACCTTGACCTTTGTGATAGGGATGTGGGTCTTGATGTGTCGCGACACATCGTCTTGATGTGCCTAGACATTTGTGCCAAATGATTTTAAAATCCTTCAAGGCATGACAAAGTTACAGTCCGGACACGAATGTGTGCATATATGCATATATAGAGGAATCCATTACCTTCAAACTCTAAGTGTGACCTTGACTTTTGAGCTAGGGACGTGGGTCTTGCACCGCCACGCGCCCCGTCATCTTGATGTGCTAGACATTTGTGCCAAGTTATTTTAAAATCCTTCAATGCATGACAAAGTTACAGTCCGGACACGAATGTGTGTATATTTGCATATATAGAGGAATCCATTACCTTCAAACTCTAAGTGTGACCTTGACCCTTGAGCTAGGGACGTGGGTCTTGCACGCGACCCCCCCCCGCGCGCCTTGATGTGCTAGACATGTGTGCCTAGTTATTTTAAAATCCTTCAATGCATGACAAAGTTACAGTCCGGACAGGAATGTGTGCATATATAGAGGATTCCATAACCTTCATACTCCAAGTGTGACCTTCACCTTTGAGGTAGGGATGTGGGTCTTCCCGCGACACGTCGCCTTGATGTGCTAGACATGTGTGCCAAATTATTTTAAAATCTTTCAATGCATGACAAAGTTACAGTCCGGACACGAATTTGTAAGTGGGGACGGACGGACAGACGGTGCGATTTTAATATGCCGCCCTTCGGGGGCATAAAAAAGGGGCATAAATCTGTCAAAAATCAAAATAGAGTTATGGGGATTGTTTCCTCAGGTGTATATATTCATGGTAGACACATACTTTGAGTTTCAAGTCAATACCTTCGATAGTATTCAAGATATTTGAATTTATAAAAAACTTTAACCAAAAATTCTAAGTTAAAAAGGGGCATAAATCTGTCAAAAATCAAAACAGAGTTATGGGGATTGTTTCCTCAGGTGTAGATGTTGATGGTAAACATATAGTTTGAGTTTCAAGTCAATACCTTTGATAGTATTCAAGATATTTGACTTTTTAAACAAGAGGGCCAAGATGGCCCTATATCGCTCACCTTGGTACAAGTCCACTTGCCTGGTGGAAGATCACTAGATAATGTTATATACCAAATAAGTTTTCCTATATAAGCCTTTGTAAAACAAATGATTCCCCCCCCCCCCAGGCAAGGTCAATTTTGACCCCAGGGGCATAATTTGAACAATCTTGGTAGAGGTCTACTAGGCAATGCTACATGCCAAATATCTAAGCTCTAGGCCTTGTGGTTTCAGAGAAGAAGATTTTTAAAGTTTTTACTATATATTCCTATGCAAAACTAAGTGACCCCTGGTGCGGGGTCAATTTAGATCCCGGTCTCATAATTTGAACAATCTTGGTAGAGGTCCAATAGCCAATGCTACATGCCAAATATCTCAGCTCTAGGCCTTGTGGTTTCAGAGAAGAAGATTTTTTAAGTTTTTCCTATATATTCCTATGCAAAACTAAGTGACCCCCGGTGCGGGGTCAATTTTGACCCGGGGGTCATAATTTGAACAATCTTGGTAGAGGTCTACAAGTCAATGCTACATGCCAAATATCTTAGCTCTAGGCCTTGTGGTTTCAGAGAAGATTTTTAAAGTTTTCCCTATATATGCCTATGCAAAAACTAAGGGCCCCCCCCGTGCGGGGTCAATTTTGACCCGGGGTCATAATTTGAACAATCTTGGTAGAGGTCCACTAGACAATGCTACATGCCAAATATCTAAGCTCTAGGCCTTGTGGTTTCAGAGAAGAAGATTTTTAAAGTTTTTCCTATTTGTTGCCATAGCAACCAGAGTTCTGCATGGAATGGAATTCTTTGAACAATTTTGGTAGAGCTTCATGCAAGGAACATTCCTGCATAGTTTTATCAACATTGGCCTAGAGGTTTCAGAGGAGATGTCATTTGAATCAAAATGTTGACGGACGACGGACAATCATCGATCAGAAAAGCCAGGTGAGGTAAAAACTTTAACCAACGCAGACGTCGACACTGGGGCGAGTGCAATAGTCTCCTTATTCTTCGAAAAGTCGAGCTAAAAATGTTTGTAATGCTCAGAAATCAAGGAAAGAGTGGATCAGAGTTGACTGCAACTGTATACCTGACATGTTGCTTCACAAAAACTCTTTTCATACAGCCATTTATGACTGACAGGAAGTCACCATGACTTTAAAAGAAGTGTGCAATTTTTCAATTATTCCTAGTAATTTGCTAGAGACACTGCCAAAAATGACTGCCTCTTTACCTCTATAATGGACAGCTAGGTTGAGTGGTTGCTCCCCAGTTTTTGTGTTGGCCTTCTTCACATCAGCTCCAGCTTCTATCAACATCTTTACAATCTTAACACAGGATTGACTGAAAATAAACATTTATATTAATCAACATTTTCTTCTACAATATGTCAATGGTTGTAAAATAGACACCTTTAATTTTAATTTTTTTTTTTACACAGACTCCAGCTTAGTGTATCAAACAGGCCATTTCTACATCATCCGGGACAGGTAGACGGAGTTGTACGGACAAACTTTTGTGACAGACAGACAGCACCAAATCAATAACATAATAATAGATAACTAAACTTACTCAGCTGCCTTGTGCAGAGGTGTAAAGTATCCTGTAGCCTCTTTCCCATACACTGGGTTTGTATCTGCTCCTGCCTTGATCTACAAAATAATCGTAATTAATTAACTACAAGTTGACTCCATGATGTGATCAACAACTACTAGAATCCCACTTTCAAAATTTAATGTAGATACAGACTTTAATTAGACTATAGCCATAGCATGAGACAATTATGTAACCTTAGCTTTTTTTGAAATCTTGACAATAAAATGTCTGCAACTGAAACAATACTGCAGAGTTTCAACAGTCTGAATTTAATACATATTTTGCTGGTATACTTATTGGCTAAACAGTCACAAAAGCTTTTGTACTTCACAGGTGTAAAGTGACTGGTACATCAAATCATTTTATTCTTTTTAATTTTGAATAAATTCCAAGAACATTAATTGTTTAAACAAGAGGGCCAAGATAGCCTTATATCACTTCGTGCTCAGGTGAACTAAAAAGACTATTAAGGTCTACTGGATGTCAACTGAAGGAGGACAAAATGATCACGTTAACGTCCTGTGTATGGTAGAACACATACTTACCAGTACAGATAGGGCTTGTTCTGCCTTGGACTCTACAGCTAGAGCTAGTGCTGTCTGATTTTCCAGGTTTCTATGTTCGGTATCGGGTTTGTGTTTGCAGACAAGTTCCAGGCCGGCACAGTTCAAACCCTCCACCACCTCATGACCAACATGTAGCAGAAGATGCAACACTGAACACTTCCCTGCAAATTAACCAAACTGGTCGATATCAGCAAATAATGCCTATATGTCATGGTAAAAAAGAACAAAAGAAGAGTGGGACACTTGTGATTACAAGCATCGCAATTTTTCTCAGGATGGGTAAATGAACAGTATGGATTTGGCGCATTCATTGGTCTTACACTGGCTTTTCCAACACCAGGGTTCAAATACTATCATGTCATAAATTATCTAATTATCAAAATTATCTGGCACGGCGATTAAAAACATCTCCAATCAGTACAAAAGATTCTAAATTCCCTGCCAAAATTATGTATCAATTTTCTATTTGACATTTTTTTGTTCCAGACTGGCAACTGCTTTAAACAAACCCTTTCCGAATTCAGGGTCCAAGTCAGATGATACTAGTATGCTTGTTGATCTGGTTCCCTGCTCACCTCAAAAGCCCAAGGTACTAATTTTTAATACAATTCAGCTCAGCAATGTAATCTACATCCAATACTTTATAACTTATATAAAACGTGTATGCTCAACAGAATAGCCGATTAGCCTCTTTATGGTCAATGAAAGCTTTTACCAAATGTGATCTAGTTACTTTCATCCATCATCCAGCTGTATATACTGAATGTCAAGAATACTACTAGGCTATCATTTTATATCAAATTCATTTTGTGCTGCTTTTCTTAGAAGTTGATGTGGGGATGATAAAGGTTTGTGTTTTCATCTTCCAGTAAGTAAGCTTACCATCTGCAACATATCTTTGCTCCTCTTCTGTTGGGGCCTCTCCAGAGAAGAATTTCTCCTGTACTGTAGCAGAGACATCTGCTCCAGTCAGATCTATGAGGGCACCGATGAAGTTACGACCGTTTTCACTGTGTTTCTTCACCTCATCAATTGTCATAGTGTTTGTTTTCTAAAACAGAGTGTGCCTTTTTATTTGCAAATTCTGTAAATAGGTCAAATATCTATTTCTGATCTCTATACCCGAGAATCTACTTCCAAGTATGCCAACAGTTTTACCATATGAAAGGCATTTTCTGGCAAATCTTTTACAGTCCAAAATCAGTTATTTAAACAGAAATTTAATGGTCATATTTTCATAAAGGTGCAAAATAAAATATTCCATAAAATTAGATGTCAACAGTTAACTAGAGCTATCACTAAATGTGATTAATACCCCCAAAAGGATTGCTTTATAAACTGAAGAAGTTCGTAGTAACATAATACCTTGCAAACAAACTAAAAGGATATTGTAATTAGCAGTTCCTCTCTTTTTGCTTGACCATTGTAGAAGTTGTATTGAATTCCAATTGTAGTTATTGTTCCGGACAAGGAAGTAACAAAGGGCAAACTTGGTAAATGCTCAAGATAGAGTTATAGTTCTTGTACACTGCACTTCCTCTCAGTGTGCTTGACCATTGTATGAAGTTGTATTGAATTCCAACTAGTAGTTTTCAAGTTATGCTCCGGACAAGGAAAAGTTACAAAGGGCAATAACTCTGTAATGAGTCAAGATGGGGTTATGGTTCCTTTGCACTGCACTTCCTCTAATTGTACTTGACCATTGTATGCGGTTGTACTGAATTCCAACTAGTAGTTTTCTAGTTATGCTTCGGACAAGGAAAAGTAACAAAGGGCAATAACTCGGTAAATACTCAAGATAGAGTTATAGTTCTTGTACACTGCACTTCCTCTCAGTGTGCTTGATCATTGTATGAAGTTGTATTGAATTCAAACTAGTAGTTTTCAAGTTATGCTCCGGACAAGGAAAAGTTACAAAGGGCAATAACTCTGTAATTAGTCAAGATGGAGTTATAGTTCTTGTGCACTGCACTTCCTCTCAATGTGCTTGACCATTGTATGAAGTTGTATTGAATTCCAACCAGTAGTTTTCAAGTTATGCTCCTGGACAAGGAAAACTAACAAAGGGCAATAACTCAGTAAATACTCAAGATAGAGTTATAGTTCTTGTACACTGCACTTCCTCTGAGTGCGCTTGATCATTGTATGAGGTTGTACTGAATTCCAACCAGTAGTTTTCAAGTTATGCTCCGGACAAGGAAAAGTAACAAAGGGCAATAACTCTGTAATTAGTCAAGATGGAGTTATAGTTCTTGTGCACTGCACTTCCTCTCAATGTGCTTGACCATTGTATGAAGTTGTATTGAATTCCAACTAGTAGTTTTCAAGTTATGCTCCGGACAAGGAAAAGTAACAAAGGGCAATAACTCCGTAATTAGTCAAGATGGAGTTATGGTTCTTGTGCACTGCACTTCCTCTCAATGTGCTTGACCATTGTATGAAGTTGTATTGAATTCCAACCAGTAGTTTTCAAGTTATGCTCCGGACAAGGAAAATGCAACAGACCGCCCGACCGACCAACCGACCGGGACTCCTATATACCCCCTTAACCACCTGGTGGCTCTATATACCCCCTAAACTTCGTTTTGGGGGTATAATAACAATTAAATTCAATGTCAAAATGATATGAAGTGAACACTCCTGAAGTAAATGAAACTGATGGAACTATGCCTCTAAACACAAACCAATAATGGAAACTACTATCCCCTACCTTTCCTGTACAAAATCTAACCAACTGAATATAGGACAGGAAACAGGGATTAGCCTACCTTGAAGTCTTTGTAAATTTTACAAGCCCAGAGGAGTGGTGTGTATCCCTGGTGGTCAACCTCGGATGCCATGAGAGGCCAGATATCCTCTTGCGAGGCTACTGATGACATCTTTTCCAGTTTTGGTGGAGAACCATCCTCTGTCTCCATTCCATTCACAGCATCTAGATAGTTACAGATCACAATCGATAAGATTACTTAACAAATCTTAATGTTTCTTTGGTCTTACATATTGTCTTCTAAATTTAGAGTTTAATGGAATTAGTAGTATCTTCAGTTCTGTGTTGTGCTCATTTTCACTCTACTACTCTATACCAATAGTTGTCACAAATTCTTGGTTTCTCTACTCTCGCTGTATCAATTCCTAATTCTGCAAAGTGCTCATGTATACCTCAGTGCACACACTGAATAATGCTACTTATAACAACATTTACAGAATGATCATTTCACATGTATACACTGCCGCAAAATTCAAATTTTTACCAGTTTTGGCATCGCCGGACCCATTTTCCTTTGGTTTATCACTTCCTTCTTTCTTCGAATTTTCAGCATCTACCTCCATAGGTTCTGACTTCTGTTCATCAATATCTCCATTCTCAACTACCACTTTGTTTCCAGAACTCCCCTTTCCTTTTACCAACTCCTGATTTATGGGTTTCTGAAATACATGTTGTTTTCCTGTATTTATTGTGCTCAGCTAGTGGTGTCTGGACATATCTAGATCAGGAAGATCTTTCAATATTGAAGCCCAAACGTACATCCAAGTACAACAAAACAGGGAACATGAGCAAAAATAAATAAGTACCAGATAAAACACCATTTACCATGTACAGAAAGTGTGTTCTGATGTTTATATTCTTTTTTAACCTTGCCAAAACATACATAACAATTCTCTCAGGGACAAGCCAACAGCACAAATCAACATCTACACCGATTCACTTTAAACTTGGAAGCATCTCGGAGTAATCTTAGATCACACAGAAAGGAATATTTACCTGTTCAATAAGGATTTTGACGACACTGCTAAGATCTGACTGCATGCAGAGATCCGCCATCATATGAAGTATAGTTTTGCCAGTGTCTGACTTGTGCGATGTAACACTACCTCCAGCATCCACCAACAATTCAATCAGTTTTATGTTCAACTGAAACATACATGCTTGTATTATCTCAACTGCTTTTGAAAAGTATGGAAAATTCTGTCAAATTCTGTCATCAGCCATCAGATATTCTGACTAAAAACTCCAATCAAATAAACCAGTTTTCAAGTGACACAAAGGAAATTTTACAACACTTTGACAACAGTTTTATCACCAGTATTTTCCATTTAGTGCTTTATATTTGTGTATGCCTATTGTAACTTGGGTTGAAAAAATACATGTACAAAATAATTTTTTTTTCCCAAAATGAAATGTGAAAGTGGCGGCACAATGAACATTTTATTTTGAGTATTTCCACATACTAACATCTTTTAGAAGCACAAAACGTTGTCTACTTATATCAAACAGAGTAGGAAGCATCTTTCACAAATGATGTAATTTAAAAAATTTACCTGTTCTATGGCAAACATGAGGGCGGTTTTACCATTCTCAGTTTCTTCGGTTGGGTCACAACCGCCTTCCAACAACAACTTGGCTATCTTTACCGTTAGCTCCATCTTTTCTTCATCTGTTTCATGTTTCTAATATACACAAAAATATAACCTCTCATCACATTTTCTTTACATTTTTATAGTCAACAGACTAAAAACTTTAAAAATAATCAATGCAAAACAAAAGTATTGACTTTTCTTCTTTTACAAATAGAGCTGAACTGATTCAATTTGCATTTCCACTCTCTTATGGTGATTATGAATTCAAAGTAGTGCCTTGCAGAAACATCCCTCTACTAACAGCAAAATACTTGAAAATCACATTTCTTTACCATATCTTCTGAGACAATACATACCTGCTCTTGGTTCTGCCATCCCCATCCTGTATACTGATTGGTTTTAGTAATCTTATTTCTTGCTAGATGATGAAGCTGCAAGGTAAAAGACATTCATGTACATTGTATTTATTCTCATCTACACAGCATTCTAGGTTCTGACACACTTCCTTTGTGACATTTTCTGATTGGTTATGTTACTTAACAAAAAAGATTTAATACAAGATTTTGCAATTGCAAATTACTGATATAACTTTGAATCTACATTTTACATATCACTGAACTAAACATACAAACATCATTAAGACGTCTTATTGCTTCTAATCCATTTACATCCTTGTTAGATGGGTACTACTTTCCTGTCCGTCAAGTATCTAACCTGATCATATAACCTAGGTGTCAGTGCACTGCTTGTGGCCACACTCATTAAAGTTAAACCTGCAGGAAACAGTAGCATTATGTGAAAAAAAAAAATGTTTCTGAAACAGAATTATTTCAGTTCACATTCTTCTGAATAATCTATGTAGAACTTAACAGTGTGGACATGTAAATGAGGACAGATTCATATTGCTATATGCCCATTGACAAGGACATATGATACACAATAATCTTCCTGGCCACAGACTATTCTGCAATTTAAATATTTTTAAAACAAAAAGATTCCCAAGCTTCTGACAGCAACTATTGGAAATAATGCATGTTTTATAGAAATATAGAAACTGATAGAATTGATATATTTTCATTTTTTAGCTCTTCCTCAATAATTAAGAACTCCTTCAAACCAGTGTATGAGATGGCATTGTTTTGAAAATTTATAGTCAGACATACCTTCATCATTTTTGAAGTTAATATCTACATCCTTCTGTTTGATCAGGTAATCAACAATGCCAATATGGCCCTTCAAAAATGCTATACCAATAGGGGTGGTTAAAAATAAGAAAATGAAAATTGATATTCAAACACTACTTTTTAGGTAATGTGTAACTAAACTGTATATGTAAAGACAATTCGATGTGCAGCCATTGTATATATAAAGACAGTCCAATGTGCAGAAACTGTATATATAGACAATCAAATGTGCAGAAACTGTATATATATATATAAAGACAATTTGATGTGCAGAAACTGTATATGTAAAGACATTACAATCTGCAGAAACTGTATATATAAAGACAATCGGATGTGCAGAAACTGTATATATAAAGACAATCCGATGTGCAGAAACTGTATATGTAAAGACAATCCAATCTGCAGAAACCATATGTAAAGACAATGCGATGTGCATGCATGTATACTATTAAACAGATGCTGCATGCAAGCTGTGTAATTTGTATGAAATGAGTACATTGCTTGATGTTCAATACACAATTTTTTCAAAAAATCATTTAACACATTATTCAGGAACATATATGACTTTAAGAACATTTATTATAATTTATCTACATTTAAGTGCAAGTTTTTAAAACCTTCACCATTTTTTGAAGAAGATTGATTTTCAATTTTTTTTTTGAATTTCACCACAGTCAAATTGAAAAAATAAACATAGCTAAGAAAGCGCTTCAAAAAGTAATCCATGTTCTGTCTATTCAGCTCATTTTCCATAACCTCATTACAACAAGAGCTGTCAGTAGACAGCGCGCTCGACTATTCTCAGTGATTGACAATATAAAATAATATCCAGTTCTTGACTGTAAACTAGAGGATGTTTTGTAAAATAAGCGCAATTTTCCCCCACTGCTATGCTGAGAATAACTGTGAATGGAAGCAGTGAATGAAAATGGAGATAAGATAATGTAAATAACCTGGTAGTCACTTCAATGAAGGCTGTCTATGGATAGGTTTCTATTGTTAAGGTTGTATGAGAAGATGCTTCCTAAACTGTTTGTTTTTAACCAGGTATTCAAATTTTGAAAATCCTGGTTATTGTCAATCAGCGTATGAGCTTAACAAAAGGAGTTAAACAAGATTTTGCACCAACGGTCACTGTGACCTTGACCTTTGACCTACTGACCTAAACAACAAAGCATCATAAGCCTCGTATAAGACCAATTCATCCTATGATAGTTTGAGGTCTGCTTTCCTGTAGGTCAAAAGGAACTCTAGTTATCATCCTGGAGTCGAGAAATTGACCAACGGTCACTGACCTTAACGTTAAACCTGTGAACTACAGTACCTTCCAAAAAAAAAGGGATCATCTGCTCAATACAGAGCCATTCAGTCCATATGACTTTGAAGAGCTGTAGGTCAGAAATAAAGTCTGGACATGTAAATGAGGACAGACAGACTGACAGGACTGACGGACAGGACCTGGACGGACAGACACGGCAAAAAAAAAACAATATGTATTCCCCAACTTGGGACAGAACATGAAATAAATGTTATATAGGGGATAATTATGTCAGAATTGATTGATACAGTTTACCTCCTTCTGTACACAGCTTCAGACCATGATGGTGAACAAGTGTGCAATGTTTTGAAAGGCATTTATGTCAATGGACTTTGAAAATATTTGAGGTAGTACACATCCTTCGTTTGTCAGGTAATCAAATAATAGGGCCATAATATTGTAAAAAGCTCAATACAGTGACCTCCTCATGTACACAGGTTGAGATCATGATGGTCAAAACTGTGCAAAGTTTCAAAGCCATATGTTGATGGACTTTGAAATTTCTGAGGTGAGTCATTGCAAACTTTAACGTACATTCAAAGTGCAAAAACGGGCATAATTCTGTCAAAAGGCTTTGATAGAGTTACCTCCTCCTGTGTACAGGTTGGGGGCATCGATGGTGAACAAGCGTGTAAAGTTTCAAAGACAGATGTCAATGGACTTTGAAAATATTTGAGGGGTACAATCAAACTTGCACGAAATTCGTAAATCGAATAAGGGCAATAATTCTGTCAAAATGCTTGATACAATGACCTCCTCCTGTGTACAGGTTGGGGGCATGATGGTGAACAAGCATGCAAAGTTTCAAAGCCAGATGTCAATGGACTTTGAAAATATTTGAGGTGTTCAAAACGCAAACTTTATCTAAAAGTCGATAAAAGGGGCATAATTCTGTCAAAATGCTTGATACAGTGACCTCTTACTGTGTACAGGTTGGTGGCATCATGTGAACAAGTGTTCGAACTTTCAAAGCCATTTGTCAGATGGACTTTGAAAATTTTTTGAGTTGGTACCCAAATTAAACGTAAAATTTTAAGTCGAAAAAGGGTGCATAATTTTGTCAAAATGCTTGATAGAGTTCCCTCCTCCAGTGTACAGGTTAGGGGCATGATGGTGAACAAGGGTGCAAAGTTTCAAAGCCAGATGTCAATGGGACTTTGAAAATATTTGAGGTGGTATGCAAACTTTAACATAAATTCTAAGTAAAGAAAAAACTTGGCATAATTTTGTCAAAATGCTTGATAGAGCCTTACCTCCTCCTGTGTACAGATTGGGGGGCATGATGGTGAACAAGTGTGCAAAGTTTCAAGGCCTGTATATGATCAATGCACTTTGAAAATATTTAGAGTTGGTATGTAAACTTTAGCATAACCGCTTCATGCTGCTTACTGTGCCATTTGAACGCCTTGATTATCGGGTGACTAGGATAGCTCTCCTTATTCTTCGAATAGTCGAGTTAAAAACTGAATATCTAAAGCATGGGAGCCAGGGATTCAAAATAATGCCTTAATTCAGTACCTCAGAGATAGAATCTTGAAATCATTCAATCATACGAACGAGACATTTATCTCATCATTGTACACAAACACTGCTCAATCAAACTGAACACATTTTTCTCTTGATTTAATTCCCACTTCTATAATCTTTCAGTTATTCAAAAGCAGACAGATACCTAACCATCATTCCTGAAAAGGAACAGTATCAGACTCCCAAGAAACAGCCAGATTTCCAACATAGATTTAGTCTGGTATAGGAGCTCCAACTCATGACTCTCAATTATTGAGAGGTCAATTGACCTGAACTACTCAACCAAGAGACAGGTCCAAACCTAACCCAGTAAACCAATCAATGTCCTAAACACCTGTAACATTATCATCATTCAGTGACTCAGAGATAGAATTATGAAATCATTCAATCATACGAACGAGACATTTATCTCATCATGGTACACAAAACAAAACACAGCTCATTCAAGTGAACTCCTTTTTTGTCTTTTTTTCCCTTCAAATTTTGGTCCATTTCAACAGTTTTTCCATTTTTTAAAGATTATAATTTAGCTAACCATTGTTCCAAGAGAGCTCCAACCTATGACCCATATCATTAGAAAGTTTACTGATTCCAAGTCAATGACCACAGAGCCAGATGAAAACCTAATCCAATACAGCATTCAGTGCACTATAAATTCGCTAATTTTTGTGTGGCAAAATTTCACGATTTGTGAGCAGACATATCTTATTAGTGACAGAATTCTCTGCTACTATCAGTAAATCCATGTGAAATGAATCTTTTGTGATATTTTTAAACTAGCAATGTGAGAAATTTGTGAAAATAGTAAAAATCAAATCATCGCTAAATTACTAATTTACAGTATTAAAGACATCATTCGGTGACTCAGAGATAGAGTATTGAAATCATTCAATCATACGAACGAGACATTTATCTCATCATCGTACACATAACAAACACTTCTCAATCAAAACAAGTGTAATACGCATTCATTGACTCAGAGATAGAGTATTGAAATCATTCAATCATACGAACGAGACATTTATCTCATCATCGTACACATAACAAACACTTCTCAATCAAAACAAGTGTAATACGCATTCAGTGACTCAGAAATAGAGTACTTGAAATCATTTAATCATACGAACGAGACATTTATCTCATCATTGAACACAGAACAAACACTTGCTCAATCAAAACAAAATGAACACATTTTTCTCATTGACTCATAAATCCACTATTGAAATCATTTAATCATTCAAAAGAGACATTTATCTCATCATTGAACACAGAACAAACACTTCTCAACTCCCAAAAACAAGTGTAATACGATTCAGTGACTCAGAAATAGACTATTGAACTCATTCAATCATATAAGGTAACGTGACATTTATCTCACTCAACCGAGTCAACCTAACCAAAACACCTCTCAATCTAAAACACATGTAATACGCATTCAGTGACTCAGAAATAGAATGTTGAAATCATTTAATCATACGAACGAGACATTTATCTCATCATTGAACACAGAACAAACATTTCTCAATCAAAACAAGTGTAATACGCATTCAGTGACTCAGAAATAGAATATTGAAATCATTTAATCATTCAAAGGAAGACATTTATCTCATCATCCTGAACACAGAACAAACATTTCTCAAATCAAAACCAAGTCTAATAGGTTTCAGTGACTCAGAAATAGAATATTGAAATCATTTAGAGATCTCATACGAACGAGACATTTATCTCATCATCCAGACACAGGAACAAACATTTCTCAATCTAAAACAAATGTAATACGCATTCAGTGACTCAGAAATAGAATATTGAAATCATTTAATCATACGAACGAGACATTTATCTCACCATGGTACACATAACAAACATTTCTCAATCAAAACAATTGTAATACGCATTCAGTATCTCAGAGATAGAATACCATAAATGTTGACTAATTAGTGGGACATAAATTTTAGCACTTCAATCAGACTGCTATATGAGCACCATTTCTTAATTCTTAACATTTAACAGTCTTGAACATTAATATGTTTACAAAAATATGCCATATTGAAAAAAATTGTCAAACATTTACTCTTATCTGATGTTTACTAATACATGTAATAATATTGTCATACACATGTCAATTACATTTTTTAGGGAGTTACTTATTCTCCTTTTGCCATTTCCTTGATAATTAAATTATAATTAACTAACTTCACTAGGTAAAGCATTTTGGATCACAACATATTTTAGTGGTAATTCAGTGACTCAGAGATAGAATGATGAAATCATTCAATCATACGAACGAGACATTTATCTCATCATAGTACACAAACAAAACACTTCCTAATCCAGTGTACAGTAAATTGGGTAATTTTCGTGACTTGTGAGCGAACAGACTAATTGGCAGAAGGAGAATTCTTTTAGTAAATCTATGTGAAATAAATCTTTTGTAAGATTTGTAAATTAGCAAAGTGAGAAACTAGTGAAAATTAAATCATAGTGAACATTACCATATTTACAATATTAAGACATCATTCAGTGCCTCAGAGATAGAATCTTGAAATCATTCAATCATACGAACGAGACATTTATCTCATCACTGTACACGAAACACTTCTTAATCCAGCTAAAGCCAACAAGAGACCTGTTTGACATGGCCAAATCTCCTACAAATCAAACTGTCTTTGGGACATAAACCTGAATAGACAGAGCTATTCAGAGATACAATTCTTGTACAGTCTACTATTTGTCAATGCTCCTTATCATAATATTTTCAAAACCATTTTGTCAAAATATTTCAGCTATGATTCAACAAAGGAAAATACAAACAGAAATCATTCTGTACCAAAGAAAGCAATACAGTTTCTATAGTCTGCCCATCCTTTTACCATTGTATGCTATTTCAATACAGCCTATGTATGTGAAATGTCATAATCAACAGTTTATATATATCCAACTATTTTCTTTGATGCTCAGATTTAACTGTGTAATCAGGAATGTCATACGAACGAGACATTTATTTCATCACAGCATCAATGTCATTTTTTCCATTGTGAACACAGTACATTGAACACTGTATAATTTTCTTACTTCAATCACAGAAATTAAGATTCTACAGATCCAGACATATAGAAAGATTTGCAGCTAGTTATGACATTATGCCATGCTTTCTATCTGCAGCTCTTCACAATTTCGACTGAACAACTGACATGCAACTACCTACACTACTATCCACAGCTCACATTATGCTCTTAGGTGTTTTCTACATCAGTGTCATAACGCATCAAATCAATGAGCTTTTCATTTGTGAACATTTCGAGGGGATAAATTAGACTTCCCCCTCAAACTATGTTTTTTCTTCTGACATTTTCTTGCTTTCACATTTAATCTAATAAACTGAATTACTTGTGTTCTTAACCAGTCACAAGACAGAATATATCATTTGCTTTCTTATAACCTATAGTATGTTATTAGTTTAGTGCGTATGCTATTCTATTGAACTTTTTCTATCCTACCTTCCATTGGTTTGACAAGCCTAGATCAGCGCCAGCTTCTTTCAGGAGTTTCAGGCAGAACAACCAACCATACGCTGCCGCATAATGTACGACAGAATTCCCTGAGGAGTCGCACCTGTTAGGATCAGCACCCAGGTTTAACAGGAATGAGGTAACATGCGTGTTACCATTCAGTACTGCGTGCATAAGAGCTGATCGCTTCAGTTTGTCTGAAAACACAGAGGATAGTATCTTTTTTTACTGTCTCCTTGTCCATCCTGCCATAAACATACAGACTGTTGGAGCTGTGTATTCCTCCAAAACACTGTGATGGAAAATAAACTTTTGTGCCCTTACACATCTAGGATACGCCCACTAGACCATTCAATGGTAACTCACTGTCTATCATTATTAATTCTCAGTTAATGCTTAACCAACTTAATTCTTAAATGGACAAAAATTCCAGTTTACCATCATCAAAGCTGTATTGTTTGCAAATCTTGAGATGCTATATTGGTATGACTAATGTATATTCTTACCCAGCTGTTCAACATGAGCCCCATTCTGCAGAAGTACTTTACATATCTCTAAGTTGCCTTGCCCTGCAGCTATCATGAGTGGGGTAATTTTATTCTTCCCTGCCGACAGAATTTTGTTAACATCTACCTGGTGTTTGATTAAAATTTTCAATACATCCTGAAAGAGAATAGATACAGAATTATTGTTGGGCACTGCGCCTGTTTTACATACAGGTAATCAACTGACTTTCTAAACCCTGTATACAGTCTGCTAAACAAAACAAAGCAACTAAATTGCTTAACAAACCAAAGACAGCACGAATTGGATTTGTAACAGAACAAAATTAATCAGTGCAATAGACACAACCTACTCTTAATACACTAGTAAGTTGCAGCTATTCAAGGTTTGATATATACTACCATGATGGACTGTCAGATATACCTCGAAACTTAAAATCTTTCAAAGTCAAACAAGGGCCATTAATTAACAGTTTGTTTGTTGACCCTCTTAAGACTTAAAAAGTTTCAAGTCAATATCCAGTGGTACTGAGTATGTGCATGATAGTACCTAGCAGGCAAAACTTTACCAATCAAAGTCAAACAAGGGCCATAATTAGTACTAAATTTATACAAGAGTTATCTGACTTCACTGTGTGACACCCTAGAGACAAACAATTTCAAGTCAATATCACAAGTGGTTACGAGATATTCATGATGGTACACTAGCAGGCAAAACTCCAATTCAAAGAAAGGGCCACTTAGTTAAATTATGCCTGCACTTTGTGACACCCCTAGAACTTTCAATAAGTCTTTACTAGTGTGCTTGGCCAAAGGAATGACCATTTCAAAGATAAACCTTACAAATTTTTCAATAGTGCCTTGTTTTCCCAAAAAAAAAAAAAAATTTAAGTTCTTCAAAGGATATGACAGTGTACCTCTAACAATTTCAAGGATAGTCTTTTTAGTTCTTTGTATGACCCCTAAAGGAAGACAGTTACCTAAGTGGCAATCAATAGTCTTTTAGTTCTTCAAAGGCAAGACTTACAAAAACCCCAAAAAAAAAGTTATTTCGCTAAAACAATCAAAATCCCATCACACTAGTCTTTTAGTCAGTCTATCAAAGATATATAACCCCCACTCAGAGAGGAACTTGAAAATATCACAGCTTTTCAGGCCAAAAAGGAACACAGTTTCCTAACATTCAATAGTCTTTTAGTTCTTCAAAGGAAGACAGTTACCTAACAATCATTCCTGAAAAGAACATTATACTCCCAAGAAACAGCCAAATTTCTAACATAGATTTCATTTAGTACAGGAGCTCACACTCATGAATTTCAATCAGTGAGAGATCAACTGATACAAACTCAGTGACCTAAACTACTCAACCAGAGGCAGGTTCAAAACTAATAAGGCCTTAAACACATGTAACATTATCATCATTCAGTGACTCAGAGATAGAACATTGAAATCATTCAATCATACGAACGAGACATTTATCTCTCATGGTACACAAGAACAAACACTTCAATCAAAATGAACACCTTTTTCTCTTGATTTAATGCCCATTTCAATAGCCTTTCACTTATCCAAAGGAAGACAGTTACCTAACTATCGTCTTTGAAAAGGACCAGTATTGCACTCCCATAGAATAGCCAAATTTTAAACATAGATTTAGTCTGATACAGGAGCTCAAACCTATGACTCTCAATCATTGTGAGGTTAACTGATTCAAACTAGGTGACCTTAACTATTTGACCAGAGGCATTCCAAACCTGCAATAAAGGTCCAAGGTTGTGGAATTCCTACGTCCGACTTGTCCGGCACAGGATTTTTTGCCGGTGGGCAAGTGGATTTTTTTGCCCAAGTTGTCCGCGGACAAGTAGAAATTCAAGAAAAAAAGGAATGAATAATCTATGATAGTCCCACATAATCCTGCCGAGGACCCTCCCAATTTATTAGCAGTATTGGGAAAACCAATATTTTTATCTAAATTTAGCACAGATTCCCGCGATCTCGATACTACCAAAAATTCTAGCGTGACTTTTGCATGAGAATCCAAACCTAAAATTAGGAATCTGTGATTTATTTTCAAAATGAAAATGCAAAATGCAACATGATAGCAAGTATGACAAAAAACATGCCTGGAAATTTCAAGACACTTGTTTAGCTGGCTTCACATTTTTGAAACTGTTATAGTCACTATTAGGGATCGGCGTTCTGTTTTACTTCCCGTATATTCTCCCAACCATGCAGAAACGACTTGGGGCTTGTACAGACAACAAATTATTGAGAACTTTACTAGAAAAGATGTATACGCTAACAGAATACTGACATGTCCTGTATGTCCACTTCAGATGTCTAAACCGGGTCCTTAATTGTTTAACTATGGTTTTAATGTTGAAATCTGGACAAGTGAATTTGGCCTCCGACTAGTGAATTTTTACATCTCACTCGTCCGTGGACAAGTGAAAAAATATAGGATTTCCACACCCCTGAGGTCATAAACACACGTAACATTATCATAATTCAGTGCCTCAGAGATAGAATCTTGAAATCATTCAATCATACGAACGAGACATTTATCTCATCACAGTACACAAGAACAAAACACTACTCAATCAAAGTGAACACCCTTTTCTTTTGATTTGATGCCCATTTCAATAGTCTTTCAGTTCTTCAAAGGCAGAGTCACCTTACAATCATTTCTGAAAAGGATCAGTATAAGGCTCCCAAAGAACAGCCAAATATCAAACTCAAGACTCAATCATCCAGAGGTCAACTGATTCAAACTCAAGTGACCTAAATTACATGGCCAGAGGCAGGTCCAAACCTAATCAAATACAACAAGCAAGGTCTTAAACACATGTAACAATATCATAATTCAGTGACTCAGAGATAGAGTATTGAAATCATTCAATCATACGAACGAGACATTTATCTCATCATGGTACACAAGAACAAACACTTCAATCAATTACTAAGCCAGTGTAGTGTAAATAGGGTCATTTCTGCTTCAATGGCAAAAAATTTGCGATTTGTGAGCAAACAGACTTGTTAGTGAAAGGAAAATTCTCTATTAGTAAATCTATGTGACAGTAATCTTTTGGGAGATTAATAAATTAGGAAAGTGATAGATTCGGAAAAAATAGAGAAAATAAAATCAACGCAAATATTATCTAATATACAGTATTAAAGATTCAGTGACTCAGAGATAGAATTTTGAAATCATTCGATCATACGAACGAGACATTTATCTCATCATTGTACACAAGAACAAACACAACTGCGCACAACACGAAGCAAGCATTTACCTACACAAAATTCATCATATTGAAATGTAAATTGGACATAACAAACTATTTAGTTTTTGTCGCTTTGTTTCAGCTACATTATAGAGGAAAGATTGATTCCTGTCCACCTAATTACTGTTCCTGGTAAGGACCAATACTGGACTCCCATCCTTGTTAAGAAATTGCCAACTTTCTCACAATCATTTACTCAGGTTGGTACCTGGACTAAAACCCATCACCCTAAGCAAGCTTTAAGATAAAGTGGTTTGAAGTCATTGGTCAATCTTAACAACTCTACCACAGAGATGAGAAAGGGAAGAAACAGTACTGATGTTTTCTATGGGTGATTATGATACAAAATGTGATTCAAACCTATGTCCCAAGTAAGAAGACATCTGGCACTGGAACATAATTTTGTCAAATCTTCAGGAATATCCAAGGAAGGCTACTCTTCCAATAACAAGTGAGTAAGCTAGCACAGTTTCACCAGTTAAATTGAGTAAGTTTGACAAAAGGCATACAAGACAAAACCAGTGACGCAACATTGCCAAGTAACAAACTATATGGTACTTACAGCATGATTATAGCTCACTGCTATATGTACAGGACAGTATGATGACCTGCTTGGTCTATCTACACCACCTGGTCCCCATTTCTGCTGTCCCACATCTCCTTGCTTTTCTGAAGCTGTAAGTAACAAAACATTTTTGAAACAAAACTTATGCAAAGCGTCTTTCATTAACACAACATTTAATTATGTTGTTCTTTGTATTTCAAGGATTATCCTGAATTCTAAATTGTTCATCCACTGCTCAGCAAATATACCGGTCATTGCAAGTAACGCTGGACTAGTAATCCAAACCTGCAGTTCGAATCTCGGCAGTGGCAGTGGATTTCTGATGGCACCCTTCAGTCCCTTTAAATTATTTAAAACCACACCCAGTTTTCAGGTGTGTCTATGTAAGAAATACTAAATTAACACTTTTAGTGACATACTCACCTTCCTTTGCTTTCTTGAGCAATATGTCTACATTCCTGGGTCTACCGGCAGAGCAAGCATAGTGTAGTGGTGTCATACCTCTGGTGTCAACTTCTAGAGGACTTGCACCTCTAAATTCACAAACAACACATTGTAAGAATAATTGGCATGACATAGTCCTAGCTTAACACATTGCAATTCAATCACTTAACTACAGTGGCTGCAGACCGCCTTTATAAAACCATCTCCACAAGTATTGGTAGCTGAAGGAATACATCCTTCTTTGAATTACTCTTTAGGGAAGAATGTAACTTTATTCCATCAAGAAAGGATGGGCGGACTGAACTTAAATAATTAAACAAGTGACAGGAAATTGTCGCAAAACCAGGTTTTCATTTTCCAGTCTGCTGGCCGAGCGCAAATGTATTCTTCTATATATAACATATGTGGAAAAAAAGCAAAGGGCCATAATTCAGGCAAAAATTATAAAAAAAAAAAAAAAGAAAAAAAAAAAAAATGTAGGAGGAGTTGCGCACAGAAGAATTACATATGTGAAAAAAAACAAAGGGCCATAATTCTGTCAAAAATGACCGAATCACAAAACCCCGACAATATGCGCCAAGGCACTTTATGACAATACTTCTGGGAAAGTTTGGTTGAGATCCGTTGAGAAATGTAGGAGGAGTTGCGCACAGAAGAAATTGTTTACGCCTGCCTGCCGACATGCCCCAATCTAATAACCAGGATTTTTCCTTCGGAAAACCTGGTTAACAATAAAATCTCAAATCTTTTTCAGAAATTTTACTAGGTACTAAAAGTTCAAATAAGAGTCTGTCAGTTGTAAAGACTTCAAGAAAACATGAGTTATTGAATCATTCAGGTGTCAGGTCAATACTTTAGTCATCAGCTGAATGCAGAACTGTTTTAACTTCAATAAGCTTACACAGAAACCAAGGCAGATAGCCCTTCTAATGTCACTTTTGCATTTACCTTTCTAACAAATATTCTAGAGGAGCAACACCATCACACACTGCAGCGAAATGTATGGGTCGCCTGTGTTCCCTGTCCTCCAGATTCATGTTAGGTTCTACAGTAAGCAGGCGCTTCAAGTATGCAATGTTCGGATTGATGGCTGCGCAATGTAGAGGCGTAATCTGAAACACACATAGCAAGTACTGTTAACATGCTAGACAGAATGTTCCATATTGCATGGCTGAAATAAGATTCAGTGTAATTTTGTTATACATGAATTTCTACAAAATTTATTTCAATTTAGAGATGGGTATAAAAACTGCTAATATTAAAGACTTAGTCTTTTGCACATTAAGGTCTTCTTTAGACAGGGCACACACTGGGCTGAAAAAAGTTGGAGCCACTTTTTTCGGAGTGAAAGGGAGGGGTATCCACTCCTGCGGCGCAGCGAAAATTTTTCACTTCTCTAAGGCAAATGGTGATATTCCAGCTATACTTAGGGGCCTTTGAAAGACAGCGTGTATACCTTTGAAGCAAGTTTTGTATTTTAAAATGTAGTCCTGTGTTGTTAATTTGCTAAAACCAATACAGGATAACATTTCAAATCCAATCCTTACTTTTAAAGACATACAAACTATTCTTTTTTTAAAGATGTTGCCTGGTTAATGAAAGCTTGTATACCTTGAAAGCAAAAGTGTATTTTAAAATGTTGTCCTATGTTGGTAAGTTTCCTTCTATTGAAATTAACATTAAATCAGTCTTCGAAATTAGCGGTGGTCCGCTGGCCCGAGGCCACTAGATTTTCTTATTGGCCAGTAAAAACTGCAAGAGCACAAGTCCGACTGGCTTGTGGATTTTCAGGGAACTTTGCTGACTGGATAAGTCTTGTATTTTCATAAAAACGTACATAATTGATGTCACATAAACCAGGAAATTATTCTTTTTATTTTTTCCTAGCGTCACAAGTCTCGCAATCAAACACAGTTGTCTATTGGCTAACATATGAAAGTAGATGGAGCGTGGTTACAAATCTCGGCGATTCGCCCAGTCAAAACTTCGATTGTCGTCTGTTGGCTAACATATGAAAGAAGGCGGAGCTAATTAGCTCACTAACCTGTAAACTCACATGCATCGTCGTCCTGCGTTATCAAAGGTGTTACATGTAATTGATAAACAATCATAAAACTGAAAATAGTAGACCTGGCAATTTTAAAGACGGAGTTTGTAACACGGATAATGAGCAAACGTCTCTGACACGACTCTGTGTATTGTAATTCACAGACTGCCGGAAACATTAAAACACTGACTGAGTTGTGAATGCAAAAAGTATTTATCAATTAACATTTCCAATTGTTCTGTATTTAAATCAAAACGTTCTGTTTAAACTCTTCTGGGGGCGTTGGTCATATGGGAAACCGGTACCAACGATAAAACCCTAATATACCATACCATTTTAAAGAAAATCGCGGCGTTGCAGCGTGTCCGTTTTTTAGTCATTACTTGTTTCCATCAACTGTCAAAGCCAACGTTTTTCCAGTAACAATTTTCTACTATTTATTTTAATGAATAACCTTTGCCGAAATATTTACTGCAACCTCTTTTATTCATAAAGATAAAGCCGCAGGTGTTACGAGATCAAAGAACAAACGCCTGCATTGTACATGTGAGTTTTGTTTGATCTTAGTGAAGCGCGTGGCATCAAACAGACCGAGATATTTGACTGTTTGAGACATGAAAAAGTAATTCTAGAAAATAGTCTAATAATTTTGGATTATAGAAATAATAGTTTGGAATAGATACATTTGTAATGTCATGAGTAAGTTTTATTTTTGGTGATAAAATATATTGAACACGCTATACAAATGTACTCGAGGTGCAAATATTTTTGAATATCACATGCATACAACTCAAAAACATCTTGACGTGTAGACACATTTCTACCGGATATAATAAATTTGATATTTATGTCACATAAACCAGTTCATTTAGACCTGGTAAAATCACTGTTAAAGTCCCGAAAAAATTACTTGACATTCAGGTCTCTTTAGACAGGGCACGGGCTGAAAAATATGTGACCAAACGGGTACAACGGAGCTTTTGAGCTGATGTAGGCTAGGAAAGAAGATAATTCTAAGAGTATTCAGAATATACAATATATGACCTGAACCCTATGACCTGTGGCTAAAGCCTAAAAATTCTCACATTGACTGTTGAAAATTTGATTTGGACCCTTCAACATTTAGGCTGAAGTGTCAAATGCTTTTGAGTTTCAAAGTCTACTGAACTACCCTTATTATTTTGCCTGGCCAGTGAAAATGCTTGTATACCTTGAGCCAGTAACATTCAGGCAGTGCTGGCCCGAATGGCTTATGGATTTCATATCCAAAAATCATACACTGTTAAATTGTCCAAGATTGCCTCACTTAAACCATTTCTCAGTGAAGTCTTAATAATGTTTTGTAAACTGATGTTAACAGATTTGATAAGACGGCGGCGACAATGTTTACAAAATCATCAAACCGTTCATTAGTTCGTTTATTAATTGAATGATTCTCCGAAATTAAAGGCATCAAACATCTAATCAACCTTAATTACAAGTTGTAAGGAATCACGTATGAGGGCGACGTGGGTGAAATAGTCGCTGAATCCGAAAGCGAAAGCAAAGTCGCTCTATTTTTCATAAACACTTTTTTGTTTGTAATTGTGCTTATTGGGTCCACAATCCTCTAAAGAGGCTATCATCAGTATGACCCACTTTTCATAAACACTGACAACGTTTTCAAGTGTCAATCTCAATACCGCACCGCCTACTCGCTACCATTTGTTATATTTGCTTTCATTGGTCAATAAAAAACTTTTAGCCAATCAAAAGCCGCGAGACAACACAGCGATTTAAAGGTTGACATGTGCGTTTTGACATGTGTAATGTTTATATTGTCAATTTCATGGTTGAGTAAACATCGATTATTAAACGGTTTATTTAGTTGCTAATTGATTGCAAATTGCATTTCTCGCGTGTCAAGATGTTTATAGAACACAGACTGGGTATTCGTATTGATTTTTGCAATCTCGAATCAAGAGAGGTTACGATTTAGAACAAATACGGCGGTCTAAAATTAGGAGATTTTTTTCATTTTCGCCACTCACGATTTTTCTTCGCCACTTTGATCGAAGTTTCGCCAAATGGCTCGAGTGGCGAACGACAGCGTGGGCCCTGCTTTAGATGTCAGACATATGACATACTACTTACTGATTTATTGTCCCAGGGTTTCTTTTTCACAGAGGCTGCCAGTATGGTTTGTCTTAATTCTTCCTTATCAAACAGAAGTACCTGTAAAGCATCAACATAAACATATTCAGTACCAGCAACAGTACACCACTTTTCTTTTAACACCAGTGTGAACAGTAGTTCTGGCCTTTTCACATGTTTCAGGCAGGTTGTTTACCGAAACATTGCTTCATGGAAGGACCAGACCTAGACCCCCTCTCTTCATAAGAAACTGCCAATTTTCTTAGTAATACACAGAACGAAGTGGGCAGTAGAGCTTGGAACCACAACAATTAACCGGTCTAAGGTTAAGAGATCTTAAGTCAGATACCTTAGCCAGAGACGTCTTGTATTCAGTAATTTGAAGCCCCGTGAATGGTTTACAATTAAAGAAACAAATTCCTAGAATAAATTTTAGAGTGCCACCAGAGAGGAACAGATCACAAGTGTAACACTCTACCAATAACTTGGCCTAGCAGCCCCTTTGTTCTTTGAATGCAGAGATTTACTAAAATATTGGAAGTATGTATAGTAGAAGTATTAAAGAAAGAAAAAATGTCTTACATCTTTATGAAGATATCCAAATCCAGTGAAACTATCCTTCAGTGCCTCCTCTACAAGGTAACCAGCCAACTTTCTGTTGCCACATAACACTGCTTGGTATACATTGCTGACAGCTCGTTGCATCTGACAAATGCAGAAATAACTTATTTAAGACTGTACTTTCTGTTTCAGTCAGTTAAAAAATCTTGGGGTAGAATGTCTGTTTCAACAGTATTTCACTGATGTTGTTGCAGACAGCTGACAAAACGATCATTCCTGTGAATGATCAGGATATTAGACTCTGTGAGAAACTGAAATTCCAGTCCGATCAGCAGCAGGGCTCCAACCACCAACTGTCCGTCTGTGAGAGGTTAAAAGACTTCAAGTGACTTTAACCACTCAACCATACTAAATGGGTTTGTAACAACTGTGAAGATTGCAAAAACACCCATGGACAAGTCTCCTGCATATCTTTACTATAACTAGATGGGTGTTCAGTAGAACACTTGTGTCACTCTCTTACACTTGTCAGAATAACCAATAATTTTGTGACAAAATCTATGTACAATAAGGGGCATAACTCTGTCAAGTATGACCTTGACCAACACAATTTGGTGGCATCATGACCCTTATGTCATAAGCAATGTAATTTGAAAATTTAATGAAGAAATCTTAAGAAATGGCAAAGTTATCGCCAACATTAAGTTTTTCATGACAAAATCCAAGTACAAAAAAATGTGCAACTGTCAAATATGACCTTGTCCTACAAAATTTGGCAGCATCATGACCCTTTTGACAAGAGCAATACAATTTGAAAGTTTGATAAAGAAATCTTAAGAAATGGCAAAGTTACAGCAAAAATCTAAGTATAAATAGGGGCATAACTCTGTCAAATATGACCTTGACCTACACAATTTGGTGGCATCACGACCCCTATGTCATACGTAATGCAATTTAAATATTAGATGAAGAAATCTTAAGAAATGGCAAAGTTATAGCCAATGTCCAGTTTTCGTGACAAAATCTAAGTACAAAAAGGGGCATAACTCTGTCAAATATGACCTTGACCTACAAAATTTGGGGGGCATCATGACCCTTTTGTCATAAGCAATACAATTGTAAAGTTTGATGAAGAAATCTTAAGAAATGGCAAAGTCATAGCCAACGTTAAGTTTGTGTGACGGATGGACAAAGCGATCCCTATGTATCCCTTTTTCTCCGAAAGGGCGACACAAACATTACTCTCTGGAGTGGCATTACTTAAGTACATACTAATAAACACTACTATATGTTAAAGAAGTAAGCTTATACCATAAATTGATTTGTCTGGTTTGGCAAAGCATTTGCAAGAACATTCAGTGTGTCTTTGCTAACACCGAGCTTCAGTGCATCCTCCATATAATCTGCCATGTCATGGTATTCTTTGTTCTGATCCTGTAATGTATGCCAGAAAAAAAATGGTAAAACACATCTTTACAAACTTATGCACCACTAAACTCCTAAAATGGTCTTTCAATACCCAAATTTCTGTTATACAAGAAAAGCCATTATCAAAACTTAAAATTAGGCATTTTCCTTGAACAAAAACTCTGTCTATGCACTTTGAAATGCCTTGTTAAAAGATTAACCTTACATGTGTTGATTATAAACAGCAGTACAAAGATATTTTACAACAAATCCTACCATGACAAAGGCATCATTTCCCTGTTTGCTGCCTCGACTCTGAGATAGTTCACGTACAGCACGCAGACCTCCGAGAGACATCGGGTTGTAACTAAAATCAAACCAGAATTCTGTCCTTTATTTACTCATTCAAAGATAATTCTTACGTTAAACTTTATAATATCAATTAAACAGAAGTATCACAAAAGTTTATGTTCACAAGACACACTTGTAAAAGTTGTTTATTGTTACACAACTGCCACTTTTGTTTACTCTTTTAAGATACTTTTATTCTGTAGATTTTAAAACTCCAGTTCATGACACTGTCATTCCCTAAAACTACCTTTCATTTTGCCAGCCCTTTATGTTACAGTACATATATCTAAGTTTGTAAACCTTGGCACACTTACCTCCCTTTATCACTGCTCTGTATAAGCACCGACTGTGGAGTACCGTTCTTGATTCTTTCATTATTTTCGCCAAAGAAATCTTTCACAAGGACTTTTATAGCTTCATGATCACCTTTCTCCAGGGCGTAATGCAGAGCATTCTTACTCACTTCTATTGATCGCATCTCATCAAGCTGTAAAGAATTTGTTATGGGTGATATTATGTAGTGGAACAGCAGTAAATCATGTTGATACACATCAAGCATGAAAATATGTACAGTGACATAGAATTAGTCCTTCATTTGTTATCTCAAAATACAAAATGTATACTTTCATTGATACTTTTTATCAATTATTTACCTTAATATGAAGAATAAATGATAAAAATGAAGTAGAATGTCACTTAATAGCAGACTGAAGGAATTCTAAGGGTACTCAGAAGCTCAGTATGTCACCCAATAATTCTTCTTGACTTAAACTTCCTTTTTCTTTCTCCTCAACTAAGAGGTTTTTACTCTTGACTTAACAAGAGTTTTGTACTGTAACCAGTTTTCCAGATCATCATTCCTGCAATGAATCAGTACTAAACTCCAATCCTTAAGAAACTGCCAAGGAGGGCTTGAATCTGTGACCCTCAGCCCCATGAGAAGATTAGTGATTAAAAGTCAAAACCTTGAACCACTCAACCATAGAGGTATGTCGTCACTTTCCTACCAACAAATGCTTCCATATACTTTCAATTATATGTGTCACTGAAGCCGAAGTAACCCTGGGGCAAACTTGAAAAGCAGGTTTGTACACTGCTTATATTTTCATCTGGCAATACCACATGTTCTTCTACAACACAGTATAAAGAAATACATAGTGAAAATCGGACACAAATTACCTTGTAGACATTTTCTTTGTCATCAATGAGCGACTGTAGAAGCTTTTTATCATTCAAAAGCACAGCACGTATAGCAAGCTTTCCTTGATTCGACTTCGATACAAATTCTGTCTTTTCTCTGAAAAAGAAAAAAATCATCAACCTTATTGGTTTTACAAATACAATGTTTTTATTAAAATACCAAATACTTAGTAATTTTCATCTAACAACACTTGATATACTGGGTAGACATTCTTTATTGCAAACTCAAAGGTTACAGCTAGAGGGATATACTAAATCTAGTTAGACAATTATTGCTCACTATCTTGCGAAAATACAAATACATGTACTGTAATTAGTAATCTAGTTATGTATATTAACTCTTCAATGAAGAAGAGGGACATATTCATGTCTAACAGTATTTTTAATATTCTAATACATATACAATTATTTGTGACAAGTGTCTACTTTAAATGTCATTTTGTTTTGTATTATTGTATATTGGCCGGAGTCCTTATTATGCAATTGACTTAGAAACTTGAAATGGGCATGGAGATAACCTACCGCTGGAAATAAGAAACTGTGACCTACATTATAATAACATTCCATCTGTTAATTTTCAAGATTCTTTAGACAGCTAATGCAAATTACATAACATTCCCATCCTTGATAGGATAAAAATGCAAACAACATAACACAACATTTGGTTCTAACAGGTGGAAATTTCTGACAGCACTGCTACTGGTCTGTTATAATACTCTGTACTGTTCTTACTATTCCATGAATTTGGTTTGGTTTTTAGTTTGACAGCTGTTTTTCAACAGCATTTCAGTCATATACAGGCTGGCAGTGTACCTAACCATCTTTCCTGCGAAGGACCAATTATAGACCCCAATCCTCCATAAGAAACTGCCAATTTTCTCGCATAAAAATGTCATGGTTGTTAGCGGGGCTGAAACCCATGGCCCTCAATCTACGAGCGGTTCCATAACTTTAAGTTGTTATTATGAAGTATCAATCTTCATCTTCATCATCTTTGATAATGGCTAACCGTTGTAACTGACAATTATGGCCATGAGTGGGGGGTTAGAAAAAGTTAAAAGATTGCCAAATCCCCTAGGTTACTCAGTCCACCCAGAAGGTTTTTGGCAATGTGATAAAAAAAAGTGCAAAAAGCCTAGCTTAGCCTTGCAATACCTACAATAGTGCATATCTACTTACCTGGTTTCAAAGAAAGGATCTTTATCCAACACCTTGATCTTGGGGTTTGGTTTAAGATTTTTATCTGGACCTTTCTTCTGTTCTGTCTTTTCTTTCTTGATTGGTGATGCCTTTTTCCCTATATAAACAAATTAATGGGCATACTTATAGTAATTTACCTCTACAGAGCAAGTGAACAATTTCTATAAATTCTTCAAGAAACCTAAAAATTCTCTTCACTGATTATATGCAGTTCACTGGTTAAATGTGGGTTAATTTGACAAAACTTTAAATCTAGAGATAACTTCTACCAAGTCTCAACTATTTCACAACAAGAGATATACAAACCTTTGTCTGCTTTTGCTGGCTTTGTCTTTTTCTCTGAAATAATAGACAAAGTTTGCATTAAAAGTACTTCAAATTTAGATGCTACTCACCATATTGCTGGTACGTTTATCAGGGTTCTCGGAAACGCTTAAATCCGCGTATTTGTACGCATACTTTTCCCAAAAGGACGCTAAAAAAATCCGACAATGATTCCACGGGACGCATACAATTTCCGTGAGACGCGTGCCCCCGATTCATGACAATTTACAAGACACGATTTAACAGCTGACGAAAGGAATATCTGTGTACCCGTTTCGCGCGTAAACCAATAAACACGCGTGGTGTTTCCAACACTTGATTGACAGGTGTCGTGTGTAATTGTGTTTATGTAGACATGCGACATTGTATATATTGAATTAACATCATTTTATGCCTTATAAAGGAAAGGCCGAATACTATAATTGTGATAATTGGATTAAATCATGTTCAAGTTAGACGCGTGTTTGCGGCGGTGACCGAAAATTAGCGTGTTTGCACATTGATAACCTTTTGTTTTTCGAAACATTACAAATTAAAAAGACATGATCTTGCTCAATTTTTAATATCATTTTAACAATGAAAACATTTTGAGATATATACGATTGGTGTTTACACAGATTCAAAATACCTCTTAGACTAGCCCAACTAATGGTGCGCCAATACGACGGCCGCAGAAACAGATATCTATAAATATCAGTTTGTAAAATCGTCGGTCTTTCACTAGTTTCAGTCGACTCTTAGACTAGATAAAATAACTTTGGACAAAGTGGGCGTAAAGGAAATGTTCGACCGACGATTCTGAAAGTTCGGTGAAAAAAGGTAGAAATGTATGGAATGATTCTTGGTATGGGACATTTCCTTGAATTGAAAAAGTGACTCATAACGATAGTATAGCGATCTGCTCGTGGTGTAAAGAGTCGAAACACACGAGTGCTTATTAAATTTAAACATAAGAGTAATGAATCAGATTACTAAATAAGCACTTTCATTTTGCTATAAAAATATCAATATTTCGACTCTTGATACACTGGCATTGCTGGAAGCTTGTTATATATTTTGCATATTTTCATATTTCAAAACAATACAGTTGAAAAAAAAACCCACACTTTTGTTTCCTTGTGTTATCCTAGGCAATCATACAATTGCAATACTGTAATACATTCATGTAGAAGCCAATCTTCGGTTTGGGTCAGCGCGCTGTACTTAAAAACATGGGACTCCAAACATTTTCAGATGGGACTCCTATTTTTTATGACATAGGAGTCCTGGACTCCTACTTTCAAAATCCTACAGAGAACCCTGGTTTATGTCGTAAGAACTTTTTCTGTCATAGCAATCTTTTTCTAATCACCCTTAGCTTTGTTTGAACTGCACTATATATCACTTCTTTGACATTTTGTTCAATACAATGGATTTGCACATACAGTATGTACCATTAGTTGTTCAAAGCAATGCGTAATGAAAATTTGCTATAAACTGAACAGCCAACAATATAGATCAAAATCAGACTGCCGGATTGTGCAATCCTATCATAGTCTGCACTGGCAGCGAACGCGGAATCACTTGTTGCCAGAGGGGTAAAAGTTAAGTGGAACGGGATACTAATGAGGTAGCAGGTTGGAAGATGGCATACAAGATATTAAAAAAATATTTCAAACAAATTCTTAAGAACTAATACTTATCAACAAATACCAAAGCTGTATAAGTAAGGCTGGTAATCATTTGTGTAACTTACCGCTAGCCTTAGGTGTTGCTGCAGACTTCTTTGATTTAGACTTCTTTGGTGACTCTTCCTCCCAATCTGTAGTATTTTCAATACACATACATTAATTTAAAACAACTATAAATATTTATCTTTATAAAGCAGACAAAACTACAAGACATATTTTGGACATACTTTTAATTTGAACAAGACCAAACAATCACAGAACTAGACTTATATCCTCTTTCAAGAATCTGACAACATAAAGAGACAGCTAGTCAATAACAAATGGTAAGAATTACAACTGGAGACAACCAATAGGTTAAAATTGCCCATTGTTTTTTTGCTAAGCAAAATAACAATTTTATCTGCAAATGCTAGCTGTTTTTATATGAAGCAAACTCTGTCAGGCCAATGCATAGCCAATTCCCTAATAGCTACCTAAAATCAAATTTTGCAATTGAATACATCTTGTCCAGAAAATAGCCTCTGAATTTGAAAATGCTTAAAATATTACATTTGAACTTAAAATGTCTTAACTTTTCCAAGCTAGTACCAACAACAAGATGGAAGATGATAACCATCTCATAACTGTCTAGTAGAAATATTATAAGGAACTATACCTTCATCATTTTCTTCATCCTCAGACCCGGATGGGATAAGGACATGAAGATCTTCAATCGGCTCTCCCCTCTCTTTCTTTAGTGCTCTATGAAGGATCTCTTCCACACGGTTCTGCTCTTTTATTGGAAGCCTGTAAACAGTTAACTCAATGCAATGTCCATATCTTCATATACATGTAAGGTATCAAGCATATATTTTCTACAATTTCCAAAAATGAAAGATTTCATATGTAAAATAAAGCTTGATCTTTGTATGAAGTCACCTACACCAAGCAGCCACCTGACAAAGGCAACCAGTACTTATTATTTCAGACAACTATCCCAGCTACTTTTTGTATCCCAGCCTCCCAGTAATGGTTGCTAAGCTCAAGTTAATCTGAAATACAGGTAACATTTGCTCTCTTCAGATGAATTTACCTAACTTGCCTTACATTTAATCTATATGTTAAGACTTACCGGTATGTGTCCCTGGCCACTCTCTCCATCTTGACATTTGTAAGTATACAGTCAGCATCAGTAGAGTCGGCAAAGTCGAGTTTGTACACATCAGGTGGTTGGTTAAGGTCCAACCACTGAATTCTGAACTTCCTTGTGTTGCTGAAGACATTCTGTATTGTCTTACACAAGTAGAAAGACCCTGTAACATGAAAGCACATTTACAAATACACATACATTCCCCTCTTTCCAAATTGTGTTATATTTCTAGAGGGCCTGTGTCAAGGTACTCGTTAAAATCCTACAATGCACATTCTTCTTTGTGGCCTGCACATAACTGTTCTCACGAACTAAACATACAACCTACAGTATTCCCTTGGCATGTCTCAATAGGCTAAAAGTAGTGTCCACTACAGTGTGGAAGGTTGTGGGTTCAATCCCTGGCTGCGTCTAAGACTCTAACCAAAGACATGAAAAATGACACTGACAGCACCCTTGCCTTATTCTCAACATTACATAAAGACTGTGTCAGGCAGAAAAAGAGAAGCTTCCCATGTTTACATTCACAACTCTACTAAGCAGATACCTTTGACATGTTTGAAGAATCATTTCTTACAATTTTTAGTGATTTTATGCAATAATGCCTGTCACTGAAAAGCTTCAGTTAAACCATATATAATGCAAAAAGCCAAAAATCTAGCTCAATCTGCAAGTCTTACTGTTAGACCATACCTTCTTCTCCTCGTACTCCAAGAAAACTTCCTTTCTTATGCAACAGTTCTGCTTGATCCTTTTGCTTAGATGTTGATGGTATCGGAATAATCTCCTCAGCCGGAGATTGAAACTTCTGTACCGGAACCCTCTGACGTTTCAGTGGAGTCCTTTGCTCCACTTCTGCAGGAGCTGCTACTACCACTGCTTTACGTTTTCTCTGTAAAAAAATGTGTCAACATGTGATAAAACAAGCATTTTACAGTAAAAGTAAAAAACAACAAAATTTTATTATTCTGAAACTCAAGCATATTTAAAATGATGTCTTGTTACTCAGACTGTCTATGATAATTAAGCAAACAATACAGAGTTAGAATTTTATATCAGAACACCTATTTTGCTTAAATTTCTGCAGTCTTATAAAATCCATTTTACAGTACAAGTTTGTGCAGCTGAAGTGTTGCAGTTCACTTCTCATCACACATTTAAAACCTCAATTATCCACTGCTGAAATGCTATGGAAGATAGCAACCTCAAAAGTATGTACTGCTATGAAACTTATTAGGCCTAAAAAAAAAAATGTTGTGTTTCCGGTGGCCCGACCGACCCTATTTTTTAGCGCCCGACCCAAAGTTTTATCGATGTAAAAAAAGGGGCCCCCCCCCCCCCCAAAAAAAAACAAAAAAACCCCCCCCCCCCCCCCCCCCCCCCCCGGGTTTTAGTATTGCGAGTCGACAACGATGTCAGACACAGGCGATTCGTGTTTCAATTACGCATTAACGCCCCCGCCCGCAAATATGGCGGCACAACAAGCAGCCGAAGTGTCACTGCTGGCGATTTCATTAAAAAATGCGATCATAGTGTTGCAAAACGGAAATCAAATTACTGACCACAGCAAAACAGTTCAAGACATTTTTTATGACGTGCATGGTCATGTTAAGAGTGAGAATATTACAATTGAAGCCAGTTGTTCGGTAAGAATAAAAAATGAAAACGAAGTCGAGTCATGCCATTGGTAAAATTTATTTCAAAATATAAGATTGAAGTCACGTTTGGTAGTCTAACAATTTTAAATCATATCTACAATCGCTGATTGACAGGAAAAAAAAAAAAAAATTCCTACCTACCGACCCTACTTTTTTGGCCTTGCCACCGAAACCTCTTTTTTGGCCTTATCTATAATTGGTATATATATACACTGATAAATGGAAACACCAAAAAATTTCTTAAGTCATACATACTTTCGAGCTACTTCCAGGAGCAGACAGCTCAGACTTTTCTACAGTTTCCTTTGCCTTTTCTGGGCTACTTCTCTTCCCTCTGGATTCTGCAGGTTTTTCTGGACTTCCTCCCTCCTCCATGACTGTCTGTTATTCAACCAAAAAAAATAAAATATCTGACTTACGGTCATGGTATGCACTTTTATCTCAATTATAATGAATATGTATACAATAGAGTTATGTATCCTGTTTCACGGGCTGAATAGATTCTAAATTTTGATTGGTTGGCAGATATCACTTGACAGATGGCGGGAAACGTGTAAACAAGCCTTTAGCCAATAAAATTAAAGCCCACTAACTGGATATGTTGCCGCATGTTCAACAAAGTAAAGAGAAAAGATCAAAGCTGTAGGAATTATATATATAATTTATCGACTTTATTTTAAGTGCACAAATATACTGCTATGTTTGTATATGGTTGCATTTTTCAATTTTGGGAAATGAAGTTTGATCATGGCGAATCATGGGGGTACAGAATATTTACTGCGGATAATTGAACCGGATGTTTACACCCTAGGAAGGTGCGAAATCCTGATTTTGGATAAAAAAATGCAAGCTTTATGTGATATATCGCACATAAACAGAAAAACATTCACTGGTATATGCATTATGACAGTCTTCAGATATTTAGATTAAAAGTTATATTGAATTGTCCTTTATTTTGCCGTAATAAATGTTGCGATCAGGGAAGTGTCATACCTTGTGTTTTTCTTATAGTGTGTGTACATAACCCTATACTGGCTAGAGTCCTACAACCAGACACTTTTCAAACATATTTTGCGATAACTCTGACAATTTTTGTATCTAGCAATCAAAATTTTACCAATTAAAAGTTAGGCTCTTTTCTGAAACGAAAAGCTAACTTGTTAACTCATAAGACTAAATCAATCACATTTTTGAGGCCTGGCTGTTGGGTTACCAAATTGCTATATTTTATCGACCAACTGTACCATGTTGCCCTACAGGTAGGTTAAATCATATGAATAGTTTAAAAAGTCTTGGGAGGAAACGTCTTGGGAGGAACTGTCTTGGGGGGGAATAGTCTGACAACCAGTTTAGATTTGTTTGATTGTAATGTTACTTTTAAATTATGTTAACTGTATCAATCATTTGACACATTAATGAAATATCATGATAAAAGGTTTAACATGTGATCTTATTAGCTGGGCCTCACAGAAATACTGCGTATGTACAGTCTGTCACTTTCCACTTTTCTCCCTGACAATGTAAGCATGCTTTAAGGATCTTACAACAAGACCTTGACAGGTTACAGCTATGGGAAAGTAAATGGGACATGGAGTTCAACCCCTCTAAGTGTACGGTGCTAAATATCACCAAGTCAAAACACCCATTTAAGTCAGTATATTCACTCCATGGCCAAGTCCTAGAAAATGTCAATGATGCAAAGTACCTGGGTGTCACCTTCTCCTCTGATCTGAACTGGAACAAACATGTTAATCAGGTTACCTCTAAGGCTAGTAAGACCCTACAACTTTCTTAAAAGAAATATCCCTTCTAAAAATTCAAGCATAAGGGAATTTGCATACAAAACCCTGGTTAGACCCCAGCTTGAATATGCCAGTTCTGTCTGGTGTCCTTACACTCAGCAGAACATCCACAAAGTTGAAATGGTCCAGCGCAGAGCTGCGCGATGGGTTACTAAGGACTATTCTACATACAGCAGTGTCTCCCATATGTTAGATAAGTTAGGTTGGCGTTCCCTGGAAAATAGGAGATCTGATGCCAGACTCCTAATGTTTTACAAGATTGTGCATGGACTGGTTGCAGTGCCCATACCCGCTTATGTTCAGCCCTCCCTCCGTCTCACCCGACACTCACACCCTCTTTCTTTCAGGCAGATCCTTACTCCATGTAACTATTATAAATACTCTTTTTTTCCAGCAACTATAGTCCTCTGGAACTCACTGCCATCTGAACTTGTGCAGGTCCCTACCCTGGACCAATTTAGACAGGGAGTGACCACTCTTGCCCATCATGTTTAAAATGAAAATATTGTTTTTATCTGTTTTAGCTGTATATTTTCTCTTCTTAACTAACCCAAAATATATGGTAAGATTCCTGGTCAAAATAGTTACATTAAACTGTTATTGTTGCACTTTGTTGAAAGAAATCAAGTGTGTGTTTGATCAACACCATACAATTGTAAATATTAAAAAAATATTCACGCGTCTTAACAAGTGTCCGGTTTGATGGTCCCCAACAAGTAGTAAGATTAAGCCTGTGGATTTTGAATATTTGACAGAATTCAATTTAAATTTATAAGAATTCAGTCGATACTAATCCAATGTCACTGAATTCATTGTAAAGGACATTTCAAACATATCACAGAAGCGGCGCACAAATTGCACTTTCTTTTAGACAAATCTGACATTACAAATTTTCATATCTAGGTAATGTTTGTGGGTGGGGTAACAAAACAAATATGCAAAACAGCATATCCCTTATGATTTTCTCTTATTTTGCAAAATTATATAAGCCGATACATAAACAAAGGTATGGACTAACAAGATTCAATCTGGATGCAATAAGTTACGTTTCTGGAGAACGCATCTAAAGGATAAAGAGCGTGTAAAATTATGCCAATGTGCGATTTTGCCGGGTTTACATCGTCGCCATTATCCAAATGGCTGTTCCAGTTTACGTGAAAACTTAATCATAATAATCTGTCAAGGATTTAACAGAACTTTAGTGGTTGACAACAATAAGCGACGACTTTAATTTCATTCAAGGCATGTTGGGACACTAAGGGTTGAACTTAAAGACATAAACAATTCTATTTTTTAAACTAAATATCAGTAATTATTTAGTACATTCAAACAACAGAACAGCAGGCAAGGTCACATGTTTTCATTTTTAATCGGCGTCCCCTCCGCTCTTTTACGGATTCTCCCGATCAATGCCGAACATGCCTTGCACAAAATCAAAGTACTGAAAGTTCTGATAGACTTCATTATTTCAAATCTACAAGTGAGTTCTTGTTGAGCTCTTCGCGTATATCATTGCTTAGAGTGTTCTCTTGAGAGTCATATAATTGTGTCTAGTGATGCAAGGCGGTGTTAATCAGTGTTTTCTATACAGATCTAGATTCAACGTTTAACAAACTGCAATCCTGCAACAATACAATACAATACAATTTATTTTGAGTCAGTAAGAGTTACAAACAAATCAACATAAGCTCTCCAGGAGCTTTTATAACCGACTATCAACACATGTAAACAGGGTAACACATTAAGTAATGTAGCTGCACTTTGTGCCAAGTGAGCTAAAAAGTAAGTGAATAAAAAGTGAAGATAAAATTGGGGAAGCTCCCATCTTATGAAAAAGAAATAATTTAATAGAGCAAATAGTAACTAATGTGGGTTATTCTAAAGCAATAACGCGTACCACCGTGATAATGACGTGCTGAAATCAGATACATGTAGTTCTGCAAGAGAAAACAACTTTAATGAACAATTCAAAAAGGTATTTACACCAGTAGTCACACAATAAATTCCCTCCTCATCAAACAGGCGCCATTTCTATTAGCCAAAGTGGTGTAACCAAATTGCTTTCTAATGTTACACTTATCTTTATAACGTTCAAGTCTAGATACATCAATGGAAAAGAATTGGAAGGATGTAAAGATATATTTCCCATTCTGACAATCATTTTTTGATAACTCGTTTGTTCTAGGAAAAACTCCTTTAGATTGGAAACGTGCAAACGTTTGTCCTGTCTTTAAACAAGAGGATCTCGTTCACCAGTGCACTCACATAAGCACGTGACTTGTTGTTGAAATGAGTCAGTAATTACTTAGAAGTCACTGGTTGCTAGGGAAAATCACTGGTTGTTAAAGTCGTCAGTGGTTGTTAAAAGCCACCAAGTGCCAGGGGCAGTCAGTGGTTGCTGAGGAAATCGCTGGTCACTAGTTGAAGTCAGTGATTGCCAAATATATCAACTGTTCTAGTTGCTAAGGACTTAAATGGTTGCTAAGGAAGCCACTGGTGTACAAGAGAGTGCTAAAGATTTGAACAAAGTTTGTAGAGGTCAACTAGAAAATGCTTCAAACAAAATATCTAAGCTCTATGCCTTATGGTTTCGGAAAGTTTTTCCTATATACTCTAAGTAAAACAAGTGACCCCCTGACAATTTGAACAATTTTGATAGAGGTCCGCTAGGCAATGCTATAATGTCTAATCTCTGTACCTTGTGGTTTCTGAGAAGAAGATTTTTAAAGTTTTTATTGGCGCCGCCGATGACGGCGGCGGCCTCTTATGGAATAGTTTTTCCGGAAGTACATGGTAGGAGCGGTTATTAGAATGCGAAGAAAAATGGTTTTAACTGTATGCTAAAATAATACGAAATAGACATTAAAATATTGATTATACACATTTCCTTCATTAAAACGTAATTGTTTAATTGTAATGTTCCTTTTCATATCTTTTAAAAAAATACGAAAACGTAAAACAACTTCTCCATTATCGGTTTTGCAAAATTATAATATCAGCTTATTTTTTACCACGTGCTTTAAAGTCAGTCTCCGTGGTGTAGTGGGTTCAAATCCCGGTCAAACCCATTTTTTTAAAATAATTTTTCTTCCGTTTTTTTCAGCTTTAAAACCACCATGATTTTAAATGTTTTCTGCAAATATTCATAAAATTTTTCATTCAAATCAAACTAATAATGATTGCTTATCAAAAAGCTAATTTTAGCTATTTAACGCCACACATGTACATTACTTGAGAACGTATAAAAATTGAGAAGCATTAATTTTGATTAATTTTACAGATTAAACATGAGAATAAAAGTAATGCTACCTTCACACACACGGATTTGTCTTACGAATCCTTACGTATGGCACAAATTCGTAAAAGTACACGGATCATTACGATTTGGTCACTTTTATGAGTTATTACGATGTATTTACGGCAAAAATCTACGATTGCTTCCGAGTTACCACGGATAAATACGAGCAATACAAGCTTTTTATGGATTGCTACGAGTATGTTACGGAATGTTACGATTCATCTAAATAAAGCTTTTACGTGTAAATTACGACCTGTTAACGTGTTGTTACGAATAGTTGCGAGTTAGTTACAAGTATTTACGAGTCCATATGTTTTTTTTTGCAAAAAAGTATGCAATTCTCTATGTATCATTCGACAACTGACATCCAGGGAGGCAACATGGCATATGAGAGAAACAGATTGCAGTCAAATCAACGATTTCTGCAATTGCTCCTTGCACTAGCTCAGAGGGAAGAGGAAGATGTCCAACAGCAAATAGATAAACCTTACCTAAATCCTAAAGTATACGTATGTATTCGTAAAGTTATACGTATAGTGCTCGTAATAATTCTTAACAATCCGTAAAGCCATTGTAACACGACGTGAATGAAATCGTAAACATCACTTAAGCACTCGTTATAGTCCGTAAACAAACGTAAACTAACCGTAACAAATCGTAAAGCAAATTGTTTACGCGACAATTACGGATTCTTGCGAGTAGTTTACGGAGGGTTACATGTTGTTGCGACCGGTTTACGATACTGACGGATTGTTACAAGTTATTTACGAGTTATGTACGGAAATGTTATCCGTGGACATTCGCAAGAAAATTTTTGACATGTCAAAAAATTTGCCTCTACTTTCACGGATCCTCACGAGTGTTTGCGAGTTTTGACGAGTTATTAACGGATACCAACGAGTTATCTACGGATGCTTGCGATTGACTACGAGTTGGCGGTCCGTAAGGACTCGTAAGAAAAAACCGTGGGGGGTATAAAACAGGGGTGTTGCAGTATAACAAAATCGTTATACGTTTTTGTCAGGCTACATTGCGATATGCAAAAACCGTATAACTAATAAATGTTGAAATAGAAACTATATTCGGCGCCCTTTGATGCTTTGCATCAATGGCATTCTTGTTTTTATATGGAACTCTTTCAACAAAAGTCAATTCTAATAGAGCATCATGCAAGAAACATTCCTGCCAAGTTTTATCAACATTTCTCTAGTTGTTTCAGAGGAAATGTTATTTGTAGCAAACGTGGACGGACATCCAGCCATATTAAAAGCTCACCATGAGCACAAGGAGATAAACATGATGCCATAAATTCAGACCAATCTCATCGACATGTATTGGCTGTAAAAGCCTGGAACATGTCATTTCTTCTAATATTATATCTTATTTAGACGAAACTGATACTCTCTGTGACTTCAAACATTGTTTTAGGTCATTTTCTTTCCTGGAAACTATGCTTACCGGCTTCGTTAAAAAAAGTTGTCAAAACCAAACCATTCAAACAGATATTATGATTATAATAGATTGATAAAGTACTGTATAAACACCCACAGTATGAATTGAAATATTATGGTATAACACGTAATGTCGTTAACTGAATTTCTATCTTTCCTGAGGATATAACTCTGGTTGCCCACGGAAAGTAAAAAGCCCAAAAAAGGTACAAGTGGCCTCAGGTATTCGCCAGAGCAATGTCCTGGGTCCCGTCTCCTTCAACATTTATATTCATGATTTTGCAGATCAATCACGGGCCATTGGCATCTCTGGTATTTCGGCTGAACATCCGATTTGTAGAGTTCTCGCCATTTCAATATAGGCAGCCGTTGACCATTGTTGTAAAATTCGTTGCAAAACGAATAGCAAATAATAAGGTGTCTTATGAGACGGTTCGTAGATAGGAAAGGAAAAGTGATTATAGGGTATTCTATTGAAATGCAGCAATATCAGGTCGGCCGAAGACAGCAACGGTAGTTCTTTAAAGTGATGCTACATATACAGTGCGTGATATTGCACGCATCGTTTGTGTTTATACGATGCAAGTTACTGTTACAAAGAAATAGTACCTACACATGAAAACAACAGTCGCTGTATATGTTTATATAGAAGTTGTCAACTCGAATGTATGTATAGGTACATGATTAATTGTGTTCCTTTTTTACGATGTGGTAAAATAACTTCAGTCTTATTTCTTTATTAAATTCCACCACATTGTATGGTGCCGGAACCCGGGACTTTTCCAGGAAGCAAATGAATTTTACTTGTGTGATGTGCAAAATGTTGAAACGTTTTAAAAAGGTGTTTGGAGTTACTATGAAAACGGAGTAGCTGTAAATCGTGAATCATCTACAGACGGAAAAATGGCAAACATGAAGTCACTAAAGGCAGTGAGAACACGGTTAAGAAATATTCTGTTCAAAGAACTTGACTGTTACACATTAAATATCTAGGCTTTTTATATATTTATACACGGCCTTTTTTTTTTTTTCCCTACCTGCCTTTTGTTTCCATTGCGTGTGTTAAGATCACCTAGCGGGATTACTTTTATTTACACTGTCCTGTGACTTTGGAACAGGTGGGGGTAAGAGTGAGGTTGGGTGCGCACCAAAACCGGTTTAAGCCCCCAGTGGTGTTTTTGCCACTGACCGTTCCAAGGCCAGGTGCCCCACTGTGTTCCTTATTGTTCTTTTGTCCTCGTGTGTTTGCTTTGTATGCTTGTGTGTGTTGGTAGTGTATGTTTGTGTGTGTACTATTGTGTGTGTGTGTGTGTGTGTGTGTGTGTGTGTGTGTGTGTGTGTGTGTGTGTGTGTGTGTGTGTTGGTGGTGTGCCTTCTGGGTGCTGTGAGGCTCGTTTGGGGAGGCGCTTTTGGTCGTGGCATTCCCTTTTTGATTTTTTTTTTTAAACCTTGTGGTTTTGGAGAAGATTTTTAAAGGTTTTCCTATATATGTCTTTGTAAAACAAGTGACCCCTTGGGCGGGGCCAATATTGACCCTAGTGACATGATTTGAACAAACTTGGTCCACTATATTAAATATCTTAGCTTTAGGCCTTGTGGTTTTGGAGAAGAAGATCTTTTAAGTTTATCCTATAGAAACCTATGTAAAATCAAGTGACACAATTTTAACACAGGGGTCATGATTTGAGCAATTCTGGTAGAGGTCCACTAGGCAATGCTACATGCCAAATATCTTAGCTTTAGGCCTAGTGGTTTCAGAGAAGAAGATTTTTAAAGTTTTGCCTATTTGTTGCCATAGCAAACAGAGTTCTGCATGGAATGAAATGTTTTGAACACTTTGGTAGAGCTTTATGCAAGGCACAACCCTGCCAAGTTTCCTCAACAGTGGCCCAGTGGTTTCAGAGAAGATGTCGTTTGCAAGCAAAATATTGATGGACGACGGACGACTGACAACCATCCGTCGCAAAAGCTCACCCTGGCATAGTCAGGTGAGTTAAAAATTGACAGATGCTGTAGGTGATACTGACGATGAATTTGTTTTAAAGATTGAATTAGAACAAGTTGTTGAAACATTTGATTCAATGGCTAAAGTAGAAACAAATGAAGAGGAGCAGAAAAATTGGTCATCTGCAACAACATATGCATGATCTTTTGTTTGCTCAAATGCAGCATCAAAAGGAGTTAGCTTAACGACAAAAGGAGAAAGAAATTATCTAAGTTGGCTCAATTCCGTGATGCATTCAAATATACGGTGCATAAAAACGCGAAGTTGTCAAACATTCAAAAATTTAACTACGTGCAGTCGGAGGAAGTAGGAGAAACAAAGCAATCGATAGCTGGTCTAGCATTGTCAAACGATAACTATGACACTGCAGTTGATATCTTGAAAATGAGATTCGGTAACAAGCAAGAAGTAGTCAATCTACACTACAGTAAATTAATAAACATACCAGCTTCGAATTCGAAGGTAGAGAGCTTACGAACATTTCTTGATGACGCTGAAGCGCATTTGCGAAGTTTAGACGTATTTAAAGAAAACGTTATATAGCAAGTGTCCATATCCATAATTCGATCGAAGCTCCCAGTTGAAGTGCTAAAATAACTTGAAATTAGTAACGGAGCAAATAATGAGTGGACAGTGCAGAGATCGATTACAAGACTACATAGTGGCTTGTGCAAGGGCTAAAAAGAAGAAACCGTCTTAAAATCATGATAACAAGGAAAGGAGTCAAGAACCGCGAACAACTCTGAAGACTAACAACATGTTCAAGATAGACGAGCTCCGCTCAGCGAAGTCTTTTGTGGTGCAAAGGAGGAAGACCACAGACTATTACAGCGTGAAATGTCGATATTGTGGTGAAAATCATTGTAGTGATGAATGTTTGAAATACAAAACGATTGAACAGAGAAAACAAAAGCTTAAAAGATCGTGTTACAAGAGTTTGAAAGGAGGGCATAAATCAAATGAATGTAACGGAAAAATGTATGTGTATATGGTGGTGAGTTTAATGTCAACCACAGAAGTTTGTGCCCAACCAAGTTTGAAAGGAAAACAACAGCTCATTTGATTGAAGAAATTAGTGCGCATGCAGAGCAAGCACAAGGACAAACAGTTGTTTCATCTGACGAGATGGTATTGATACAAACTGCAAGAACTCAGCTAAAAAAATCAAGGAATTCAACGTGTGATTTCTGTTCGACTCCTCTTAGACTCTCTCACAGAGATCGTACTATACCAAAGATCTTGCTTCAAAACTAAGGCTTAAAGGCGAGGGAGAAGAAGAACTTAAGTTAGTGACATTTGGAAGTGAAGATACAAAGGTTATAAAAACAATGTTTACGACGCTGGAAGTGAAGTTAAACAATGGAAGATAATGAAAGTTACCGCAAATATTGTCCCAACAATTAGTGGTTCCATTTAGAGAAACCCGGTCAACAAACGACTGTTCGAGAGAATCGAGCACTTAGTCAACAGTGTGTATCTGGCTGATACAATACCAACACGGAAAGAGTCCTCGGCAGTAGAATTTCTCATAGGTGACTATTATTACTAAGATTTAATTCTTTCGCAAAGAATTCTATTAGAACCAGGATTGTATTTGTTGAGTTCAAAGTTTGGATTGGGAGTTTGGAATGCATGCATGCTAATGCTATAGGAAAGGAAGAAAGCAGTATGTTAATTCTCACACATGGATCTAATTTGACTAGGAATAACGTGTTTACAAGTGTTGATTTAGTCATTAAAAAGCAACCATATCTTGAAGACTTCTGGAATACTGAAGCAATCGGTATAACAGAAAATCATACCAGATCATACGATGAAATTGCCATTCAGAAGTTCAGAGACACCCTGAAGTTTGAAGAAGGTCGTTATCAAGTTACGTGGCCTTGACGCGAAGACTACTTTGACTTGCCGGTGAACAGGCAGTTAGCTCTTGGAAGCTTAACTGATGGAAAAATGCAATGCTGTGATAAAAGATCATCTAGATAAGGGAATAGTTGAAAAGGTCAATTCAAGTGTTCATGGCGGTATAAAACATTACATACCCCATCATGCTGTCGTAACTCAAAAAAAAAACAAAACAACGAACCAAACTCCGAGTCGTGTACGATGCTTCGGCGGTATCCAAGAAAGGTAACAATATCTTGAACGAGTGTTTGTACAGAGGACCAGTTGGAATGAGGAAAGTTGACGCGTTTCCGTATACACAAGATAGCTATTGTGTCCGATATAGAAAAAGCCTTCTAACAAATAGGCTTACAACCTGACCAAAGTGACGTTTCCAGGTTTCTTTGGGTCAGAGATAATAGAAACCCGTCTGTTGCTCCGGACAACGTGCAATAATAAAGATTCCGTCGTGTACCTTTTGGGGGGTAATATCCAGTCCAATCAATTTAGGAGCTGCTGTACATTGTAATTTGGATACATTCAATTCGAATTAACCTCAAAGTGAAGAATGAGATCTATTTGGCTGATCTGATCTTAGGTAAAAATACCGTGAGTGAAGCTATTGATAACGGAACAAAGTCAGTGCAGCATCAATGGACTTAAGAGACTGTATAAGCAACAGCGAAAAACGGAACGCACACATTCCAATTTAAGACAGAGCTGAGTTGGATTCAATGTCAGTATTAGGGCTTTGTAGGGACCCAAATCGGGACGTCATTTTTTTTAAACAATCTGATAACAATACAAATGTTGAAGAGATAACGAAACGCTACAGAACACTAGAATTGCCTCACAGTTCGATCCCCTTGGGTTATTTTCACCAGTCACTTTGAATGGATAACTGTTGATTCAGTAGTTATAGATAAAAGGGCTTGACTGGTACGATAAAATACCAGATGAAGATCAGTATATTAAATGGGAGAAAATTAGAGAGGAGCTTCGAAGCTCCACAATTGTGTCGTTAAAAGATGTGTGGCAATAAATAGCGATTATGGAGATGTGCGACACAGTCTTGTATGCTTTTGTGATGCATCAGAAAAGGCGTTTGCTACAGCAGTGTACTTGCGTCAAACTTGTGATTAAGAGTCGAAATTTGATTTGATCTTCGCCAAATCAAGACTTGCTTCAATCAAAAGTATGACGATTGCCAGGCTCGAACAATATGGCTGTGTATATTGGTGTGAGGAGTTTAAAATACGTACGTGAACATCTACGTCGCAATATTGAGGATACCTATTGATTCACAGATTCCCAATGTGCTACACAGTGCCTGCTAAAAAAGAAAGATTTACTTGTGTTTGTGAGGAACAGAGTTCGTAAAATATATCAGTGTACGCCATATAAGAAGTGAAGAATATCCAGCTGAACAAACGTGGAAAAGCCAATGATAAATTATTTTCAGTTGAATGGGCCGGATTGGTTATGCAATAACAAAGAATCTTTTCCAATCGAAGAGCAACAAGTGAAAATTGGAAACTGTGTATCGTATTCACAGTAGTTTGGAAAAAAATGTAGATCAATTGAAAAAGGCGTTTCACGCACAATATATGTGCGACAAAGGAACAAATGTTGATAGGAATTCATGTGAGTCTGATATTCGTGATTCAAATAAAGCAACGAAGCCTCGTGGCGGCCAAAGAATTGTATTACATGTTTGTAAATAGGATAGTGGTTGCGAAGCACCATTTGCTTGTGATGGCAATTCTTTTTCATCCACGACTTAACAAGTACGTGTTACAACCTTTGCAATACACTTTGTGAGAAGATTAAAATAACCTGATATACACAGATGTAAAGCTCCGTCAACAGCTGAACTTCAAGAAGTTGAAAATATGTCGTTTAAGTTCATACATAAGTACTATTGCACCAATAACGAACAAAAAAACAAATTACATTCAACGACAGCTTAACTTTTATTTGGACGAACATCGTATTTTGCGTTGTCCGGGAAGGCTGCAGAATGCAGACTTACTGAAGGTCCGAAAAAGCCCAATTCTCCACTATCTAATTCAAGAGTCCTTGAGTCTCCTCCTTTTACAAGAACTGGGTTATATTACTTCTCTGGACCTCTGTAGATAATGTCATTTGACGGAGAAAACAAAAAGCTTTGGGTATGTTTATTCACATGTCTAGTGACTCGTGGTGTTCATCTTGAATTGATTCAAGACATGTCAGCGGAATAATTTATTTATGCCTTGCAAAGATTTGTGTCTGTTAGAGGAACACCAGTTCAGATGCATTCGGACAATGTATCACAATTTAAAACCGCAGGTAGTGCTCTGGACTCGATATGCAGAGGTGTTATCAGACGTGATGACGTCCTTTACTTTGCGCCAAACAAGAAAATCAGACGGACTTTCATAGTTGAGCTCGGGAGGGGGAGGGCGGGGCAAGGGGAGGCTGGTCCATGAAAGACTTATCAGCGTAGTTAAACGGTCCTTCAGAAAGACGTTAGAAACGTAAGTTATTAATGCTTATACAACCACAAACGTTGTTGAGAGAAAAAGAAGCAATTATCAGTACCGCCGTTAGTGTACGTCGGGATGACATTAATTCAAGCATTACACTAACGCTCAATCATTTCCTGCCGCTGAATCCTAGAATCAAAACAGCTGATGTTGATGATGACGCTGACGATCCAAATTACACAGCCATTGAGAATTCCTCCGATAAATTAATGAAAATGTGGCGCAAAAAAACAAAAATAATATCAAACAGGGAATGCCACGTACCAAAAACGCAGCCTCCCCAAAACGAGCCCCACATCACCCAGAAGTGCACCCACCAACACACACACACACACACACACACACACACACACACACACACACACACGACACACACACAATCATGTACACACACATATACACTACCAACACACACTAGCATACAAAGCAAACACACGAGGACAAAACGAACAATTAAAGGAACACAGTGGGGCACCGCCTTGGAACGGTCAGTGGCAAAAACACCACTGGGGAGCTTAAACCGGTTTATGGTGCGCACCCAACCTCACTCTTACCCCCACCATGTTCCAAAGTCACAGGACAGTGTAAATAAAAGTAATCCCTGCTAGGTGAATCTCTAACACACGCAATGGAAACAAAAGGCATGGTATGTAAAACACAAAAATGCTCGTGTATAAATATATAAAAAGCAAACCTTGAGAACCAAAAAACGTATGTACTCAATGCCTTTGCAGAAGGCAGAGCACCAAGAGAAACACCCTTAAGGGCCCGACGAAACAGGCCAGAGGACAGAAATCAAAACAGTTTCGTCCCAGTGGGATTTAAAAACTGCCCATCACAGAGTCCTCCCCCTCTTCCGTCAGACACAATCAAAGAGGGAAGCATAGCGTCCAACTGTAAACGGGTTGAACACCAAACATGCGGTGTGTCTCAAAACAGTTGGGTCGTAACCTCTTTTAACAAAACGTTTTATAATTTTAGCAAATACAGTTGGAAAATTGCCATGACCCAAAATCTTACGAAGTTTGTAAACCACATCCCCATAAAAATCGGGTTTTGAAATACCTTCTCGCAGAAGAGTCTTTAGATTACTATTGAATTTCAAAACCAAATCAGAATTACGATAGTAAAATTTAGCAAAATATTTACGCAATTTGTAATAACGGTAGCCCTGTTGAAGAAGTTTATTTGTAAAGGCCAATAATTAATGAATCAATTTTGGTGGGTTTGGAAAGACGAACATTTAATTAGTTTGAGAGAAAGATCACAAACCAAGAAGTCAAAGTAAAGTCATCGTTTGATCCTTCTGTTGGTGACGTCGTTCTTATCATAGATGAACTCCCTTAAAACTATTGGAAATTATAGAGGGTAAATGAGCTAGGAAGGCGTAGTGACGGACACGTTCGGTCTGCTGAAGTAAAACTTTCAACTGGGCGTATGATAAGATGACCACTTAACCCTATGGTGTTTCCAATAGAAATTTCGGATCAACAAACAAAAAGTAACGAAATCACACATGTACCAGCAAAAAACTACATTTAGGAGGCCATTACGTAAAGCCGCAGAAAAGGCTCGAGAAAAAAAGCAACAGTTATCTTAAGCGATACAGCTCTGCATAAAATTAGGCATTGCTTTAAGTTTAAAAGTTTACAGTTTCAGTATAAATATGATGGCAATGTGTGCATTTTTATGTTCGGAACACTTACACAGATGTGTTTAATTTACACAGTTATGTGTAATAATTCCCCCGTAATTTCAGCGAAGCAACATATTTGTTAAAAGTGTAAACTAAAAAGCACGTGGCTTTTATTTGCGAACGGAGCATACATATAGTATAACAATTGATGTAAAAATTGCACGCAGAAAGCGAACAAATCGGGCGATTTTGAAAACAAGGTCTTCAAAAGGCTTTTAGAGTTTGCAGTGATGTGAATGAATCAAAATTATAAGATGGATAGTTACAACCGAGATGCTTGTTCTAAAACCTACAACTATAAGAGGAATTTATTGCGACACATTAGTGAAACATATTTTAAGAACAGGGGTTGGAGCTGTACAAACGTTAGTTAGTTTATACTAATCTACTTTAGCTCGATTGTGAAGAAAGCTTTGAGCTTAACGAGTCACTCTTCAGTCCGCTTCCTGGAAAAGCCAGTACTGGTGTCATATGAGGAGGTACGGTACGGAGAGGTTAGTTGTAATTAAACTTCATCAGACGAAGTTATTTGAGCAGATACTTAATGTTGACTCGAGGAATTGACGGGCTGGGGCCAGGCGTAGGGCATTATTTGCCTCTGTAGAAAATGTAAAGGAACAGAGCTATTATGATGATATTAGTTCAGATGAAAAGTCGTTTCAGCTATTACATGAGATTGATGATATCGGACGTGATCGAGCAATCAGAGAATTTAATCTTGCACCCTTTGAAGATAAAGTGAGTGATGGTGATGCAAAAAGTAGGTATGAAATGCAGTCTGCTGAGGATCCTGATGATATTAGCGTAGATGTTAAATGTAACGAGGACCGTGTGTAGTGTTGTGTGGCTATGATCAGATTGATCAAGATAACGGAGAAAACGATGAATATGAAAATGTGTCAGCCTATAGCGAGAATATCGTGACGGATACTGGAGATAAATGTTATAGTGAAAGTGCGTCAGCTTCCAGTGAGAATATCGCACAAGATTAGATTTGCAGGACAGTGCGGTACATGTGTTGATTATGTGTCACGTGATATCTTGAATGGTGATGTGGTGAATGATACAGATTTGGATCACTACGATTTTGGGAATGATGATCAGCAGGATATGTGTAATACAAGTGATACAGAATTGTATTACCACGCTTCTGAGGATGTTCCGCAGGACATAGGTGAAAGTTTTGATAGAAATAATGATGATATCAGTGCAAAAGATAAAGGTGAGGAAACACAGGAATGTGATGAAATTTGTCGCGATATTCCTGATGTGAGTGAGATCATCGAGATAAATGATGGTGATAATGCAACAGAGCAGCAAGCAATGCCAGAAGCTGGTGATCCAAATGATTTAACGATGGCTAAAAGTGAAATAGTTACAAAGTTACTGTAACGAAGAAAACGCTGTGTTTAAATGGCGGAGTAATTGGAATTCATACCGATAATAAACAAGATTACTACGAATTTGTTAAGTTAGAATTTAGTGATGATCGTAAATGACTAGTTCAGATAGTTTGTTCAAACCTTGGCAAAGCTATTTTTTATTTTGACACATTTGTTTAACTGTTCACGTCTGGCTGAAGTGTTGTTTTTTTTTCAATTTAATATACAACATTCTGAGTAATTTTTCCTCTTGGACAGAGTGTCGTGAAGATAATGAATATACATGTATAGACACTTGCCCAAGACTCTTAAAAGAATGTGCAATTGAAATAGCCCATAATATTTGTTCAATAAATATTTAGCGTTCAGACAATTTTCAAAAAAGGCGAAATATTCCAAGCAAGTAATGACAGACCAGTCTATTAACTTGTATCACATGTAAACTTCTAGAACAGCCTAGATCACTTTGATAAATTAAGTATCCTGGTGGACAATCAGCATGGTTTTCGTGCCCGGCGATCTTGCGAAACCCAACTGAGTTTTATTCATGACTTAGCTAAGTCAATACAGCGAAGCCAAGTGGATGTTGATACAGTGGAATTCAGTTAAGCTTTTGATATTGTGTGATTTACAGAACAATAAAATCAGATGAAGACTCAAACCAGCTGCAAAAAGACCAAGACAATTTATCATTGTGGGAGCATGTGGAAGATGTCTTTTAACATAAACAAATGCCATATTATGCATCTAACTAGGTCAAGAAAACTATGGAATACTATGTACACAATCAGTCTGTATCTGCTGTTAGCCAGGCAACATATCTTGGTGTGGAAGTATCATCTAATTTATCTTGGTCTTACCATGTAAACAAAATTTCTAGTAAAGCTACTCGATCAGAGCTACAGGCTTCTTAAAACGTAGTATCCATTCATCAAAAAGTTCTTCTAAGATTGCTGCTTATAACATCATTTTTAGACCTACCCTAGAGTACTGTTCTAGTATATGGGATCCTTATCATCAAAAAGACATAGATAAATTAGAGAACATTCAAAGAAAGGCTGCACTATTTGTTACATATACATATACATACAGTAATACCCCGGGCACAATGACAAATATTTTAATGACTTTAATTGGATGTCTTTGCAAAATAGAAAACAATATAGTAGGCTAACATTATTTCATAAGATGGTTTATAATCATGTTGAGGTTGATCCTAAACTCTATTTCACACCTTACAATAATAAACATACCACCATATGGCATTGCAGATACCATCCACTTCAGTGGATTATTACAAATATTCATTTTCCCTCGGACTGTTATCCAATGGAATGCATTACCATCTCATGTAGTCAGTGTTGAATCAATCTCTGGATTTGGGTTACCACTGGCTGCATTGACGTACAAACCATAAATGAACACACTTGCTTTTATCCTGTTTTTAACATAGAGTAGAGTTCATAGAGTTTGTAAAGGCCAGATATTGAATACTCCATATAAACAATTTTGTTTTATAGGCCATTTTGTTTTTGTTTTACCAGTTTTCAATGATGTATGTGTTGGTTCCGGTTGGTGTTCTGTTTTATAATTTTTACACTAACACATTTAATTTACCATGAATTGAACTTTATATTCCGTAGAATATAACCACTTGTAATTTTTTTTTAAAATTGACACATAGAAGCAATCATTATTTCCACTATGTTCACAGTGTCCATCACTGCCTTGAACTCAGTGACTCAAATTTAAAAATGATTAAGAACATACAAAGTGTCCGTCACTATTGACTTATATATACTTAAGGACAAAAGTTCTGTCCGGTATGATAAAGAAACACAAAAAATGAAAATGGATATTTTATTCATAATTGGAAAAGCATAAGAACATTATCATTTTCGAATCAATTTACACATTTGCAATGTTCTTGACGTCGAATAGAATGTTCGTGGGCGTTTAACGCACGTGCAACATGTGTTGTAGGCTCACTGACCTCCAGTCGACATAAAACGCGCAAATTTTGCTATCTTGAAAGCTTCGTAATAACAACATACGTTGAGTATTTGTCTTACTTTTTACGTCTTTCGACAGGACTATCCTTTGGTAACAAAAATCACTTGAAAGTTTTGTGATTATAAGCTTCATGTACATAAAATTTAGATAAATGTGAAATTCATGGTTTATGCCGTCACGGTTGATTGAATGTTTTTGTATAGAATTCTTAACACCTTGCGATGTAGCAAGTAGTCTAAAAATATAAATTTGAAAATAAAAAAATAAAAGTAACGTACAATTAAAATTTTGTAAGACTTTCATTCTCAGATTTAAAACACTGATTTAAAACATGTGTATTGTCATTCTTGGCAGTCGGCCTTAAATATTTTTTGCCCATCCAAATGTTTATTAAGCCTTCTTTTGAAAGTATCTAAATTTGGTGCATTGACTACCTGATTTGGTAAGCTATTCCAGGTATCCACTACCCTATTACTAATTACATGTTCTTGACCTTTGTTTGAATAGTTTTTGTCATTACCTCTTGTTGTTACAACTGATCTTGTTTCAAACATATTGTTAAATGATTTATCAATTCCATTAATAAACTTAAAGACCTGTAAAATATCTGCTCTTGATCTTCTATATTCTAGAGTTGGAATTCCTAAATATCTTTCTCAGTATGGTAATTTACTTATTTGTCTTAACATTTTGCTTGCACTTCTTTGCACATTTTCTATGGCCCTTTTAACTTTATCCTAGGTGACAGTGGATGCGTATTCTTAATGTGGTCTAACTATTGATTTATGAAGGGTCAGGAACATGTCTTTAGACATGTAAGAGAAGGATTTTCTAACAAGTCCTAGGTTTCTATTGGCTAATTTAATTTTTGAGTAAATATGGCTGTCAAATTTAAGCTCATCGTCAATTATTACACCCAAATCTTTTTCTTGCTTCATGGTGGTAATTTTTGAAATTTTACTTTCATTATCTTTCATAAAGTATTCTGTGTTACCGCTATTCCCAATGGTCATTTGTTTACATTTTTTATCGCTAAACTTCAACTGCCAGTCTGTGCTCCATTCACAGGCACTAAAGATATAGATACTGTCTTGCAGTGTGTTTTCATCTTGCGGAGTGTTTTTAACTGTATATAATTTTGTATTGTCTGAAAATAAATTAACATTACAACCTATTTTTTGGCAGATCGTTTATGTATATAAAAATTAGAACTGGCCCTAGTACACTACTCTGTGGTAGACCACTTGTTACATCTTTCCAACTTGACAGGACACCTTTTATTGATACTCTTTGCTTCGCATTTGATAAAAAGTCTAATAACCAACTATATATTTTTCCCCTTATTTTATAACACCAAATCTTTTTTAATAACCTTTGATGTAACACTTTATCAAACACTGCCTTAAAATCTAAATATATGACGTCCACATCCTTATTATTATCTAGTGCTTCGGTCCATTCCTCAAAACATTCTAGCAATTGTGTTTTTCTAAAACCATATTGGAATTTAGAGATTAAACCATTGCTTTTCTAGGTGTTCTATATTTTTTATTTCGTATGGTTTTCTCAAGATTGGTTTTCAAACCTGTCTTATGTATGGGAGTTACATTTACACATTTCCATATCTTAGGTAATTACCTTCAATTAAAGATGTCCTAAATAATTTTGTCAATGGTAATATTAAAGCCTCACTGCATTTCTTGATTACTTTTTGGTGGAGGTTATCTGAACCCTGTGTTTTTAGCTCACCTGGCTACGCCAGGGTGAGCTTTTCTGATCGATGATTGTCCGTCGTCCGTCCGTCGTCCGTCAACATTTTTATTCAAATGACATCTCCTCTGAAACCTCTAGGCCAATGTTGATAAAACTATGCAGGAATGTTCCTTGCATGAAGCTCTACCAAAATTGTTCAAAGAATTCCATTCCATGCAGAACTCTGGTTGCTATGGCAACAAATAGGAAAATCTTTAAAAATCTTCTCCTCTGAAACCACAAGGCCTAGAGCTTAGATATTTGGCATGTAGCATTGTCTAGTGGACCTCTACCAAGATTGTTCAAATTATGACCTCCGGGGCAAAATTGACCCCCCGCGGGTGGGCCCTTAGTTTTTGCATAGGAATATATAGGAAAAACTTTAAAAATCTTCTTCTCTGAAACCAAAGGCCTAGAGCTAAGATATTTGGCATGTAGCATTGTCTAGTGGACCTCTACCAAGATTGTTCAAATTATGACCCCGGGTCAAAATTGACCCCCCGGGGGGTGGTCACTTAGTTTTGCATAGACTTATATAGGAAAAACTTTAAAAATCTTCTTCTCTGAAACCACAAGGCCTGGAGCTTAGATATTTAGCATGAGCATTGGCTAGTGGACCTCTACCAAGATTGTTCAAATTATGACCCCGGATCAAAATTGACCCCGCACGGGGGTCACTTAGTTTTGCATAGGCAATATAGGAAAATTTTAAAAATCTTCTTCTCTGAAACCACAAGGCATAGAGCTTAGATATTTGGCATGTAGCATTGGCTAGTGGACCTCTACCAAGATTGTTAAAATTATTACCCCCGGGTCAAAATTGACCCCTTACAGGGGGTCACTTAGTTTAACATAGGTTTATATAGGAAAAAGTTTAAAAATCTTTTTCTCTGAAACCACAAGGCCTAGAGCTTAGATATTTGGCATGTAGCATTGTCTAGTAGACCTCTTCAAAGCTTGTTCAAATTATGCCCCTGGGGTCAAAATTGACCTTGCCCGTGTGTGGGGGGGGGGTGTCACCTGTTTTACAAAGGCGTATATAGGAAAACCTATTTGGTATATAACATTATCTAGTGATCTTCCACTAGGCAAGTGGACTTGTACCAAGGTGAGCGATATAGGGCCATCTTGGCCCTCTTGTTGTGGTGTTGATTTCTGAGATAGCTTTACTAATTATTCTTTCACTTATTTCAAAGTCTCTAAGGTATTGAATACTTTTTTTCTTCAAATTCTGGGAGGGTATTTGTGAGTTCTACAGTAAATACAATTATTAAACTGGCCGTTTTAAGGTTTCTGCAATGACCTTTTCGTCTGTGCTTAGACTTCCATTGCTACTTTTAATACAATTGATACTTAATTTGACAGACACATTTGTTTTAGTGTTCCTCCTAACAAATTTCCAAAAAAAAGCTTAGTATCCTTTTTTGTGTTTTTTCACTGCAATTTCTTTTCGTATTCATAGCGAGACCGTCTGAGTTCAAAAATGACTTTGTTTCTTGCTATTTTAAAGTTTTCAAAATTCCGGAGCCCTGGATCAGTCTTATATTTTGAAATAAATTTTTCACTTGACATGGAAATTTTCTCTAAACACTGATTCCAATACTCTTGAACCCCCATATTGATATTGTTCCAATTGTGATCTGATAATTCACTAGACATTTCTTTATAATTACCTCTGTTGAAGTTAAATTTAGGACTTGTAACACGTGAAATCAAATTTGAGCACCAAATGATCACTTTTATTAATTGCCGGAAAGAAGTTTACATTTTCAACCATATTTACTTCATTGGTAAAAACTAAATCTAAAATTGATGGTTCGTTTCCCAATCTTAGCATGTTGGTGATTTAACATTTTGATATAGAAAGAAATCTATGATATTCTCTAAAATATGGTACTTATATGGTTTTCATTTCTTTGAGACATTTTAGTTTCCCAATTAATTTCCTTACAATTAAAATCACCTACCCTAAAAATGTGAATATTTCTTTTCAGTTATATATTTTAAGATACTGAATAATTTTTACAAGTTCATCACTGTTTGGACTTGTTTATACACAACCTACAATAAATTTGTCACTATTTTGTAGGTGGATTTCACACCAAATAGATTCTTTAAAACTAGTGCATACTTCAACCTCTGCTGGTTTTAAAACCTTATTTACATAAATTGCTACTCCTCATCTTTCTGAAGTATAAGTCGAGTCGTATCCATACATTTATACAACTCTTTTATGTCTATATCAAACATTAAATTTTTTGGAAATACCTCTGTTACACGTATGATGATATAAATTCATTAATTTTAATCTTGTTGAAGCAATCAGCATTTGTATAGTACACTCTAAGTTTTACATCATTTTACTTATTTTAAACTGATGGTACATTAGATATAACGTTTATATTACTATATTTAAAATCTTTTGTTCAGTTAAAACAGTTTCCCTGTTGTTTTAGGGCTAAAAAACTTACTGATCTCGCTCCATTGAGGGTGAATTGGGTTGCTGCAATTTTGCTGCAAGTTTGGTGCTCTAGTTTGCCCATCCTGGTTTTGAGACATGTTAACTCCTCCTTTAACCGTTTCATCGAGGCTTGTATTGATTAAGGTTTCATTTGCATAAGGACTTGTAGGCTCGTGACTGAAAGTGATATGACCTGACCCAGATTGTTCATGATCCATTGTCATTTCTTCGTTTTGTTCCTCTATGTCTTCCTTTGTTTCTCTTTTCTCTCTCTCTCCTTTCTTTTCTTTGTTCAAAAGTAAGATCCTTAACTATAATGACATTTTTAGATGGTTACTGAAATGTTTGGATATATTTTTCGAATTGTCAAGTAGGATTTGTTTTGTTTACGTTCTTTTAAAACAACTCTTAGTCCTCTGTTTTGCCGGTTCTTTTTGCCTAATCTATACAGCGTTTCCACTTCTATTTTGTCTATCCCAAATTACTTGCTATTTCTTGAAGATTCACTAAATCATTCAATTTGTTTTCTTGCCCTATGGTTGATGTTCCTTCTTGAAGATTAAAAACTACTACATTTAACTCTTTCCATTTTCTTTCATTGTGTTCTTTTGTTCTTTCGTCCACCATTTTTAACGTCCTGGGGTGACTAGCTCGAAAGCATCGTTAGCCTTAAATTGATCTTAAGGTCATCTAATGACCATCGTTAACATTTTTTCCACTAATTCATAACATAAGTAAGTCTCACCTTAACTAAATGTGACAAAATCGACCCCTTAAAGCTGCTCGCTCTCAGTTACTGTTGAAAAAAAATATTTTTCAAAAAAATTGAAATTCTTATACATAAATATAAAACTAAATGCTAGAATAAAAAATAAGCAAAAATCTAGGTAGGAATTTTCAGAAATCGAATGAAAAAGGTCGGTTACACGGCACCGCTACACTATATGTTTATATTGAAATTTCAAAAGCGTTTGCAACGCTTTTGAATTTGGTAGCGTATTTTTCGAAATTTAGAGATGTACGTGACATGAATTTATACTGGAGCTTTTTTATATCACCATATGTTCTAAACTACGTTATTTACATACAGTTTGAAGAAATTAATTTTTTTACCAAAATCTGAGAGCGAGCAGCTTTAAAGAGTAGCTGTAAAAGAGAAATAGCACACAATATTATTACATAGATAGAAATACTACCACTTAGAAATCATGCAAATGAAACAAAATCACAAATAAAAGACAAAAAAGGACAAAAAAGTATGCTAAAGACATATTTGGGTATGTCACTAGATTAAAGCTGCTCGCATACAGTTGCCGTTGAAAAAAATGACATTTCAAAAGATGACATACTAACACATAAATTTGAACTAAAGACTGTAATTTGCAACGCTTTATTATTTGGTAGCGTAATATATCAAATCTAATATACTTGACAGGAATTTATACTGGAATCTTTTTATATGACTATTCGTTCTAAAATATGTTATTTTCGTACAGTTTGAAGAACTCAGTTTTTTACCAAAACCTGAGAGCGAGCAGCTTTAAATAAGGTTATTTAGAAACTTTTTAATATCTTTCAAGATTGGAGGAGGTTTTTTTTTCGGTGGGGGGGGCGGGTTTGTAAAATAAAATTAAAAAAAAAATTAAGATATGTATTTATACTTTAGAGAGAGATAAAGTGCCACTAATTTTTTTAAATCACTAGATAAGTTACGTCACAATTTGCATCTGTTAAAAATATGCAAGAAACTACAAAGCAAAGCATAGCAATAACTAGAGCAGCATAAAATAAAGCAACGAAAAGGATAGCATCTCAGTCTTAAACTGAAAGTACATTAACAACAAGGTTCGCTACATAAATTCGAACCCGTCGTGCTGAGCACCATGGGGAAAAGGTCGGTATATTATCAATCAGTATATTTTAAATTGAAACAAAATATACACACATTGCTTGATGCGTTTTGTGTGTGAGCTTGGTATATTTAAATTTTTTAAAGGGACACTACAACAAGCCGACACAGATAATGTGTAAAATAAATGCAAAATGATAAATAAATACAATTTCAAAGAACTACATATGGCGAAAAATGTCTCATTTTACATTAATCAATATTGAGGCCTTCTGTAATTAATCGCAATCCGCCAATTAATTGTACAACAACAACTCTACATAGATTATTGAATGGTTTACGGTACTGCAGTATATTTTAAAACGCCGATTTTATCGATAATGACTGGAATGAATAATTCAAACTTTTATGTTAGTAGTATAAAATGGAGTGTCCCCCCCCTCAAAAATTTTGCACATACCCGAAAATTTTGCACATACGATGTAGCAGTTACTTCCCCTATATCGTATGTACCGGCATATGTTCTCATATGGTCAAAGGGAAATAATTGTGACAGTCACTCGAGTTTTATGTTGACAAGAGTTTTCCTTTTGAATGATGAGGAGTGAAACAATGACGCGATTGAATCCGACTCGATAAAAAGAGTCGCAAACGTTTCACTCGTGCCTCGGACGTTGAACCTGTCTGGCCATACATCATGGATGATGCAGAAAAAGACCGCATCTTAAAACAATACTATTTCGAGGAGAAAAATCCCGCCGCTTACGCCGGTCCGCAGAACTTGAAAAGAAACAAGGTCCATAATAATATGATCTCGTTTGACACAGTGAATCCTGGAAGTCTGTGAGGATGCCAGAGACAGTCGCAGACCGTTGTATTTGACCTGGGGAGAGAAACAGAGGTCGAAAATGACCTTAACTCGTTTGGCACCAAGATCCTGGAAGTCTGCTAGAGTGCTAAATACAGTCGCAGACTATTGTATTTTACTAGGAATGGTTCCTAGAGGTCTGAACTGATCTTAACTCATTTGGCACTGATATCCTGAAAGTCTGCGAGGGTGTAAAAGACAGTCTCAGACCATTGTATTTGACAAGGGAAGGTGCATAGAGATTGAAAATGACCTTAACTCGTTTGGCACCAAGGTCCTGGAAGTCTGCTAGAGTGCCAAATACAGTCGCAGACCCTTGTATTTGACTAGGAATGGTTCCTAGAGGTCTAAACTGGTCTTAACTCATTTGGCACTGAGATCCTGAAAGTCTGCGAGGATGTAAAAGACAGCATTTCTCAGACCATTGTATTTGACTAGAGAGGGACCATAGAGCTCAAAAATGACCTTTACTTGATTGGCACCAAGATCCTGGAAGTCTGCGAGAGTGCCAGAGATAATCGCAGACCGTTGTATCTGACTCGGGAAGGCGCATAGAGGTTTGCATTGATTTTTGTAATGAGACGCTAGGCATGAATGGGTTAAAAATGTGTTAAGTAGCAAACATTGGCAACTTGTTGACTGGTTCTATGAACATAAGACGATGTGTATATCGCCTCTGTCAAAATCGAAATAGTGTGTAAATCTTACATGCATGAGTCGGTTTTCTATAGGATGTGTAGCAGAGCAAAGGTCACATAATATATCTCTACAGGGGTATAGTAGGAATTCACTATTATATATATCAACACTATAAGCCACACGAAGTGACAAGATGAGTCATTCAGGAGGTATGATGAGGTATTGAGGAGGTAATGAGGAGGCATGAGGAGGTAATGAGGAGGTACGAGGAGGCAAGAGGAGGTGATGAGGAGGTATGATGAGGTATTGACGAGGTAATGAGGAGGTACGAGGAGGTTATGAGGAGGGTCACTTCTTGTGGCTTGTAGTGTTGATATATATGATAGTGATTTGGTACAGACGGCGAGGTCAGTTGCTAATAAAGCGAGACCGTTATCTCACTATGGAGAGTAACGACAAGAACATCATATTTCATTGTAGGAAATGTGGTTACGTTTTTTTTTTTGCTTTGGAGAAACCTATTACACCACTTCAGAGTATGGCATACATGCGAGTATTATTCAAATATCTGTGTATGCTGCGACTGCGTGTTTGAAAACCGTAAGGCATTTCTCAAGCATGTGAAAATGAAAGCCTCGGAGGTAGTGAGGAGAAACAGACCAATGCAAACGGATTCTAAACTTTTAGGGATATCTAAGGGAGGTAAAAGTCGTTTGGTTCGGTCTCCTGAATGTTTGCGGCTATATGCGTCAAAATGTTTTATTCGATTTCTATTTATATGGCACTGGTTTCTGCAAATGAGACATGTATGTTGATATTTCGGATTATTTCATTTCAAATTTGGGGTATGCCGTCGAAATCATACAAGTAATACTGGACTTTAATGAGCACCCCAATGACCAATAAATGGAACCTACCCATTGTAAAATTCCAAATGAAACACTTATAAAAAGATAGGACGGTTTATTCAAGCGTATAATGCGTATAATACTTTTGCGTATATTTCTCAACATACATGTAGATTAATCAATTATTTAAAAAAAAGTTGATAACTAATATATTTCGAAAGGACATCAACTGCATACTTATAAAAACCACAAACAGGTATTAAATAACAAGCGAGATTGTCATGGTGACACGATTAAATTACATTTTTTTTGAAAGAACTCCAAGTACACACTGCGACCCGTAAACCGCAAGCCTTTTCTTTGAATAGCGTTAATTTTAGTGGAGTGAGCGCTGTAGGAAAACATTATTTTAATCTTGCGTATATTTTAAATGAATAGTTTTAGATAAAAGCTTATTACTTGATTTAAACTCTTGCTTGTTGCTAGACGTTTTTATATACCCTTAGTTAAATGGTAAACACCACCTATTGGAAAAATGACCGAGAAAAAGAAGTCACAAAGCAACATCTGTGTTTATTAGCTACATTTATTTTTTTCTTCTAAATTATCTACTTTTCTTTAATATAAAAGCGTGAGTTTTAATAAAACAGACACAAGTTTTGCTCTTTCCAGATGGAACAAATGAATAAAGTCAGTCAATTCTTTGATAGAAATGTCACAGATCATAAAGGCTTTTTTTATACAAAAGACACGCAGCTCACTTTAGCTTCGACAATATCGTTTTACTATTAGCCGAACAAGTTTGACAGTCCTGTTATACATGTATCACTCTCACTAAGTATCTTCCATTTGTTCCGTATCTTCTTCCTCTTCCAACTGTGGAGTGACGTAATTGTCCAGCACTTTATCAAACAGAAATCTCCGTTTAAGAATGGCGTACTTTAAGGCTTCCTCCCTTCGTAGTGTTCTGTTGCAATTAGTGGATTGACTGTCTTCTTTATCGATTTATAGATGGGATCCTTCTTCATAGCATCGAACCACACCAGTTTTCTACCGAAAATGTTCATCATGGCTTTCCTGTAAGTGCTTTTCATGTCCTCAAAGACATTTTCTCTGGCTTCACTTTCACTGATCTCGGTATCTTCTTCCATAAGCTCCTTCACTTCGGTTTCATACTGCGACTGGCACTTATCAAACGCTTCCTCTACAATGTATCCCCAAGGGTCAATATCCAAACTCTTCTCAGATGTTACAGACATATCGTCGTCGCTGTTATCAGAATTGTTTTCATTAACAGGTCCAAAAATGTCCTCTTGTACAGAAATGTCTGACATCGCGTCTTCCTCTGAATCTTCGTCCGGATGTGCAGACCTTTTATGCCGCAACATATTATCCCGTCTTCTAAAGACTTTGAAACATATATCACATTCAAACATCGCGCTTGAAGGCTAAACTGCAAATGAGGAGGAGTCATGTAAGTGTTCAGTTTAATACCTGCCCAATAGTAGTGATGTTTTCATCTTCTTTTGAGGTCTGCTTCGGCTTTCTGCTCGCAGATGGTGCCCTCTGCCTAAGTTTCTTGTTACTCTTGTTACTAATACCATCTAACTTCCCTATGGAACCTTTACGCTTCCGTGTTTTACTGACTTCTTTCATTCGTTGCAATTCCAGATCGATTAATGTCACTTTAGGTTTGGACTGACGATCAAGCATACTCTTAGCTATAGCTGTCGTCTGCTCCGCTGGGAGGACCATCCGTATATACATTTCAGAATGAGGCACAGGGCTTTTACGAGATGCGCTCCTATTAAACTTCCTCTTTACTCTCTTTTCTTTTGTATCGAATATATCCATTTTTCTCAGGTGTGCGTCTTCACTTCTTGACATCCAAGCAATCACTGAAGTAAAAAATGTCATTCTATTTATTTATCGTTTAAGACTCAAGCTTTAAGACGTTTAAAAACCACCGTTGCAATAATATCGATATTCACACGTAAATAGGTATATATCCTACTTACTACCAGCTTATCTATCAGTTCGACTATATTGTTCACTTACACGCTTAAATGGAGTCCTTCTTAAGTTTATGATTCAAATATGGTTAACTCCTCGGAGGTAAGGGAGTGCCCCCAAACGTGTCTGACACCACCCCCTAACGAAGGGGGCACTCCCTTACCTCCGAGGAGTTAACCATATTTGAATCATAAACTTAAGAAGGACTCCATTTAAGCGTGTAAGTGAACAATATAGTCGAACTGATAGATAAGCTGGTAGTAAGTAGGATATATACCTATTTACGTGTGAATATCGATATTATTGCAACGGTGGTTTTTAAACGTCTTAAAGCTTGAGTCTTAAACGATAAATAAATAGAATGACATTTTTTACTTCAGTGATTGCTTGGATGTCAAGAAGTGAAGACGCACACCTGAGAAAAATGGATATATTCGATACAAAAGAAAAGAGAGTAAAGAGGAAGTTTAATAGGAGCGCATCTCGTAAAAGCCCTGTGCCTCATTCTAAGATGTATATACGGATGGTCCTCCCAGCGGAGCAGACGACAGCTATAGCTAAGAGTATGCTTGATCGTCAGTCCAAACCTAAAGTGACATTAATCGATCTGGAATTGCAACGAATGAAAGAAGTCAGTAAAACACGGAAGCGTAAAGGTTCCATAGGGAAGTTAGATGGTATTAGTAACAAGAGTAACAAGAAACTTAGGCAGAGGGCACCATCTGCGAGCAGAAAGCCGAAGCAGACCTCAAAAGAAGATGAAAACATCACTACTATTGGGCAGGTATTAAACTGAACACTTACATGACTCCTCCTCATTTGCAGTTTAGCCTTCAAGCGCGATGTTTGAATGTGATATATGTTTCAAAGTCTTTAGAAGACGGGATAATATGTTGCGGCATAAAAGGTCTGCACATCCGGACGAAGATTCAGAGGAAGACGCGATGTCAGACATTTCTGTACAAGAGGACATTTTTGGACCTGTTAATGAAAACAATTCTGATAACAGCGACGACGATATGTCTGTAACATCTGAGAAGAGTTTGGATATTGACCCTTGGGAATACATTGTAGAGGAAGCGTTTGATAAGTGCCAGTCGCAGTATGAAACCGAAGTGAAGGAGCTTATGGAAGAAGATACCGAGATCAGTGAAAGTGAAGCCAGAGAAAATGTCTTTGAGGACATGAAAAGCACTTACAGGAAAGCCATGATGAACATTTTCGGTAGAAAACTGGTGTGGTTCGATGCTATGAAGAAGGATCCCATCTATAAATCGATAAAGAAGACAGTCAATCCACTAATTGCAACAGAACACTACGAAGGGGAGGAAGCCTTAAAGTACGCCATTCTTAAACGGAGATTTCTGTTTGATGAAGTGCTGGACAATTACGTCACTCCACAGTTGGAAGAGGAAGAAGATACGGAACAAATGGAAGATACTTAGTGAGAGTGATACATGTATAACAGGACTGTCAAACTTGTTCGGCTAATAGTAAAACGATATTGTCGAAGCTAAAGTGAGCTGCGTGTCTTTTGTATAAAAAAAGCCTTTATGATCTGTGACATTTCTATCAAAGAATTGACTGACTTTATTCATTTGTTCCATCTGGAAAGAGCAAAACTTGTGTCTGTTTTATTAAAACTCACGCTTTTATATTAAAGAAAAGTAGATAATTTAGAAGAAAAAAATAAATGTAGCTAATAAACACAGATGTTGCTTTGTGACTTCTTTTTCTCGGTCATTTTTCCAATAGGTGGTGTTTACCATTTAACTAAGGGTATATAAAAACGTCTAGCAACAAGCAAGAGTTTAAATCAAGTAATAAGCTTTTATCTAAAACTATTCATTTAAAATATACGCAAGATTAAAATAATGTTTTCCTACAGCGCTCACTCCACTAAAATTAACGCTATTCAAAGAAAAGGCTTGCGGTTTACGGGTCGCAGTGTGTGCTTGGAGTTCTTTCAAAAAAAAATGTAATTTAATCGTGTCACCATGACAATCTCGCTTGTTATTTAATACCTGTTTGTGGTTTTTATAAGTATGCAGTTGATGTCCTTTCGAAATATATTAGTTATCAACTTTTTTTAAATAATTGATTAATCTACATGTATGTTGAGAAATATACGCAAAAGTATTATACGCATTATACGCTTGAATAAACCGTCCTATCTTTTTATAAGTGTTTCATTTGGAATTTTACAATGGGTAGGTTCCATTTATTGGTCATTGGGGTGCTCATTAAAGTCCAGTATTACTTGTATGATTTCGACGGCATACCCCAAATTTGAAATGAAATAATCCGAAATATCAACATACATGTCTCATTTGCAGAAACCAGTGCCATATAAATAGAAATCGAATAAAACATTTTGACGCATATAGCCGCAAACATTCAGGAGACCGAACCAAACGACTTTTACCTCCCTTAGATATCCCTAAAAGTTTAGAATCCGTTTGCATTGGTCTGTTTCTCCTCACTACCTCCGAGGCTTTCATTTTCACATGCTTGAGAAATGCCTTACGGTTTTCAAACACGCAGTCGCAGCATACACAGATATTTGAATAATACTCGCATGTATGCCATACTCTGAAGTGGTGTAATAGGTTTCTCCAAAGCAAAAAAAAAACAAAAACGTAACCACATTTCCTACAATGAAATATGATGTTCTTGTCGTTACTCTCCATAGTGAGATAACGGTCTCGCTTTATTAGCAACTGACCTCGCCGTCTGTACCAAATCACTATCATATATATCAACACTACAAGCCACAAGAAGTGACCCTCCTCATAACCTCCTCGTACCTCCTCATTACCTCCTCAATACCTCATCATACCTCCTCATCACCTCCTCGTACCTCCTCATTACCTCCTCATGCCTCCTCATTACCTCCTCAATACCTCATCATACCTCCTGAATGACTCATCTTGTCACTTCGTGTGGCTTATAGTGTTGATATATATAATAGTGAATTCCTACTATACCCCTGTAGAGATATATTATGTGACCTTTGCTCTGCTACACATCCTATAGAAAACCGACTCATGCATGTAAGATTTACACACTATTTCGATTTTGACAGAGGCGATATACACATCGTCTTATGTTCATAGAACCAGTCAACAAGTTGCCAATGTTTGCTACTTAACACATTTTTAACCCATTCATGCCTAGCGTCTCATTACAAAAATCAATGCAAACCTCTATGCGCCTTCCCGAGTCAGATACAACGGTCTGCGATTATCTCTGGCACTCTCGCAGACTTCCAGGATCTTGGTGCCAATCAAGTAAAGGTCATTTTTGAGCTCTATGGTCCCTCTCTAGTCAAATACAATGGTCTGAGAAATGCTGTCTTTTACACCCTCGCAGACTTTCAGGATCTCAGTGCCAAATGAGTTAAGACCAGTTTAGACCTCTAGGAACCATTCCTAGTCAAATACAAGGGTCTGCGACTGTATTTGGCACTCTAGCAGACTTCCAGGACCTTGGTGCCAAACGAGTTAAGGTCATTTTCAATCTCTATGCACCTTCCCTTGTCAAATACAATGGTCTGAGACTGTCTTTTACACCCTCGCAGACTTTCAGGATATCAGTGCCAAATGAGTTAAGATCAGTTCAGACCTCTAGGAACCATTCCTAGTAAAATACAATGGTCTGCGACTGTATTTGGCACTCTAGCAGACTTCCAGGATCTTGGTGCCAAACGAGTTAAGGTCATTTTCGACCTCTGTTTCTCTCCCCAGGTCAAATACAACGGTCTGCGACTGTCTCTGGCATCCTCGCAGACTTCCAGGATTCACTGTGTCAAACGAGATCATATTATTATGGACCTTGTTTCTTTTCAAGTTCTGCGGACCGGCGTAAGCGGCGGGATTTTTCTCCTCGAAATAGTATTGTTTTAAGATGCGGTCTTTTTCTGCATCATCCATGATGTATGGCCAGACAGGTTCAACGTCCGAGGCACGAGTGAAACGTTTGCGACTCTTTTTATCGAGTCGGATTCAATCGCGTCATTGTTTCACTCCTCATCATTCAAAAGGAAAACTCTTGTCAACATAAAACTCGAGTGACTGTCACAATTATTTCCCTTTGACCATATGAGAACATATGCCGGTACATACGATGTAGGGGAAGTAACTGCTACATTCGTATGTGCAAAATTTTCGGGTATGTGCAAAATTTTCGGGGGGGGGGGGACACTCCATTTTATACTACTTATGTTAAGTTATAATTCTTCGTTATATTCTGTTAATTGTATTTTTAGGTTATTTAGTATGACATCAGTTTTAGGGCATGTCGCTTTAAAGCTGCTCGCTTTCAGTTGCCCTTGAAATCATTTTTTTTTCAATAAAGACATACTAATACATAAATACAAAACTAAAGGCCAGAATCAACAAAAGAAGTAAAAATCTTTTTTTTTTTTTCAAATCTACAGATATACGTGACAGGAATTGATACTGGAATCTTTCTATATGACTATATCTGTTTTAAATATGTTATTTTCATACAGGTTTAAATACCTTTATCTTTTTTACAAAAATCTGAGGGCGAGCAGCTTTAAACTATGCTCAGAAGGAAGTCACGTGATGTTTGCATATAAAATGGAGTTACATTTGGCGTTTTTACGCTAGATCTATCTGGAGATACTATCCACTAAACAAAGAAAGGTATTGTTTTTTTATTTTCAACGTATTGTGAATATAAACATGTACTTGGTGTTTGTGAGGTTGTGAATGATGATTTTACTATGATAAATGTACTTAGGTTCAAGTTTAGTTAAAAAGCTGCTCGCTCTCAGATTTTGGTAAAAACCCTGAGTTCTTCAAATTGTATGAAAACAACATAATTTAGAACATGTAGTCATATAAAAAGGTTCCAGTGTAAATTCCGGCAAAGTTTATATGTAGATTTGAAATAATACGCTACCGAATAAAGCGTTGCAAACGCTTTTGAAATTCCAATATTATATGTTATTTGGTTTTTGAAGTGATATATTCGGACATATTACCCGCCTAGACTTATATTACCCGAGCCGTTAGGCCGTTTTGCAAATCAGCATTTTCAATCGATTTTTGCAAATTCCTTCCAAGATTTCTACTTCTATTGTTGATTCTAGTCTTTCGTTTTATATTTATGTATTAGTAAGTCATTTTTGAAAAATTATTTTTTTCAACGGCAACTGAGAGCGAGCAGTGTTAAAATTAAAGTTTTGCCAAAAGGTTAAGATATGTCCACATTCGTTCAAGCGGGTCACTTACTTTCATTAGGTTTCAAATTTGACTACATGGACAATAGAAAATCGCACTTATTGCTATATTGTATCGCTTGTACATTTTAGGGAAATGTTTTTAGTTATGAACATATAATTCATAACGTCTGTACATAATAAGTGTATATTATATAGAACATAATTGTTTCGGTGTAATATCACGTTTTATTAAATAACTATTGTTTATTGGCTCTAATATTCGTTAACTACCCGACATAATAAAATAGGAAGAGCTATCATAAAATTGAAAGACAGGGCCAATAACAAATGAAAGCGCTGAAGGCACTGAAAATGTTCGGTCTGAAACACAGATTATCGTAAGGATTGGTACTTAGGAGAGGAATGTTGAACACATGTTTTGCAACATGTCTGATTGTTTTAAGTGGAACATCTGACCACTTGATGTATAGAGAATACACGGTTACTGTCTTTTGATAACAGTTGATATCGAACTCGGATGATATGGGCCAGGGAAGCCGAGGCTTGCCGAGGCTTTCCGGTCGATATTCATCCGAGTTCGATATCATCTGTTATCAAAAGACAGTAACCGTGTATTCTTACCAGGAATTATCGTAAGATTAACTGTCCGCCTGTAAATAAATGTACATGTAACTGAAATGTATTTCCTTTGACGTAGATCTTTTTCTAGACTAATTAATGAATAAAGAACAAAGTCTGAATATTTAATACATAGTATACATGGTACTGAACACTTGAGCATGGCTTACAACGTCATTTTTTCACTATTGTAAACATTAACACAACACATTTCTTTAATATCGACATGAAAATTAATGATCGATCTCATTCATGGTATAATACATAGTATACGCGAAATAATAAAACAACTTTCTATTGGTGTTCCATTCATAACAAATTGTTTCCCGCCGGGTGTTAAATCCGAACATTCCTATCTAGCCCGTTCACGATAAAACAGTCGTATGATACATATAACATATACCATAAAACACAGCATTAAACAGAAACTGCTTACACATTGATGGGCGACTAGTATCGATCCAGACCAGCCTGCTTGCATGGTCGCAAAGTCCATTATGTTGGTTTTCCCATGACGCGGCTCAATTTTTGTTATTTTATTACACTGAACCATGCAAAACACACGAATGGTAGGTATTTCAAAATGAATGAATCACAGTATATTATTGTAAATAATCATAGTAATCAATCAATAATTTCATTCAACGATAGTTAGGAAACCTGTCTATTGAAACACTGTTGAAAAGGTGGTTTAAACTATTTTGCTACTAGTCCAGCTTACTAACAAAATCTTTGGTGCATTTTAACAGTCTATTTCGCATGTTCAACTATATTAACAAATGCACACCACGGTGCTTCCCTGAATATGGCAGTTAAAGGGTATATTTCACAATTATCGCTAATAGCGACAGCAACATAAAAATAGGCTCTTTTCTACATAAATTCTATAGTTCTGCGTAGTATCTTCGTGACTTCGCTACTTTCGATTTTGGAGTGAAAACATATCGTAACCGCGTGGTTAACCAGAACGACATTCTGTCTGTTATCAGAACCTACATTTTGATGAAATGGCGTTTATAAATGCAATGTAGGCAAAGGTGTGTCACTTTCAGCTGCTTATTAAAGTAGTGCATATCTAAACTGCGTAGTAAGAAACAGACCACTTAAGTGCCATAATGTTGTATCTGTCGAACGTTTAAGAAGTACTTACAACCTATGCAAATTTACTTAGAAAAAATGACTAAATTCTTTTTTATGATAAATTGTCGCAAATTTTTCTTATTTTTGAAACAAGATAAATCTTTGCAATCATACCAACACCAAAACTGTTGATTACTTATTTTACTTTCTATAAATATGAGATGTGATCAATCTGAAGGATTATTTAGAATTGAGGGGTAGTTAGGTTTTAAAAGCAGAAACTGCTCTTCTCAGAAACTGGGTACAATAAATGTTAGGATTTGAAAATCCTCACATTTAAAAATCAGGGCCAATATCACTTATTGGACCGGTCCAATAAAAGATTGCTGACGAATGGTTGGATGTCGAGAAATCTGAGCATTCTAACTGGCTGATGCGTTCAGGTGTTTAGTTTCTCGAAAACGAAAATGGCCGCCATCTTGAAATCTGTTGAAATCAGCCTTGAAGATTGAATGACAAAATTGAAAATCAACTTTTAATCAATTTCTGCCTGAAAACCCATTTAGAAGGATAGAAAATGCTCCAACTAAGAAAATGAATACCCACATCAATATGTTTATTTAAAAAATGAATATGTTAGAGGTAGATCTGCATGTTACTGTCTGATTCTGACGAGTTACTGCCAGTGAAGATGAAAGTCTATATACAGTATGAGTCATTTTAAGTTTGATTAGTTATTTAATAAAATTGTCATTAAATGAGTGATTTGATATTGGCGCTAAGTTTTTCGTATATAAGCCTATGTTAAAATAAGTGACCCCCGTGCGGGGTCAATTTTGATCCGGGGGTCATAATTTGAACATTCTTGGTAGAGATGCACTAACATTCATATTACGCGTTCCAGTCTATGTACGGTACATTGGAAAGTCGCGTCCGTAACCGTGGCATCCTGTCTGACTGGTTCAGAGATAGGCAAGGTACTAGATAGGGTGGAAAGACCACTCCTCTTTTATACCTCCTCTTTATAAACGGCCTCATACTCGAACTAGAGAGATGCAACTACGCCATGTGCGTATATAACATAAATGTAACGTGTCCAACAGTGGCCGATGACATGCTACTTTTATCATACACAAAATACGGATTGAATACAATGCTCGATATATGTGACAAATACTCTAGAAAGTGGCGCTTTCTTTATAACGCAAGTAAATGCTGTGTCATTGTATTTAATGAGAGTGAATCTGATTACAGTAACCATCACAGACAGTGGAAATTAGGTGCATATACTATTTCAGAATCGGAGCAATATGTACACTTAGGCATTACCTGCGATAAATACATGCGCCAGTCTCGTAATATTCATGACGCATCGATCAAATTGCGCGGTTCTCTTTTAAGTATCATGAACAATTCCATAAATCAGCTTGGAATTACCCCCAGTGTCCTGGGCTAAAATATATAAAGCGGTCATTATACCAAAAGGACTGTACGGGTGTGTGTTATGGAATAGCGTGTCCCCATCAAGCCGTCTTCAATTAGAACGAAGTCATCGGTTTTGTGTGAAACTTGTCCAAAATCTACATACTTATGCAAATGTTGACTTTGCTCTTAGTTGTCTTGGTGTACCTCCGATTGAAACAGAAATCGACTATAGAAAATTGCAGTTTTTAGGTCAGTTGTGTCGCTTACCGTCCAAGTATTTCTCCAAGCAGATCTTCGCAAAAAGACTTGTTCATTTTTATAATAACGAAAGGCAGGTACTCGGTTTCATCCATGATATGCATAGGATCCTTAATAAAAATAACCTTAGTTATCACATCTACAATTACCTCATTACAGCCTTCTTTCCACGAAAATCACAGTGGAAAAACATTCTAAGGAAAAATATATACGATCGAGAATTTAGGGAACGTATAAAACGGATATTAAGCAGTAATCCACTACTAAGTACAGAAGACGTTATCCGAACTTAAAATATAAAGGCTGCTTTGCGGTAGGTGCATTAACTCGACTTGTATCTTTCAGCAAATTAGAACACTGTGCTACTTGCAGTCAACTTACGGATAACATAACAGTACATGCAATATCCTTTTGCCAAAACAGTGAGTATTTAAGAAAGTCGCTCTGGTCGACCGTGCGGGGTCAATTTTGACCTGGGGGTCATAATTTGAACATTCTTGGTAGAGGTCAACTAGCCAATGCTACATGCCAAATATCTAAGCTCTAGGCCATGTGGTTTCAGAGAAGAAGATTTTAAAGTTTTTCCTATATTAGCCTATGTAAAACTAAGCGACCCCCGTGCGGGGTCAATTTTGATCCGGGGATCATAATTTGAACAATCTTGGTAAAGGTCCAGTAGCCAATGCTACATGCCAAATATCTAAGGTTTAGGCCTTGTGGTTTCAGAGGAGAAAAATTTTAAAGTTTTTCCTATATAAGCCCATGCAAAACTTAGTGACCAACCGCGCGGGGTCAATTTTTTTGCCCGGGGTTCATAATTTGAACAATCTTGGTAGAGGTCCACTAGCCAATGCTACGTGCCAAATATCTAAGCTCTAGGCCTTGTGGTTTCAGAGAAGAAGATTTTAAAGTTTTTCCTATATTAGCCCATGCAAAACTTAGTGACCCCTGTGCGTGGTCAATTTTGATCCGGGAGTCATAAATTGAACACTATTGGTAGAGGTCAACTAGCCAATACTACATGCCAAATATCTAAGCTTTAGGCCTTGTGGTTTCAAAGAAGAAGAATTTTAAAGACGATCGCTACAGTTTCATCATTTTTTTCAAGCATTGAGAATTTTATGAAATTTCGTTTGTTGTTAGGGTAATACCTGCTTAGTCAGAATATAAAATAAAAAAGGTAGGTCACCAGCCTTATTTAGAAGTAATGGACACTTTTTAAGGTATACCCCCGAAAGCAGTGAAAATGACCCCTATCTCATGTTTATCAATAATAAATCTCTAAATTTGGCAACTCACCATTGATTTTTATTTATCCCCCCGCCGAAGGCGAAGGGGATATTAGAAATGCTCTTCGTCCGTCCGTCCGTCCGTCCGTCCCAATTTTGTTCGGAGCATAACTCCAAAAGTACTTGAGCGATTTTCTTCAAACTTCATACACTGACAGAGCACATTGGGAGGAAGTGCAGTGTGTAAGAACAATAACTCTACCTTGCCTACTTTTAGAGTTATTCCCCTTTTATAAGATTTACTTGAAAAACTTTGTCCGGAGCATAACTCCAAAAGTACTTGAGGGATTTTCTTCAAACTTAATACACTGACATAGCACATTGGTAGGAAGTGCAGTGTGCAAGAACAATAACTCTACCTTGCCTACTTTTAGAGTTATTCCCCTTTATCAGATTTACTCTAAAAGTTTTGTCCGGAGCATTACTCCAAAAGTACTTGAGGGATTTACTTCAAACTTAATACACTGACATAGCACATTAGTAGAAAGTGCAGTGTGCAAGAACAATAACTCTACCTTGCCTACTTTTAGAGTTATTCCCCTTTATCAGATTTACTTGTCCGAAGCATAACTTCAAAAGTACTTGAGGGATTTTCTTCAAACTTAATACACTGACATAGCACATTGGTAGGAAGTGCAGTGTGCAAGAACAATTACTCTACCTTGCCTACTTTTAGAGTTATTCCCCTTTATCAGATTTACTTTAAAAGTTTTGTCCAGAGCATAACTCCAAAAGTACTTGAGGGATTTACTTCAAACTTAATACACTGACATAGCACATTGGTAGGAAGTGCAGTGTGCAAGAACGATAACTCTACCTTGCCTACTTTTAGAGTTATTCCCCTTTATCAGATTTACTTGTCCGAAGCATAACTCCAAAAGTACTTGAGGGATTTTCTTCAAACTTAATACACTGACATAGCACATTGGTAGGAAGTGCAGTGTGCAAGAACAATAACTCTACCTTGCCTACTTTTAGAGTTATTCCCCTTTATCAGATTTACTTGTCCGAAGCATAATTCCAAAAGTACTTGAGGGATTTTCTTCAAACTTAATACACTGACATAGCACATTGGTAGGAAGTGCAGTGTGCAAGAACAATAACTCTACCTTGCCTACTTTTAGAGTTATTCCCCTTTATCAGATTTACTTTAAAAGTTTTGTCCAGAGCATAACTCCAAAAGTCCTTGAGGGATTTTCTTCAAACTTAATACACCGACATAGCACATTGGTAGGAAATGCAGTGTGTAAGAACAATAACTCTACCTTGCCTACTTTTAGAGTTATTCCCCTTTATCAGATTTACTTGAAAAAATATTTCGGAGCATAACTCCAAAAGTACTTGAAGGATTTTCTTCAAACTTAATACACTGACATAGCACATTGGTAGGAAGTGCAGTGTGCAAGAACAATAACTCTACCTTGTCTACTTTTAGTCAAATAGAAAAATATCATACCTATACTGATAATGAACATTAATATAATTTTGCAAACCTTCTCTTCATTGCCTTATTCTTTTTCCACTTACTTGAAAACTGTACTCAGCATGACCATAACTATACGGCTTTTTAAGGATTTCCTCTCACCAAGTAAAATGTACGAAAGTACAACCTTCAGGTAACTTTTACCTGGCGGGGGGATTAACCATGTGTAACATGGCTCTTGTTTAAAATGTTAGCAATTGATCCTATTTTATGAAACTACATGAATTGAGATTTCAAAATGTATTCAAACTGAAAAAAACCATAAAGAGAAACTAGTTTCTGTAAAAAAATATGTAAAATTTGTAGTCATTTTTCAAAGTTTGTTTTCTTAATGTTCAAGCATTGAGAATTTTTTATTTTTTTTGCAGTAGAATTATTCAAACATCACTTTATTGAGAACTAATATAAAAATGATAGGTAACCAGCCTTTTTATTGAGAAAAATGAGCTGTTGTCTCGGGTGGGAGGGTGGTGTTGGAGGGGAGGCCATGTGTTTATTGCCACTGACGTAATACAGATAGCTAAATGAAACTTTAACTGGACAAATTGTGTAAAGTGAAACACTTACAAGTAATATGTAACAAAAAAGTATCCTTCTGAAAGCATTTAACACAGTTTAAAAATCCACCTTTGCTAAACACTGACTTTTTGGGTGCTTTTAAAGGGAGGTAATAAGTTTTCTTGATATACTGATATTTTTGCTATAGTTATATGTTTAAAAATGTTAAAGTGATATTATTGGTCAAAATGATCCTTCTGTATGTTTTTTTTATACAAAAGTAATTGTTTGTGACACTTAATTAAACAACATCAAAATATAAAGATATTTGATATATAGCCAAGAATTAAACTGTAGCGATCATCTTTAAAGATTTTTTCCTATATTAGCCTATGTAAAACTAAGTGACCCCCGTGCGGGGTCAGTTTTGACCTGGGGGTCATAATTTGTACATTCTTGGTAGAGGTCAACTAGCCAATGCTACACGCCAAATATCTAAGCTCTAGGCCTTGTGGTTTCAAAGACGAAGATTTTTAAAGTTTTTCCTGTATTAGCCTATGTAAAACTAAGTGATTCCCCCCCCCCCGCCTGTGCGGAGTCAATTTTGAGCTGGGGTCATAATTTGAACATTCTTGGTAGAGGTCCACTAGCCAATGCTACATGCCAAATATCTAAGCTCTAGGCCTTATGGTTTCAGAGAAGAAGGTTTTTAAAAATTTTCCTATATAAGCCTATGTAAAACTAAGTGACCCCGTGCGGGGTCAATTTTGATCCGGGGGTCATAATTTGAACAATCTTCGTAGAGCTCCACTAGACAATGCTACATGCCAAATATCTAAGCTCTAGGCCTTGCGATTTTAGAGAAGAAGATTTTTAAAGTTTTTCCTATTTGTTGCCATAGCAACCAGAGTTCTGCATGGGACGGAATTTTTTGAACAACTTCATGCAAGGAACATCCCTGCAAAGTTTCATAAACATTGACCCAGTGGTTTCAGAGGAGATGTCGTTTGAAGGAAATGGTGGACGGACGGACAGACAGACGGACGACGGACGCCGAACGGAATGTGATCCTTATAGCTCACTCAAGCACTTTGTGCCAGGTGTTTGTTTGTTTTGAGTCGATATGGAATATAATTATCTCAACTCAAAGTGATACAATTTTACATTTTAACTCGCGCTTCGCGCTCGTGAAAATATTACAATTGTTTACTTTATGTTTTCCAGTGAATTATAAAGTTTTCTCGCTGAAATAAAAGTGATGATTCACATTTTGAAACAGTGGATTACAATTTTTATTTTTACTGTTTTTGCAATCTTTAGCCCGGATTTACGTCAAAAAGTATACCGAGCGTAATTAATTATGGAGACCATACGACGATGACGTCGTTAAAATGACTTCATTTGTGCTATGTTTTCTGAGGACGTTTCCCGCGATTGTCTATGTTTATAGAAACAAACTTAATAAAAGCAGAGTTTTAACCATAAAATAAACAGAACAAGAGCTGTCAGTAGGACAGCGCGCTCGACTTTTTTAGTGCTTGCCAATAAAACAAAACTTTGACAGTTAAGGGCACACAAGACTTTAACTAGGAATTTCTAAGTACAAATCAAGAAACATTTTCACAGAGTTATCTTCTCTTGCTTACAGATAGGTCACATGATGGTGCATAAGTAATCCAACTTTTGAAGTAATATCTCAAATGGTTAAGTCAACAAGTGGACAAGAATGAAAATTTTAACTGAGTTTCTAAGTCAAAAAGGGCCATAATTCAAATAAAATCCTTGACAGAATTACCTTCTCCTGCCCATTCAAAGCCATAACAAATATCCTCTTTTTATTGTTTAAAAAAAGTCGAAAATCGCGAGAAACGTTATCAGAAAGAAGAGCAAATATGACTTTATTTTTACGACATCATCGTCGTTTGATTTTCAGCATTCAGTACGCTCGGTTAATTATATACTTTTACATTGCCCCGTTCACTTTGCCTTAGACAGCTCGTTCAGTATTCTACGGTACTGCACGATGGCAATGTATGATACTGTACGGAGGGCGCTCCTAGCGATTAGCTGTACGGACCATTTCATTTGTTTGCAAACACCGTTTTAATGAGGTTTAAAGGTGGAAGATTGACAGTTTCTTACAAAAAGATAAACCACGGTCTTAAAATGAAAAAGAAACTAATTATTTTCAAGTAGATGTAAAAGAATTTCATTTTGTGAAAGCTTGTTGTTCCAGCCAAATCATCTCGTTCCAAGTAATATTTCCTTATGCAAGTTCAAATAGAGGATAATTGTTGGTTTCGGTGTAAGATCACATTATAATTTCACTGAGTGGGCACAAAAAGTGATATTTTCACGAGTGGCGCAGCCATGAGTGAAAATAATTACTATTGGTGTTCACGAGTGAAATCGTGGTATGACATCGAAAACAACAATTTTTCTGTTTATCTTATGTCTCAAAATTTACTTTTGTTGAGTTTTCAATTAAATGTCGAAAATCGCGGGAAACGTCACCAAAAACCATCACAAGCATGACGTCATTTAAACGACGTCATCGTCATATGGTTTCCGGCATTCATTACGTTCGGTATACTTTTTAACGTTAATCCGGGTAACAGATTTTGATAATTTTCACTGCGTGGACAGTGAGTTTATCGGAATATAATCTACCATTATATTTCGATAAACCACCGAAAGATATAAAATAATAACTTATAATACTTTTTGATGTTAATACGGGTAATAGATACTAATGATTTTCGCTAAGTAAAGTGGACAGTGAGTTGATCAGGATATAATCCACCGTTATATTTCGATAAATCACCGAGAGAAAAAATGAATAGATATAATGAATGTATATTTCATTTTACATAAGGTATATAATGTTTGTCATATACGTAATGAAAGTATACTGAAATATTATGTATTTAACCTTTTAAGATGTCAAGTCAACAAAGTGGCGGAGCAGTTCAGTACACAGGTACAGGGACAAAGACAGACCTGGATAACCCGAAACTTAAGTAAGTAAACAAATAAATGTCTTTAGTCCATCCGCTGATCGTTTTTCCTGGAATTTTCTAGATATTTCGTGATTATTTTATCTGTTAGAACAATAAATCGTCCAGGAAACAGTCTCAATGTTTCTATGGACATCATGGTTCTGTTTTCATACGTTTTTATTTCATGCTCGTTCAGTAGAGTATTTTGGGAATATATATACTATAAAAATAAGAATGCTTGAACATTGCTGTATGAAAACAAAACGGTGGAATCATTGTTATGTATGCGTTTAAAGATGGTTTCATGATGTATCGTTTCGTAAAAAGATGATGGTCAAAGGTTAACAGAATATGGTGGAATTTTTTACCAAGTGAGGTAGGGGTTAAAAACAAAAATAACACTTAATAACGGATATGACCACCTCATATTAGGACTTTTAGCGGACCAGTCATCAATGAAATTATTTGTTATGAGAAAATTTACATTGTCTATAGCTGTATGAGATGTGGCATTATCATGCTGAAAAATCAAGATATTGGCGTTGTAATGGAGAAAAATGATTTTTCATTGATGACTGGCCTGCTAAAAGTCCTGATCTCAATCCAATCGAGCACGTATGTGATATTATGGACAGACGAGTGAGGCGTCGTCCCAACCCACCTGCTAACGTCAAGAACTTCGTCAAGCGCTTATTCAGGAATGGAACAATATTCCAAAGGCAGAAATCAACACTTTAATCAATTCTATGCGCCGGTGATACACTGTAGTGGTCAACTAAAGAGGTGGTCATACCCGTTATCAAGTGTTATTTTTGTTTTTAGTCCATATCTCACTTGGTCAAATTTCCCCTTATTCTGTTAACCTTTGGCCATCATTTTGCAAACGATGGAACACTCTTTAGACGCATATATAACAATGGTCCCACCGTTTTGTTTTCATCCAGCAATGTCCAAGCAAACTTAGCGGAAGTTTCTTATTTTGTATAGCATAGTTGATATGGAGATTAATCAAAAACACCGAAACACCTTAACTGCATAATACGGCTGTTGTTTAAACAATTTAAAGACTGACTGAAAAAGAAACTGTATGAAAGCGCCCGGTAAGACCGTGTAAGCATTCCAAACCCCGCCACCCCCAAAAAAAACAAAACAAAAACAACTAGTGGCTGAAATAATTCGAAAAATGTTTTGCGTTCTTTATCACTACTTTCTGTTTTTCAGAGGTCATAGTTCCGGTGACGATGGCACGGGGACAGAGGCTCATTTGAACAACAAATCCCACGATCACATGAACAACAAATCCCACGATCACGAATTAATTTGGCGTTTCAGTGTGACCCCTTCCAAAATTTTTATTTTTACAACATGTCCCACAGAAGGCGACAACTGTAAAAATCACCTGTAAAATCGGCCCCCCTCCGAAGGGAAATAGGGACACACGATCAAAAACAAGTCCCATGATCACATGAACAACAAATCCCACGAACACATGAACAACAAATCCCACGATCACATGAACAACAAATCCCACGATCACTGAACACTGAACCCGACAAAAAGACCTGTTGGTGATATGTGACTTTCATTTCTGTTACGAAAGTGATGTGAAAAATAATTTCTAATAAAAACTCATAAATTCTGAGATTTTGTTATGTTATCATGTGAGAGAGTATTGATTAAAAGAACATATCCAGTGCAAAACCGATAACTATCAATAAATGAATGTGGGCACTTTCCAAATCATAAATAATAGAGTCTTTGGAAGTATTATAAGTTAAACCTAAAAGTTTCAGCTATGTATTCACAGACATTATCGATAAAATCAGCGGTTTAAATATACTGCAGTACCGTAAACCATTCAATAATGTATGTAGAGTTGTTGTTGTACAATTAATGGGTGGATGCGATTTATTAAAGAAAGCCTCTATATTGATTAATTATGATAAAATGAGGCATTTTTCGCAATATGTTCTTCTTTGAAATGGTATTTATTTATCATTTTACGTTCATTGAACAATTGAGAAGAACTATAATCATACATCAACTAAGAACAAGAGCTGTCCCTCACAAGTGACAAATGCACCCGAAAAAGGTGTCTCACAGTCTGTGTCCTCTCCATGTGCTCAATAATTGTGCCATGTAATTTTAAAATCCTTCCGTGCATGACAGAGTTACCATGCATACAGTATTCCATTACTTTTAAACACTATGCACACTCACGCATGTACGATACACACATGTAAAATCATATATTAACATACATAATTTATTTATATGAGAAAAAAAACTTGTGTATGGTATTAAAGTGACAACATATATTCTATACTGTGTCATTCAACAATAGGTACTGCTTGAATGTAGTATTGAAAGATTTTAAGTTTATAAGATTTCTTACAGCGATTGGGATATCATTCCATACTTCCATACCACAGTAACCGAAATTTCGTTTAAGGTAATTATTTTTCAAACTTTTGTGCTTAATATCCCTTTTATTGTTCGACCTTGAATTATAAGTATGATTGTATGATAATTTAACAAGATCAGATATATTTAGGAGTTAAGTTTTGAAGTGATTTATACACCATAAGCCCTGTGAAATATTTACACCTGCTTTGAAATGTTAGCCAGTGTAACTGTTGAAACATCATGTATGAGCTTGTTCGAATCGGTTTATTTAAAATTATCCTACCCTGCGGAAAAACTCATGGACAAACCATGGTAGAACCATGAAGAAACCATGGTTCAATCATGATCAAAGACCAAGTTCTAGCGCTGTTTTAGATGTATTATGAACATTGATGAAATATGGTATGACCAGGTATGTCAATTGGAACGCTGCCACATTAGGACTAGACAGAGCTTAATAAACCTGAAATGACCACAATATGACCATCATTTGTCTAAAACGTGGTTTGACCAGGTATGTCAAATGGAACATTGCCACATCAAGGCCAAAAACAGGCTGCCCATGATCTGTTTTGACAATGATTTGTCTATCATTGTGTGAAAATGATCTGGAACCCTTCTGGTTATGACCAGAATGATTCCAGATCGCTTCCACAGATCAAAGATAAATGATGGTCGTATCAGTTTCGAGGAGCCTGTATTGGCCTTAAAGTGGAAATGTTCCATTTGACATACCACAGTAAATTGATATTTTGTCAAGAATAAAAATAATCAATGTATCTTGCAGAAAAAATCACCCCTCTCTATATATAAACACCAGGAATTCAATGCCTTCCGTACCCCACCCACTTCTCCGATACAAGAATATTTTTGTAACAAACTGACAATTGGGTTCTCTCGTCTAGACAGTTAAAGTGTTAAATTATCACAAAATCTTTTCTTACCTTTAATCTACCTATTACTACTGAAAAATCATCTCTTTCGCGAAATTTTCCGACATGTCGACACCATAAATATATACAGTAAACTCTTTTTTCTGGTGAATGACGGATAGAGAGCAAACACTTTTTTCTGATGAATGACGGACAGACAGCAAACACTTTTTTTCTGGTGAATGACGGATAGACAGCAAACACTTTTTTCTGGTGAATGACGGATAACAGCCAAAATATACGCAGCAAATGCTTTTTTGTAGTGAATGATGGATAGCGCCAAATATACATTACACAGCAATTGCGTTTTTCTGGTGAATAATGGATGTTTTAATAGTGTCAGCAATGTACACTGCTTACAATATGGGTACTGCAAATGCATTCATCAGTAAACAATAGTTGGTGTTTACAAAGATGTAAAAAGTTGTTTGCTGAGTAAACTTTTCTGAATGCTTTGAAGATATAAACAAAAATGAAACAAGATTTATATGCTTCATTATGAGCTAAAGAAATTCATTCAAGAATATGCAAAAAGAACAAAAACATAATTTTAGAAAATCCTTTCAAGTTTAAGTCACCTCCGTCGTCAGTATGAAGGATTTTAATGAAATCTAATAACATGAATACTATTCACTGCCTATGATTTACACATTTTCCTTGCACTGAGATTTTTTTGCAATGGAAAGTATATGCACAAAAGTTTTTGAAAGTTTATTATTATTCACAGTAAATAGCTTTAACATTGTTCTTGCACTGTGAATATTGGTGCAAATGATTTTCACATATTTCTGTAACTGTAACTGTTAGTCAATATTTCTTATTTTTTGCATAATTATGGCAAGTATAAACATGGATTTTCATGTAGTTTCGAGTCATTGAGCATTAGGCAGTATAAAAGTATTTGGGCTTTGTTAGGTATCAGATCCAAATATTAACCAGTGGCAAGGATGTTAATATTACTGGTAGTTCAAATGGAGTACATAACATGTATATCTATTTTTAACAGAAATTAACTGACCAGCAGGGTTAATTTATATGACTTCATTTTTTAAGTACTTGCCATTTCATTTGTTGAAGAGGAGAAAAATGGCAGCCGGAGAAAATGGATTATATTACTAATCCTACTGCTGACCACTGTGACTGAAACTTTCCTTATGGCATTTAATAAAAAAAGAACTGGGTATACATAAATCACTGTGACAGTTGGTTGGACTGTCAGTCTATTCATATGTAACATACTGTATGTCGTTTGTAGCATAAATTGTTTCTTAAGTTTTTAAAATATTGCAGTATGGCTGAACCGGACGTCGACAATCTTTGTCTCCCCGTCCGGGACATGGAGACACTTCCATAAAATATAGAACGAAAGTCTATGCAACCGGAACAGGCTACCTAGCCACTGCCATCAAGTCATACATTGATCTCAAGTCGGTGACTAACCACCCGGCCATGGAGGCGGTACAGGCATAGCAACGACTGAAAAGAAACACACCTACACAAACAATCGTAAAGTAATATACAACAGGAAAAACGGAAATACCAGTAAAACTTTGTTCGCTCAAACTTGAAGGAGCCGACGATTTCACGTGGGATTGTGAAAAAGGCTTGGAGCTTGCAGACAGTCATTCTTGAGTCCGCTTCCTGGAAAACCTCATCATGAGGAGGTACGGTCGTGACTCAATCGAATACACAACAGATTGTATCGTTTTCTAAACCTTTGGTGCTGTTTGTTACTGGCGAACAGTCAATGAATTGTTTACAAGAATATTAATAAATAAAGTTTAAAAAGTAAAGGTTTTTACATAGTATAAGTAATCAAATTAAAAACTAATCATGGAAATATACAGTAGTTATAAAAGATAGATCAACAACTCATACTTACTACCTGCTCTTTAATTTCGATGCCACTAATAGTTCTTGACGGCTAACCTTCTACATTAGTTAGTGGTCTAAACTAATTCTTTTTCGTCTAAAGAATTTCATTTCGTCTAAAATGAGATGTGTTGCGCATGCGCAGAGCAGTGTTAAAATTAATGGCGGAGCCTTTGAAAGTGTATTTCAGATACCGAATTTTTTTTATCGTAGATCAAATTTCTTACCGTTTACCGGTTAAATTTTGAGTTAAATTGATAAAGTATTGTAGTTTTTCGGTATATAAAGTTGTTTAATATATTATTATATTGACGTTCGTGGTTTATTTCACGAAACGGATCGGACACGTGGTGTTCGTAACAAAATGAGTGACTCGGAACGTTGTTTCGAGAAAATGTTGATTTCAAGTAAACGTAGTTCACAAATAGAGAAAACAGACATGAAAAATAGTTCAGGTGAACGGGGTTTGCCGAATGAAACAGGGAAGAAAGCCTCCAAGTAGACTTCAAGTAGGAAAGGGAAACAGCCAGCGAAAAGTTCGTTGCCGAAAAATAAATCTACTTCTAGTCCTATTGTAGATCAGTCGGGAATTGAGAATAAAATATTAGAAGCAATTTCTAACTTGCAAAGTACTATTAAAAAACAAAATGAAAAAATGAATGATCATGACAGACAGTTGAAGGATTTTGCGTCCAAACTGGCCACTTACGAGTATGATGAAAATGATTTTTTTTAGGGTGGCTACTGTGAAGAATATGATGATCAAGATGATGAAGTAAGATCAGACATTGGGTCTGTTGATCATGGCATGGACTCGACTAAATGGAAAGTCGAAGATGATGAAAACAATAATAGTCGTTTTAAGGCTATGTCCAAACGGTTTACAGCATCAGAGTCTGTGGACAGTGAAATTGACCGTTTGTTAGCAGAAAATGTTACAGAACTAATCCGTTGTGGTATTGACGAAGTTCGTTACAATGAACTTATTAAGGATGAAAATACAGCTCGTCCATCTAACTGTGAAGGATTAGTTGTTGTACAAACGAACCCACTTATTTGGGAATCATTAGGTGCACCTGCTCGTTCAGTAGACAAGAAGATGCAAAATATTGAAACATCAATGGTTAAATCTGCTACTAAGTTAGCGAAAGTTGTTGATAAGATGGCTAAAATGGAAGATACAGTTAAAAATGACAGTTTCAGTAAAATGATTGATGAATGCAATGATGTTTTGGCTCTTTTGGGACAATCAAATAAGCAAACTAATTTAGCTAGAAAAGATTTTTTGAGGCCAGAACTTAATAAAGAATATAGCCATCTCTGCAATCACAATAGGCCATTCACTAAATTATTGTTTGGAGACGATGTTTTCAAGTCGGCCAAGGAGATAGAGGATTGCTCTAAAATTAGCAACAGAATGTTTCAGACCAAACCTGTGAGAGGTTATCCACGAAGACGGCCAGGCCGGTTCTCAAGGTTTCGTGGTGGACTTGGTCGTGGCATGAGAGGCAGAGGTCAAGGTCCAAGCTGGGGTGATCAAAGCACATCAGTCGGGCCAAAAAACTTCCCAAGGCGGGGAGCTCGACCTTATCAGCAGTGAATCAGGTGAGTGAAACTTTTGTAGCTGGGAGATTGCAAAATTTTGTTACTGAATGGAAAAAATTGACAAATGATGACCACATTTTAGATATAGTCGAGCATTGCCACATTACTCTTGAAATGAATGAACATGAATATGTTGGCAATAATTATACCCAATATAATTTTAATGAAAAAGAACAAATAGTTATTGAAAATGAAATTGAAAAATTACTAAAGTTGCAAGTCATTGTAGAAGTAGAATCTCAGATTGATCAAATTTTATCACCGATATTTCTTAGACCTAAAAAGAATGGTGAATACAGAATGGTACTCAATCTTAAGCATGTAACCATTGCATTCCGTATAAACATTTTAAGATGGAAACTTTTGAGAATGCCCTTACACTTATTACCCAGGTAACATATATGTCATCGGTCGATTTGCGTCATGCATATTATTCAATACAAATTGCTAAAGGACAACAGAAGTATTTCAGATTTTCTTGGAATGGTAAGATTTTTCAATACACTTGCTTAGCAAATGGTGTGAGTGAAGGGCCAAGAATATTTACTAAGCTCTAAAACCTGTATATGCAAAATTGAGAAGTATGGGATATGTGATTTCTGGGTTTATTGACGACAGCCTCCTTTGCGGAGACAATACAAAAGAATGCACTGCAAATGTTAAAACTACTACTGACCTTATGACTACCGTAGGGTTTATGATAAATCAGGAAAAGTCAGTATTTTTGTGCCAACTACTAAAATTCAATATTTAGGAAACATTATAGATTCTGAAAAAATGATTGTTCAATTACCAAAAGAAAGACAAGAGTCCATTTTATTTGCATGTAAGACTCTCATTAGGAAAAACAAAGCAACAATCAGGGAAGTTGCAAAGGTTATTGGATCAGTAGTAGCCAGTTTCTCTGCAGTAGAATATGCTAAGCTGCATTACAGGCAGTTAGAACTAGCTACAATTCAGGCACTTTGTATAAAACAGGGTAATTATGATGCCATCATGGACATTACTTATGACATGAAAACAGAACTGAGTTGGTGGTTAGAAAATTTAGAATTTCAAGTAAGAAATATTATTCACCAGTCTGCAGAAGTTGAATTGTATACTGATGCATCCCTATTAGGTTGGGGTTCAAGCTTAGGGGCCTGTAAAATAGGTGGTCGCTGGGACAATTCAGAGTGTAATTATCACATAAATGCATTGGAACTATTAGCAATATCTCATGCATTGAAATCTTTCAAGGATCAGGTTCATGGGAAAAGAGTAAAAATTTTCTCTGATAACACTACAGAAGTCAGTTACATAAACAATATGGGGGGTATAAAATCTGTGGATTGTAACAAGATAAGTGTAGACATTTGGAATTGGTGCATCGAGCATAACATTTGGCTAACATGTTCTCACATTGCTGGTCCAGACAATATTCATGCAGATGAAGCGTCAAGGTGCTTTAATGACCAGCTAGAGTGGAAATTAGATGAACATATTTTTCAGCATATTTGTGCTAGATGGGTACACCAAATGTTGATCTTTTTGCCTCGAGACTCAATGCTCAACTTCCAGTTTATTGTTCTTGGAAGCCTGATCCTGGGTGTACATATGTCGATGCATTTAATGTAAACTGGAAAGACATGATATATATATATATATACTGAAAATTTAAAAATGTCATATATATATATATCTTTTTCCGCCTTTCAGTTTGATGGGGCGGTGTCTGCAGAAAATTCGAGTGGAGAAAGCCAGAGGCATTGTGATAGCCCCATTATGGCCGACACAACATGGTTTGTGCGTTTGATGGAGATGCTAGTAGACACACCAGTGATAATTTCCAAGAGGAAAGGACTGCTGACATTACCATCACAGAACATAGAGCATCCATTGATGAACAAACTTCAAATAATTGCATGCAAAGTGTCAGGCAACAGTTTAGAAAATGAGGCCTTTCAGAGAAGTCTACCTTCATCCTTATGTCCTCCTGGAAGTCTGGGACTAAAAAACAGTACACCACATTCATCCAGCGGTGGTTTTGTTTCTGTAGTGAAAGAAAAATTGCTCAATTTTCACCGCTTGTGGAGGAAGTAATTGAATTTTTAACGCAGCAATTTAATAAAGGTTTAGGATATGATAGTATAAATACAGCACGTAGTGCATTATCTTCTCTTGGATTAAACTTCGATGGATTTAAAGCTGGAAGTCACCCTCTGGTCATTAGATATATGAAAGGGATATTTGTATTACGACCGTCTAAACCTCGTTATGTCAGTACATGGGATGTAAATAAAGTGTTGTGCTATTTACGGAAATTGTCACTGGTGAAGCATATTTCGTTGAAAGATTTAACATTGAAGCTCACAATGCTTATGGCCTTAACACAAGCAGCACGCGTCCAAACTTTACATTTAGTTAATGTTGTTGGTTTTAGAAAGTTAAAGTCAGAGTTTGTTTTTCAGTTATCAGATTCGTTGAAGCAGAGTAGACATAATTGTAAATCTTCATTTATTACATTTAAAGCCTACCCTCCAGATAGGAGTTTATGTATATATACAGTTCTGAAAGAATATTTGTCTCGCACAAGACATGGGCGTCATAGTACTGACGGGAAAGACAGTATGTTATTAATAAGTTATGTAAAGCCATATAAACATGTAAGCAGGGATACTATTTCAAGATGGTTAAAAACTGTCATGTTAAGATCGGACATAGATGTAGAAACATATGGATCTCACAGTGTTAGATCAGCAGCAACTTCTAAAGCAAAGTTCAATGCAGTTCCAATAAAGGAAATTCTTCAAAAAGCAGGATGGTCCAATGTTAGAACATTTTCTAAGTTTTATGACAGAGATAGAGAATCTAGTGTTGATAGATTTCAGCAGGGTGTACTCCAATAACTGTGAGTATTTTATTGCTAAGGGATAGTATTTTTGCACATTATTGCTTTAAAATCTCATTTTAGACGAAATGAAATTCTTTAGACGAAAAAGAATTTAAAAAATTAAACGAGACTTACCTTGATTAAAGTCGATGTTTAATTTGAATTCTTTGAAGTCAAAGAATGAAATTGAGGCTTAAATGCCTCCCCCCCCACCCGGCAATGTATTACTTTGGAAAAATCACTAATAGCCTGCAATGTATAACTTTGAAATTTTTTCAATTAATAGAAAAATTTTAGAAATTTGAATAATGTGAAAAATACACTTTAAAAACTGCTCTGCGCATGCGCAACACCATCTCATTTTAAGCCTCAATTTCTTCTTTGATCAAAGATCATCTTTAGACCAGGTAAGTCTCGTTTAATTTTTTTAATTTTTTGGTCTTTGCTAAGACATTGCTTGATTGAGTTGACTGAGGGTGTCATAATAACGGACTCTGGTAGACCCTCTGACTGAAAGTAGCCAGCCTAAGTTCTGTTCGGTCCTTAGTTGTTGGGAGACTCTTGACGGTAATGGAAGAAGATTGTTTTTATCTATTTTACCAAGGCCATTCAGAACGGTAGACGGTAGGTTTGTATTAAATATATATGAAATGTATCTTTTACAGAACCCATTAATATCTCACTGTTTTGTTCTAGAAAGACTTTATTTATAGATTCCTGTTTTATATAACCTGAGTATATGGGACTCATATTTTATACGTCAGCCCGGTTAGCTCAATCGGTAGAGCACCAGAGTTGTGATCTCGATGTAGCGGTTAAATTCACGGGGCTGACCAACTAAAATTACGTACAGTCTGTCGGGTGAGACTAAAACCGTGGTCCCATGTATATGGGTGCTATACACATGATATGTTAAAGAACTAGGGGTGTCTCTGGAATTGGGACGCTGTCTGTATCTTTCACTATCGTCCGAAACTTAAAATAACTTACCTCTTTTTGGGGCGTTAGTCATGTGGAAAACCGGTAAAACGATAAAACCCTAATACACGATACTCGTATTTCATTTTCCGAATACCTAACGTACGGTACGGTACAGTGGCTATGCCCCATTGACTATTTGAGTTTATCTTACATAAATTACACACTTTTAAGATGTATTATATTTATTTATTAAAGTGATATGTTGTACATGTATTTATTCCATGTGACATGTTGTAATCATCAAATATAATTTGTCAGTATTTTCAAATACCAAATATTTTGATTATAATTTATATCAAGATTTTTCTCTTCATATTTCGTTTGTGATCTATCATGCAGCGATTATTTCAAAGTATTTTTTCTTGTATGCATCTGCTTAGTTTCAGTCAATCAGCAATCAAACACATAGTGTAGGTCCGCATGTTCCCTAGACAGATTGCTTTTGTACGCACTTAGAACTCTTTCAAATAATAAAATAACCATTGCTGAACCAAAGTATAGCTTTGTTTTAAGTGCGTACAAAAGCAATCGTTTCAGTCTTTAGGTATGAGACGCCTAAATCGGTGAAAACCGGAAGCAGGTTATTTTATCTAGATCAGTAGGTAAATCAGAATTATTTGAGTTAGTAAATAATAAATACATAGCTTTCGTTGCCAGTTGTACTACGTGTTTTCTGGCTGTAAGAAAAGAACCATTACTCGTAAATGTAATTCCGAGATAGTAATATATGTCTGTTATTTCAATATCGTTAGTTCCTAGTTTAAAATTGAAATGTCTCAGTTGGCGCGCGCCAGAAACAACAATTTTGGTCTTACTGATGTTAACCTTCAAGTGCCAGATATTACAGTATCTATTAAACAAATCTAGTCTGTAGGCGAGCTGGATAATAGAACGGTGTCGTCTGCATAGAGTAGGACTAACAGTTTAAGCCATAGTGTAAAATCCTGAGAGTCGTGTAGCTCTTCTCCAACAGAGCCTTTATCTTGTAAATATGACTGAAGATCATTTAAATAGATAGAAAAAAGTGGGGACAAATTTTCTCCCTGACGAACTCCTATTTCGGAGATGAAAGATGCTGAGTCAGCGCCATTGTGAGATACGTTTGATTTTATGTTTTGGTACATGCTGTTTATTACTTTTAGAAACTTGCCGTTGATTGAGTTTTGGAGAAGCTTATGCCGTAAACCAGCCCGCCACACCTTGTCAAAAGCCTGAGAGAAATCTACAAATTCACAGAAGACCTTTTGCTTCTTCTTTCTAAGAATTTCAATTACTGCATGTAGAGCGAACAAATGGTCAGAGGTAGAATATCCTCTTCGAAACCTGGCCTGATTTTCATTTAAGATATTATTTTCTTCTAGATAAGTAGTTAATCTTTGATTGAGAACAGCTGTAAAAAAATTCCTAGGCAACTTAGGATCGTGATAGGCCTGTAATCATTTGCATACTGTGATTCAGATTATGCAGATGAAGACAGCAGCATTTTAAATAAAGAGCTTAATCCTAATAGGTATTCAGAGGAAGACTTTCAGATTTTGGGTACATCTTCCCCGTTTAAAACATTAGCTTTTCAGGTACAGGAACAAACACATAAATATTCTTCTTGTAGTGTTGATGCAACCATGCAGTGTAATGTGTACTTTTGTCCAGTGTTTTTAGATTATCTTTTGAAAAGTGTTATTCCCATGTATCCATTATGGTCATCTCTTCTTCTTGGAAATCTACAAAGATTTAATAAAGTTACTCCGAAAGCTCTCATGATTTTCCATCACATACTACTAATAGTTTAATTGAAAATCGTTTCAGAATTTTAAAGTTTTTGTCTTTGAAAGGTCGTTCGCAGCACAGAATAGATGAATTTTCGGAAGCACTTCAATTTCATACTGTTAGTATACAAAAGAAATCTGCTTTAGAATGCTTAAAAACAAAAACAAAACATTCATATACAAAGTAAGCGAAAGGTCAATATTTCTAAATGTAAAAATGACGAACCCACACCCAAAGAAATGAAACAAACAACATTGATAAAAGAAGAATGGAATAAATCAAAGAAGCAGCCATATAACCTGAAAGGAAAAAAAAATTGGTACTTATCAAAAACCACCAAATAGAAAAATAAATTTAAATGATGATTTGAAAAAATTTCCACAGATGTCAAATAGTTCTGAAGATTTAAAGCTGCTCGCTCTCAGATTTTGGTAAAAAAATTAATTTCTTCAAACTGTATGTAAATAACGTAGTTTAGAACAATGGTAGATATAAATTCATGGCCCATTTAATTTTATAAAATTTTTTTTTTTTTTTATTAATTTTTTTTTCCCTTTTTTTTTTTTATTTTTAAATTTTTCTCCCCCCCCCCCCCCCCCCCCCCCCCCCCCCCCCCCCCCTATATTTTTATTTTATTTATTTCTCTAATTTTTTAAAAATTTTCTCTTCTTTTTCTTTCCCCCCCCCCCCCCCCCCCCCCCCCCCCCCCCCCCCCCCCCCCCCCCCCCCCCCCCCCCCCCCCCCCCCTGAAAATTCCTACCTATTTTTGCTTTTTTTATTCTACATTTGTTTTTATTTATGTATTTCATTTTTTAAAAATGAAAATTTTTTTAAGTAACTACCAGCTTTAAATATGAATAGTTGTCAAAATATTAAAGGGAACAGTGATCACACTTATACATCTGAAGAGAAAGAGTTTAATAAAATGAAAATTGTCGGTGAAAGAAATGCTTTGAACCGTGATTTAATTGGTAGTTTTGGATATAATTCAACAGTTTCTGAAATAAATAAATTCACAAATTTTGGACATACTTGTTGGTTTCATTCTGTAATTCAAGCATACTTTTATACAAGGCTAGCTAATAAAATTACTAAAAATAATAATAATATTACAACAATTGACAGCAGTCCAGCACCAAAAGACCTAGCCTGTGACAGAATCCGGGAAATATGGACTTTTATGAAGGAAAATATAGGTGCTCCTATTCCAGAAATTTACCTTAAAGAAGCTTTACTGAAAATTTGTTTAGCAGTGGATAACTTTAGTCAGGATAGCCAGCAGGATGCACATGAATTTATTTCAAATATTATAACAGAAATGTCAGAATCTGTACAAAACAGTCTTAAATTTTTACATTCTCGGAAATGTAACAAATGTAAAATAATTTCAACTCATATTACTAATGAAGGCCATTGTTTGTTCCTTAAATTAGAAAAAGCAGTACCTAACATATCTGTACAAACTTTAATAGAAAATTTCTTTTTGATTTCTGAAGAGGCTTTATTAGAATGCTCTAATTGTAAAACTAAAACAAAACACAATATCCACAAATCAGTTAAAAATGTGCCTGAAACTTTGGCTATAGTCTTAGGTAGGTATGACCAGTCAACTGGAGTTGTTAGAAAACTTCACACACCTATCATTGTTGATGGTGACATCAGTTTTTCAGATTTCTATTTTAAAAAATTATTTTATGAGTTTAAAAGTGCTATTTGCCATAAGGGTAACACCACCCAACGAGGACATTATGTATGTGTAATGAAATCAGCAGAAAAATTTATATGTTGCGATGATACTGAAATAAACAAAGTAAAAATTGATCAAATTTTATCGTCAGCATATATAATTTTATATAATAGAAGGACTAAACCACTTCCACCACGTTTTAATTATCTAATAAAATGTTTTCTGCACACAGATGTTTTGAAGAAACTAGTGCGAGAAGATCAATTGAAACACATTAATATGGAAAAGCAAAACTTTATAAAACTGTTACATTCTAATGGGCTTTCTGAAGAGATTGGGCAGTTGCTAGAGAATGAACTGAGTATAATTATTGAAGATGAAGTTGGAGGCAGCTCATATCTAACTACAAGTATACAAACTATGTACACTGTTTTTATTAACCAACTACTAAGTAATGATAATGATATTAGTAACAATTTAAAAATGGAGTATTTCAATTTGAAGTCAGTGGATATGTTAATATGTCAACAATGTGAAAGTAAACCATTAAGTAAAAAAATTCTTCATAGTTCAATCATAAAAGTTGACACTGAAATCATTGACAGACAGCATGTGTATTCGGAATCTATAAAAAAATCATTGTATGAAGACAATTGTTCAAGATAAAACATTTTCATTGTGTCAATGTAATAATAAAATATATACATCAGTGGTATTATCATTGCCCAATGTTTTAGTTTTTACAGTAAGTGATCCAAAATCAATGGTTTTACCACCAAAATTGAGTCTGTCTCAAGAATTATACTATTGCTACCCAGTTGACAGTGTGCAGTTCAATTTAAAATCATTGCTAATAGTTTCTGGTTCTGACATAAAAGCAATTTTTAAAGTTGAAGACCAGTACATAGATATAAATACAAACTGTAAATACAATTTCAAAGAGCTATCAAAGACAGACTTTGTTTGTCTGTTTTACTGTAAAGCTTTATGTATTGGAAATCTTGATGTTTTAAAGGTGAAAAGGTTGGACTACTATAAGCTTCCAGAACTTGATTGTGCTAAACAGTTTTCACAAGGAAAAAGTATAAGTATTAAAAAAATACAAGGTGTAAGGTTAACTAATACGTTTTATTCAGGTATAACAGATCCAGAAGGATGGTTAAACAATGACCATAATAACGTTTATTTACATTGTTTGGCTTTTAATTCTCAGAAAAAAATTCATAATATTGACTGTGGTTGGTTTTGTCACAATCTGTTTAAAAAAGGAAAATTTGATCAGTTAATATGGTGCTTTAATTCTTTGGAAAGCAAAAAGGACTGGTTTGAAAGTGATTATATAGTTATTCCTGTAAATGAGAATAATTCAAATTGGACTGTTATAGTTATTGACATAAAAAAACGTACAATAATCTATTGTAATCCATACGGAAACAATGGAAATGCACAATATGTTTGCTTCCAAATTTGGCGATATTTTTGCTTTGAAGCAATAATGCATGCAAACTTGATTTTAGTGGAATCAGATTGGAACATTGTACATTATTCAGAAGTTGGATTTCCTACACAAACAAATACTAGCAGTTGTGGAGTGTATGTATGTGCTGTTGCAAAATCTGTCATATATAATAAATCTCTCCCAAATGAACCTAATTTGTTTCAGTTTAGATATCAAATGGCAAATGAAATTGCAAATATGTAACCATATGGTAACTAATTATTGTTAAAAACTTGTATAAATTATTATATGAAAATGCAGTACCCAGTACTTCATAGTCATTACAAGCATTTAGGTAGTAGTCAGTCAAGTATTTCAGCATACCGTATGTCATATTATTTTTGTAACATTAAAATTCATGATTTTGGTCCTGATTCAATTTTGTGAATCTATCATAATTTAAAGGATCAAAAAAGTTTATTTAAATTTCCATGTTTTAAGTAAGGGTGAAATACCTTGACACCATACTTTAGATGAAAGGATAACACTATAATGACAGTTTTATTAACTGGTACTGCTCCAGGTTTTTTTTTTTTTTGCTAAAATGAGCAATAAATAGTAAATAATCATGTATGTTCATTAAACGAATAATTGATAAATTTTGTCACAGCGGTAATGATTTTCTCACTTTTGCTGACCTATATATTCTCTTTATTTCTCCATTTGCATGAGATAGTACAATTAATTTAAGAAACAACAAAGAAAATATGCTACAACAACAACAAATTTAAGTATTACAATGCTTCTTGCCACAAACAATTGGTTATTGTGTAGAAGTATTGTGTAGAAGTATGGTCTCTCAATGAGAGAACTTTATGAAGTTTTTCAAAAAAATAAAAAGGTTTTAATGAGTTTTAATAATCATGAATAAAGTCCTAAAGGAGTATAATTATATATAGAAAGGTTAGTTTTAGAAATACAGGCAAATATTATCTAAATGCATACTAAGATGTTACTTACGGTAATGTATATGCACAGAAAAACTATATATGTAGCATATAGTGATACATAAAGAAATAAGTACGAAAAGAAATAAATTGTTCTCGAAAACAATTTAATTACTTGTGTCAATATCTGGTCTAAGAATGTTTGCAAAATATAGGTATTTTGAAAGATTCCATAATACTTTTTTACTTGTTGAACACATCAATTTGTCAAACTTGTTCAATGTTGGCCATTAACAAAATAAACCATTTTAATTTATTTTCTTAAAATCTTTATGAATAGGGGTGGTATATATATTCACTTTCCACCATATTTAAATTACAAAAGGTGCATTTTCTTTCATTTCTAGCTATATTGTTATAACGGACGCTTTGATTTGGAGTCTATGCGAAGATAGTCTAAATTTTGACAGAGGCATTTTGTGTTTTTTATTTAGAATAATGTCCAAGTAAGTTTCAGTTTGAAAATCATGCTTGATAGCCAATGATATTCTAGTCTGTGTGAGTTATTGATATCATTGTACCATTTTTGTTTATATTGATCAAACAGTCTAAATTTAACTAAATTGTTATGTAGTCATGATCGTTTGTGTTAATATAATCCTGGTTTTCCCATAATGCTGTAAAACCTAAGTTGTTTAGCATTGATTTGAGATGAAATGCCCAATCTTTACAGTGATTGTTCTTTGCATCATTTTTTAGCATAATATATGTGCTTTTAGCTATTTTTTCTGAATTCAATATCCTGAGCCGGAATCTTATTATGTGCATTTTTCAAATTATTCTGAGTGGGATCTCCGTATAGAGCTTACAAATTCGTTAATTTGTTTACACTGAGAAGTTTACGTAAGAACTTAGTATGAACCATTTCTATATCTTTATTATCTCTAAAATAGGCACAATATATCCTAAGCCCCAGCTTTCGGGATATTCGCTGTTGCTATATAATTCATTAAATATAGTGTACAGTAAAGGTTTAATTATGTCGTATGATGCTTTAATTATTTCCGCTGATAAGTTATCAGGGTTAAATGCTTTTCCGTTTATCAACTATATGGTACATTGTACAGTTCTAGCAGTACAATATAATTACATAAACAAAGCACCTCATGTAATTGATTAAAATTTCAGTGTAACACATACAGATAGAAGACTATATAGAGTTTCAAGACTTGTTGCCAGTCTGTTAAGATTTCTATGGGTTTACCTAACATTGTCAGATAGATTGAATGCCTGTCTAAACTGCATAAGTTTTCTATGACATTGTAGTCTTTTTATATTAACAAGCACTGACTTTTTACCTCATCTGGTACAAAGTGCCAGGGTGAGCTATATGGACCACTCACCATCCGTTGTACACCATAAAGATAAACAGCATTGAGCTGAATATTTACAAAAGGGTGCATATTCCACACCTGAAACCAGTGACAGATTCTTTTTCTTGCTAACTATTTTCTGCAGTTAATTAATATAATTTAAAATTCTTGCTACAGTAGTAGCACATCAATTTAATCATTCATTCGTAAAAGTTTTTTGTTAAAAAAGTGAAATATCCCTAGTAAAATGTGTAAAACAATGAAACTCAACTCTTTGTATTCTAGTTCAAGGTTGCACTTTGAGCTCAAACTTAATGTATTAGTTTAGCATGGTAATTTAAATGAAATTATTTTAAAGGGTAACATATTAGGGAATTTATATTAATAGTCTATTCACTGGTTAGTATGTGACGTGTTTGATAAAAGAAGAGGTAGCTATGATAATTTAGTAAAATTTTATTTGCCTAAGCCTATTTAAGTAGTAATGTAAATGAAATTGAACTTACGAAAAATATTAGTTCAGGATATAGATAAATGATGTCACAGTTTCTCTTGACTAATGACGTAACTGTATTAACAAAAACAGTAACAACAAAACAGTAAATAAAGTCAGTGTAAATGGTATCGTAACATTAATCAAGTTAACTGGACGTGTGTCATCCATCAGATCCCCCATTTTGCCCCAAGTCATCCACAGTATTCCATGTACGATCCTCTATATTTCGCGTAAAAACAGCCAAAAAGCGTCGTCCAAGGTCGGTTTATTGCAGAATAACAATAATCCAAATAGATTTTGTTCTACATGTATGTAGGTTATTCGCTGGTCATGTTAGAATACTACTGAAAACTTGCATTTTGTATAAACCACATTTGATTTTGTCACTTTAGATTGTTTTCTCTGTTTTTCAACATAAACATTGAAGAACCTTGCAAAAAGTTGCATTCAAATTATCATGGGTTCAGCTTTACATACATACAGGTGTTGTTTGCCAAAGTTTCTTATAAAATTTGCCAAAGGTAATGAGGTGAAAAACTCTCGACTTGGCCATAAATCATTTGACATAATAATCATTTTTGACTTATTTGTAAGCACAGTATGCGTTCTTCAGTAATTTTTCACTAAGTCTTTGTCTAAGATTTTTTTTCTTCATTTTAGTGTTTCTTTCTCATTTCTGTGGAAACGAATGTAGTTAGACATTGTGTAAATGAAAGTTATGATGATTGTATAGTACTACATATCAAGGTAGCAACAATTAATGGTTTGTGAACTAAGACAGAAAGTGATAATTTTGGGTCATCTCTGCCTTTACTTATGAGGTAGTCAGATATTCAATGTGACCAGTGCAAACTGAGGTTTGTACAGCAGTACTGGCAGATCCATCAAAATTTTGTATGATGTTATTGACCTTATATAGGTCACAATTGTTTTGTTTTTAAATGCTGACATATTGTCAGCAGAAATTAGCTATACAGTGAGTAAATATGAAGTTATAAAATTTTCGCAGGTCTAACAAAATGTGGATCTTTAACCATCACACTGAACTGTTTTTATGCTCATGAGTATCATTATTAGCTTTGCCTTGACATGAAATGATTGTCATTGTGTATATTTATACAAGTTTATTCCCTTTGACATCTTTTGGAATTTTTGCTCAAAATTTATTTGTATTTACCCTACATGAACTATACACTGCTTTTTGCTAGCAAACTCGTAAAACAAGAAACCAGTTGCATTAAAAATAGTGATTGGTAATAGATATAATTTTTAATTGTTGCATTTGTTAAAGTTCTTTTAAAGAAATGCAGATTAAGTTGACTTCAATGTTGTATGCTTCCTTTTTTATCAGTACCTACTTAATTAATTAGTATTCAGAACATTTTATGATAGCAGTGGACTGATCCTTGTTACATTAGTATTTTAGTGAAATATATGGTAATTGTATAAAATGCTAAAAATATTTATGATTATTTAAAAGTTGTTGCCTGTTAATGATTTTTTGTCCCGTAAACATATTTTTTATCATTTTCACACACAATCAACTACAACATACAAGACGTTAAGTTGCATTTTATTACAGTTTATTGCATTTAACATCTGTAGCAAACACATTGTCAGTGTAGTCACCAAGGACGGGTTAGAATGCATAACACAGCTATCACCTAATCAGGGGCAACTGACAGTTGACAAATGTATCTTTTTTCTGTTTTAACTGAAACAAATGAAACATACTCTTTAAAGTGGAAATACCATCAATATGATAATTGTATTTCAATGTATTACTTTCAACAATGTTATAGTGTCATTAAAACACAAGCATTGGGAAAGTTATAGCTAAATAACATCAGTATGTACAACAGTTTTATTCCTATTAAACTTATTTGAAAAATGACAAAATCTTTTTTGACCTGCCCGTAATAAAATGAATTTCCATCAATTTGATTGATAAATTTGTGTTTGCATGTACAAATTAAAGAAATGAATGAGAATTGCCTTTTTCTTTTGATTTCTAAACATCTATCATGTTTTAAAAAGTTTTCTTGAACATCCTTTTTCTGGTCATTTTGATCAGCATTATAGCAGAACAGAAAGAACACGATTATACAACATAGTCTGAAACAAAGAAGTCAATATAACAGCAGCAGGTCAACTATGAATTGAAAAATCAGCAGTTGAAGATACTTTTAAAATTGTTTACAATTGGTGCCAGTTAATAGTGGACCAAGAATGAAGGCAGAAATGAACAATTGAAGACCGGTAAATATGCTTCACTTTGATGTTTAAAGGTGGTTTTCATCATATATATGGAAAGATACACAAGAGTTTATACAGGACTGTCACCAATGACGGGTCAATGCGTTCCAGAAAGAGCGTCACAGCTGGCTCAGTCAACAAAAGATTGTTATGCTACAGATCTTTTTTTCTAAATTTATGTATCAGCAGTCAGTTTAATCTGTATTATGTTTTCGGTCATAACTATTATTTGTTTTTATATAATCATGTTATTCCTTGAACACCTTTGTTTCGAAAGCAGCTTTCTGCCACTATGTGTGGACTTACTTATGATTAGCATTTTCGTATCACAGACCCAAATCAAAGGACTGAAAGTGCTGGAGGATCGATTGTCTCTGAACAACACAGTCTGCACACATACATGTGTAAATATCAGGACAACATAGACTGTACACATATATGTGTGAATATCAGGACAACCCTTGCACAAGTTATAAACTGGAGACACAACTGTCCACAAATATTGATATTTCACCATTTGTGTAAACTTTACTTTTGAGATAGGAACCCATGTGCTTACATTATGTCATTCAGTGACTAATGAAGTATTAAGCTGTGAATCGTAACTGAGAAATGGATTTTGACAAAACTGAACTGAAAATTTATGGTTTGAACAACTTTAAATGTCATTCAATACTTATGGGATATGCCCATAAGGTTAATTGCATTGCGCGTATTAATTCGGATTTAACGTCGCACCCAACAGCTAAGGTCATATTGCAACTTCCGGCTTTCATGGAGGAGGAAGAACCTTGGTGCCAATTGCCTGTATCATAATTTGGGGGTCATTTAGAAACTCCGAGGGTCATACCCTTTATTGTATAAAAAATAAAAGGCATGACTATGAGTTAAAGAAGTTTTATTCAGTTTACTTCTGTAAAACTGCATGTGATACATCACAAAATGGTGGGTAATCAAAGGGTTGGCAAGACAACAGGTGTTTCTCTTTGGATGCTTTCCATTTTGTCACTGCATCTCAAAAGTCAAATTTGTCCACAAAGCGAATTTTTCATAAGTGCATTCAACCATAGACATTAAACTTGGATATTATTTGGCACACTTAAACCCCTTTCAATAGTGACAGTCTGATCGAAATGACTACAAAATGATCATTAAAATCACTCAGAAAGACGTTTTTGTTTCCCGTATTAAAGTTCGTCGACCATCTCTTGTTGTGCGTCTACGATCTATGATTACGGTATCATAGGAATCAACACACACACAAAAACGCAATGGTACAAAATGCGGGTCGATCCGAAATCAGACGACAACGACGACGCAATAGGGTCAAAATTAGACATATCCCATACCGGAAGCGTATTTTATCAACAATTTATCTTGCATTTCGAAGCGTTTTGAGAGGTTTTGAAATGTTGTTTTTGTAGTAATTTGATCATACACATTTTAATTGCGTCATAGAAGACGCTCTTTGCTATTTCTGTTGCGTCATTGACAAAATGAGTGCGTCAAAAGTGCAGAAAACGCTTTCGCGGAACACTGAATGTAGTGTATCCGGTGTAGCGATACGTATTTCACGGGTCTTACATTTCTCATGTCACACCGGTCTGACGATAAAAACCGCGTAGGAAAATAGTTCTATACAGAACAGATACCTCGTTGATTTAAGTTACAAATTATAAGAAAAACAACAATATAGATCTAATATTATACTATTCTGTAATGTTTTGATATTATTTAGATCTGTTACTATATAATTTTTAAAACAGAGGACAGTAATATAGAACTACTTTTCGGTCGTATTCGACAAAAATTTGTGTTAAGAGTTCGGCCGTAAGGGTCAGAATTACTCTGTTAACTTTGGATACGATTGAATAAATCCAATCGATCCAACAGAGGACAGTAATATAGAACTACTTTTCGGTCGTATTCGACAAAAATTTGTGTTAAGAGTTCGGCCGTAAGGGTCTGAAATACTCTGTTAACTTTGGATACGATTGAATAAATCCAATCGATCCAAAAAGCAAATGATGTGTACTTGAAATTAAGATAGATGTTACTTTGTTCTGTTTAATCATCTCTGTCAATATAATTATTATAAGTTAAACATGAAATATATGTCATATGTTTACTGAAACACATTGTATCCTTGGCATGAGAACTTGATACAGTATTGCTAACTACAAAGTATTATTTTGTGTGTGTTCTGTATATTGAGGCAAATTACCTTTTTCATGTTGCTCAATAAATTTTGTTAACAATCAAAATTGCAAAGAATGAATTTTTCTATGTTACTGCGACCTCTTTTCAGTGTGTTGGTTTGAGTATGTTTTTGTATGTTTTTGCAGTTTTGTACATTTTCTTCATTGTGTTGTTCTTCTTGTTACAAAGATTATATCATGTCTTAGCAACTTTTTCATACAATTCATCACTAATATTCATATACTATCCATATAGTCCTATAAACTGCTTAAGGCAGGGTCCGAAATATATAAAAATGAAGTAGTGCTGATTTTTTTTTTATTTTGGATAAAACATAAAACAGAAGTGTGGATCATAAAATATATCTATCTGTACTGTATAACACTTACCTAACCATTAACCATAAAATGTACTTGTTATTTTAACTTTTCTGCTCCAGGGATGCTTTGCTAGTAAAAACCAAGTGATTAAAAACCTGCATCTTTCTGTTTTCAGCCAAAATATACACAGCAAACACTTTTTCGGGTGAATGACGGATGGCAGCCAAAATATACACAGCAAATGCTTTTTTCGGGTGAATGACGGATAACAGCCAAAATATGCACAGAAAATGCTTTTTTCTGGTGAATGAAGGATAACAGCCACAATATGCACAGCAAATGCTTTTTTCCGGTGAATGACGGATAACAGCCAAAATATGCACAGCAAATGCTTTTTTATGGTGAATGACGTACAGCCATAATATGCACAGCAAATTATTTTTCTGGTGAATAATGGATAGCGCCAAAATATACATTACTCAGCAATCACATTTTTCTTGCAAATTATGAATGATTTTTAATAGTGTCAACAATGTACACTGCTTTCAATATGGGTACTACAAATACATTCATCAGTGAAATATAGTTGATGCTCACAAAGATGTAAAAAAAAAATGTTTGCTGAGTAAAATTTTCTGAATGCTTCGTAGAGCTATAAACAAAATTGAAACAACTTTTATATGCTTCATTTTGAGCTAAAGAAATCCATTCAAGAATATGCAAAAAGAAACAACTTAATTTTAGAATGTCCGTTCAAGTTTAATTCATCTGCCTTGCCAGTATGAAGGATTTTAATGAAATCTAAAAACATGAATATTATTCACTGCCAATGATTTATACATTTCCCTTGCACTGAGATATTTTGCAATGGAAAGTATTTGCACATAGTCCTTGAAAGTTCATTATTACTCACAGTAAATAGCTAAATCATTGAATTGTCTTGTGAATATTAGTGCAAATGATTTTCACATATTTCTGTAACTGTGAGTGTTAGTCAATATTGGGCAGTATAAAAGAATGTGGGCTATGTTAGGTATCAGATCCAAATAGTAACCAGTGGGAAGGCTGTTGATATTACTGGTAGTGCATTTTAACAGAAATTAACTGACCAGCAGGGTAAATATGACTTCGTTTTTAGTACATGTATTGCCATTTGATTTGTTGAAGAGGAGAAAAATGGCAGTTAAATAAAATGGATTATATTACTAATCCTACTGTTGATCACTGTGACTGAAACTTTGCTTTGGGCATTTAATATAAGAAGAGAACTGGGTTTACAGAAATCACTCTTAGTCTATTCATAGGTAACATACTGTATGTTGTTTGTAGCATAATTTTTTTCTTAAGTTTTTAAAACATTGCAATGAATTTCTGAAACATCACATACCATGATGTGTACATATATTATCATATTATATTGTTTCAAAGTGCTAAGGTGAGGTATTGTTACCACTCCAAATCCTCCGTACATTGTATGTTGTATGTCAGTCCTCCTGTTCTTCAAACAACATCCTCTAAAACCACTAGGCCACATGCATTAAACTTCATCCAAGTTGTTCAAGTATGCTGAGCTCTAGACAACAAATAGTGAAACAAATTCTCAAAAATCACAAGGCCTAGGGCTTAAAGATATTTAGTGTTTTGCACTGTGTAGTGGACTTTTATCAAAATTGTTTAATTTATACCTTTGAGGTCAAGGCAGGCACCACCCAGTGGCTCATACTTTTTACGTAGAAATATATTTTAGATATCTTCTCTTCAGAAACTATTGTCTAGCATTTACGGTTGGTCCTCTTTCAAATATGTGAAAACACATGCCCTTGCAGCATGCCCAGTCACGCAGAATCCTGCGTTTTTCACGCAGAAAACACGATGTGCACGCAAATTTTTCAATGTCCCTGCGTGCAGGTACGCATCTTTGTTGTGGCCAGCAAGAGAACGAATTCGGCTCATAAATTGGTGGTCGGTAACCTAAAATCGGGAAACGCTTGCTTTTCAGTTGAAAATCAATAAGCGCCCCGCGGCAAACATCTCTTTAATCTAGACTACTCGTATTACGTCACATTTTCAAAATGGCGAACAAATGAACCTAAGAAGCTTCCTTCAGACTCAGGGTCGAAATCAGCGCAAGTTGTCAAAGATCGTATTCCAAAACGACAGTATATTGATTATTTTGCATCTGTATAAACTACCCACCGTTGCAAGCTAAGCCTAACGCATATCAATTGCCGGGGATTTACCGCGACGCTTGTGTTCCGCTTCGATCATGCGGAAAGTTTGCTGTCAGTGTCAGCTGACTTGTCATGTGACCAGTTATTTTTTTAATTATTTTTTTAAATCTTTTTACGACATTGGACCTGTTCAGGCCATGTATGATTTGTTTCTTTGCTTCATGACTGTCAGTTCATTTAACAACAATGAATTATGTGAGAGTGTCTGGTCTTTGGTCCTAGTCCTATAAATTAGACCTCACATTAAATATTACTTTAAGTTTTGATACCTATCCATATCTTCATGTTTTAGGAAATAAGTACCAGTGTACCCAGATTTTTGAGCCTGTACCCACTTTTTCCAAAACTAGTGGGTACAGGTACCCACATTTTAAAAATCCTGTGGGCATGCTGCCTTGTTGTCATTCTCACAAACCTGACAAGATAATACCCCAAGGAGCGATATCAGTACTTCTGAATTGTAGTTTGATGATTAAGGCAGTTTTAGATTATGATAAAAATGGTAATGAAACAGTTTGACAATTTAACATCCATACCAGATCTGAAACTATGCATTGAAGGCAGTAACTGGTTTCTTATTTAAACCATGAATAAAGGAAGTCATAGCTGTACGATTTGCTTTTGTTTTATTCACCTGTTGTACAGATTTTGTAACCCACTGACCCTAACCTGGCCAACTGATGTAATTAAATCACACAACTTCAAAGACAGTACAGGTAATTGTTTCCTCAAGCATATATGTGAGTCCGGGATTGTGTTATTTCTATGAATATTGTGACATAAACAGACTCTAGTTAAAGTATACATTAATAAACATGAAATGCATAGCTTTGCAAGTATGTGACAGTAGTTATTTTAGTTTATTTCTACACTAAAGATTTGAAAAAAGTTAAGCACCGTGACTCAAAAAAAATCTTTCATGAAATCGCCTTAAAATAAACGAAGGAAAAAATGCTGTAAATCATAACAGCAACCCTCTGCACGAACTGCAAACAGTTTTGCCCTATGAGTGTAAGCAGATTGTCTAAAAAAAGATTCAAAGTTCATATGGAGGAAGCTATGCAATGTTTCTACATATCATATCTAACTATTTGGCCTACTTAAATCCTCCAGTATAAAGAGACAAATCTCAGATAAAATATATCCAGGTCTCGTGCAGCATATACCTCGAAATACGAAGATGGACCTTACAATCATAAACATTGAAATCTAACAAAATAGCCTTTGGTCCCTTTCAGTGACCCTGAACTTGATTGATTAATATTCAAAATGTTTGACATGATAACAATGTCCAAAATGTTATACAAACTTTGAAGAAGAAAAAGACAGTCTGTTCGTTTTTATACACGAACAGACAATACTTTAAGTATTTAGTATGTGAGGAACCTAGAATATACGTTCATTCTACGTTCCTTAGTAAGTACAACTTTTGAAATTTGTTTTGTAAATACATGCACGTGCAATATCACGATTTAAATTGAGGTAAGTAGGACCTGTTATCTGTTTTTGAAAAGTCTGTCATTCGTATACAGTAAGACAGTATATTTAGGGGTCACTTTGTATCGCTGAAATGTAAGGATATGATAAATGAAACCTCTCGTGTTTTCAAGCAATTCCTGAATCACAATTTCGTTGTCATGAGCTTGGTGGATATTAAATTTCCGTAATTACAATATTATCTGATAAAAAATGCCACCATATATGCCGTTCTCCCAGTCATTCGTCGGGTTTTCCAGTTATTTAAACCCTAATCCCAGCGCTTCTACGAAGCGCCCAAAAAACAACTTTCTGTGCCAATTTGATCTCTTTTTATAAACAATGTAAGTTAAGACAATCAACAACATTTCGTAGGCAAATAAAGATAAAGAAAGTGGCTAGGCAGTCGACTCTGACCGACCTTAAATTAACTTTTTCCCAGTTTATTTTTCCACATAAATGATATTTTCTGAAGTTCTTCAGACCTAAAATAGTGATTAATGATATTAATCAAACATGTAGACACTTTCATAAGATATAGAACCGGCAACCTAAAGTCTATGTAGCCAGAACAGCCTACCTAGCCACTGTCAACGATACATTGATCTCAATTTATACATTGTTCTCAAATCGGTAATTAATCAATAGGCCATGAAGGCGATACAGGCATAGCAACGACTAACATGGACGTAAAGTCATATACAGCAGGATAAACGGAAATACCAGTAAACCACTTTGTTCGAACTTGAAGAAGCCGATGATATCACGGGGAATTGTGAAGAAAGCTTGGAGCCTGCAGACGGTCATTTTTGTATCCGCTTCCTTGAAAACCCAGTACTAGAGTCATCATAAGGAGCAGGTACGGTCGTGACTCAAGTGGGGATCGAATACACATCATACTGTATTGCCTTTTTCTTCTTCTTTTTTACACAATTGGCGCTTTTTCAGTTACTGGCGAGCAGTCAATGATATTTTACAAAAATATTTATGAATAAAATTTAAAAGTAATGGTTTTTACGGTGTGCATAATTAAATTAAAAACTAATCATTTTTGTACTTATTAGGTCCACCAACCTCGTTCGAGGTATAATCGGTACGACCCGAAAAAAAAAACAAAAAAAAAACTAATCACCGAAATATATAGTAGTAAATTAAAGATGGATCAACAACTCATATATACTATCTGCTCTTTAAATACGATGCCAATAATAATAATAATAATAATAATAATAATAATAATATTCTTTATTTAAACGAAGGTGACTTGGTAAGCCAACAGGCTTATCTTACTCGAGGCCTTCAAACATATACATATTCAAACATGCAAAATCAAAGACATGTTAAATAACAGCACAATATATATCATAAAGAAACATGTGCAAGTTTACCCGAGTTAAATATAAACTGTATAATACATTTGTAATATGAAATTTCTACAGGTATTGAGTTCGAAATAATCATTCCAGAATATTGAAATGTGTTTTTTGTGTACTTAGTTTTTACTAAAGGATGCGATATATTTTTGTTATGTTTAGATCGTAGGCTGTCATTGTTATGCTAGCAGCATAATACATATGTAATAAATGTCTCATATAGTGTGGGACTAAACCATTTAAACTTTTATATACTAAAACAGCCCTATTGTACTTGCATCTTTCCATAAATGGTAACCAATTAAGATCTTTGAAAAGTGGATCAGATGACTGATCAAATTTTTTTATCTAAAATCATTCTTGCTGATCTTTTCTGCGTGTTTATAATTTTGTTTAAACATTTTATAATACCCATGCTCCACAAAACAGACCCATAGTAAAAAAATTGTGTAAAATATAAGCGTTGTAGAATAGTACTCTCATTTCTCTATTTAAATACGGGTTTATTCTTCGAAAAAGGGCTAATTTATAGTTTATTTATTATATGCTCTTCTTGTTTGGGGAAGCAATGTTAGATTTTCATCAACAAGGACTCCAAGGATAGTTTGCTGGGAGACGGGCTCTATGATTAAAAAAATCTAAAGTTCTTTCTGTATCTCCAATTGACTCTGGGTCACTGAAACAGGACGGTATTCGTTACCCAAGGTCGGTAGTTTTGGCAGAAAGGCTTTTGCTTTTAGGGGTACATGTATATCATTATGGAATCATTTTCCTTAAATTCTCATAAATGTTGAATATCCTCAGAAATTGCCTTAAAATTCCATCTTATGACCAAATAGCATTTTTATTCGTTAAATCTTAATATCTAATCTACTGTGCGGTACAGTGATTATGCCCAATTGGCTATTTTAGTTTATGTTATATAAATTACACAATTTTTAGATGTATTTTATCAATTTATCAAAGGTATTTTTAGGTGTATTTTATTTATTTATCAAAGTGATATATTGTACATGTATTTATTCCATGTGACATGTTGTAATACAACACTTGTGATTTAGTTGTTTTACACCTTGGAGTTCTTGCGGGCTGAAAATGTGAATATTACATACGTAGAATATTACAAGCCTGCGTTATTGCTATCGTGGGCTACAATTGTCGGCTCACTATCGCGGGCTGTTTTGTATTTTTTCACGCTTGGCCATAATGTCTCAGCACTGAACGTGTTAGTCATTAACATCAAGGTCTTTCAAATAGTATGGTCCGGCAAGGTCTTTCAAATAGTATGGTCCGGAAACGCCCTCTATAAATGTCTTATCGTACTGATAATCTTGTCTCGGTTATCGATTTTTACCTGGAAGCGTTTATCACACCGTGCATTTATCACGCCGAGCGAGTAAACTGGTATTTGTCCGATAGTTGTATGCAAAACTGCCCGTCATTGTGTCATTTAAATACCACATTTAATAAAAAATGGTATAATTGGAAAGCTGATGAAACTTTCTGTAAAACTGTGAAATTAAAACCTCTATATATAATTAACTTTTATCTTTAACGCCAGTTAAACACGGTCCATGCTATTCCGTCTTGCGCGTTTTAGCGATGGATGGTACTTTGACTTGCGATACTGGTCTTACAAAACTGTACGTTATTATATTATCAAATAAAAAAACGAAAATCTAATTCATATCCGTTCAAAAATAACTCTTAATTTACATTTTAATTAGCAATTTTCCATCATTTGACCCTAAATATATAGTGAAAACCTGTGCACAAAATATCACCGTATCGCGAAAAAAAATCACCATTGACGCCATTTTTAGATTTTGAACGGATCTAACCGTCCCAGAAAATTAAAATACGGGTGAAATACGAAAATCTAAGACATAACGGACGTACATTAGACTTAAATCTATGAGAAAAAGATGTTACATCAATCCTATGAACACAATGCAAGTAGGAAAGAAGCGCTAAAATTAGGTCGATTTTCGGCTTTTGGTCATTTGTGAAAAAAACCGTTTGTATGAGGTCAACTTTCCAATGCGTAAATCCACCTAAAACGAAACATCGGTAAAATATAATATGTTATGATAAGGGAATGCATATATTGTATTAATGATCACTTTGTTGGTCAAATTGATTGGTAAAATATCGAGATATACGTAGATATAAAGTACCAATAATTTCTTTCTTTTGCCAAAATTGCGGGTATCCGGATGTTCGTCACGTGATCCGAGGCAGGTTATTTATCGTATTACGCTCGTTTCCGGACCATACTATTTGAAAGACCTTGGGTCCGGAAACGCCCTCTATAAATGTCTTATCGTACTGATAATCTTGTCTCGGTTATCGATTTTTACCTGGAAGCGTTTATCACATCGTGCATTTATCACGCCGAGCGAGTAAACTGGTATTTGTCCGATAATTGTATGCAAAACTGCCCGTCATTGTGTCATTTAGATACCACATTTAATAAAAAACAATGGTATAATTGGAAAGCTGATGAAAATTTCGGTAAAACTGTGAAATTAAAACCTCTATATATAATTAACTTTTGCGCACCATAAACCGGTTTAAGCTCCCCAGTGGTGTTTTTGCCACTGACCGTTCCAAGGCGGTGCCCCACTGTGTTCCTTTAATTGTTCGTTTTGTCCTCGTGTGTTTGCTTTGTATGCTAGTGTGTGTTGGTAGTGTATATATGTGTGTGTACATGATTGTGTGTGTGTGTGTCGTGTGTGTGTGCGTGTGCGCGTGTGTGTGTGTGTGTGTTGGTGGTGTGCACTTCTGGGTGATATGGGGTTCGTTTTGGGGAGGCTGCGTTTTTGGTACGTGGCATTCCCTGTTTGATATTATTTTTGTTTTTATCTTTCACGCGAGTTAAACACGGTGCATGCTATTCCGTCTTGCGCGTTTTACCGTTGGATGGTAATTTGACTCGCGATACTGGTCTTACAAAACTGTACGTTATTATGTTATCAAATAAAAAAACGAAAATCTAATTCATATCCGATCAAAAATAACTCTTAATTTACATTTTAATAAGCAATTTTTCATCATTTGACCCTAAATATATAGTGAAAACCTCTGCACAAAATATCACCGTATCGCGAAAAAAATCACCATTGACGCCATTTTTATATTTTGAACGGATCTAACCGTCCCAGAAAATTAAAATACGGGTGAAATACGAAAATCTAAGACATAACAGACGTACATTAGACTTAAATCTATGAGAAAAAGATGTTACATCAATCCCATGAACACCATGCAAGTAGGAAAGAGGCGCTAAAATTAGGTCGGTTTTCGGCTTTTGGTCATTTGTGAAAAAAACCGTTAGTATGAGGTCAACTTTCAAATGCGTAAATCCAACTAAAACGAAACATCGGTAAAAATAATAACATGTAATGATAAGGGAATGCATATATTGTATTAAGGGTCACTTTGTTGGTCAAATTGAGGTATGAGAAGCCTAAATCGGTGAAAACCGGAAGCTGGTTATTTTGTGTAGGGAACTTGCGGACCTACACTATGTGTTTGATTGCTGATTGGCTGAAACTAAGTGGATGCATACAAAAAAAAATATTTTGAATTAATCGCTGGATGATAAATCACAAATGAAATATGAAGACAAAAATCTGGATATGAATTATATTCAAAATATTTGGTATTTGAAAATACTGACATATTTGGTCGGTGACCACTAAAACTGCCACAAAAATGGGGGTGGTGTCATTCAGCTCCAAATTACTGGCATAAAGTATTGGATCACATGTATAAATTTTGTTATTTTTATGTGGGACTAGGATGATTCTACAAAGTAAAGTTCATTTCAGCAGTCGGTGAGATTTTGGGTAGTCGCACCGGAAGAAAACCTTATAATGTAAGTCTATGGAAATGTATTTAGGCGTCTCATACCTTGATTGGTAAAATATCGAGATATATGTAGATATAAAGTATCAATATTTTCTTTCTTTTTCCAAAATTGCGGGTACCCGGATGTTTGTCACGTGATCCGAGGCAGGTTATTTATCGTATTACGCTCGTTTCCGGACCATACTATTTGAAAGACCTTGTTAACATACAAGCAGAAGAACAGTAGAGTCCACATTTATATGACTCAAACCATAATACCTGTATATTTAGTACATTATAACCTTACGGTATTCCCAAACTGGTGTTACCGGAAATAGGGAACTCCGATCACGTGAGGCCACGTTGGGAGGTGACGTCATGCATAATATTTAGCCCTCTAGCGGAAAAGTCGGAAATCGGAAGAAGAAGCCATCTTGGAAAATAGGAGGGCAGAACCCGAATTGAAGTGGGAAATATAGTGTTGATTCTTGCTATCCCCAAGACTTGAAAACAATTTCGTCATAGTGCCTAAAAAATAAACGAAATTTATAATGAATCCGGAGTAGTAAGTATTTAAAATTTGGTAAAATAAGCCCACAATCGCTTTTGACAACACGTCATCAGGGATAAGTCGCAAAAACATGTCTTGTTGTGTCACCAGATTAGCAATTTAGCAGGTGGTCGTTTATTAGTTAGGTAAAGAAAATTGCTTAATACTGTACGACTATTAGGGAAAATATTTAAATTCCAAATGCAGATTTAAATGAAAAAATCGATTTGTTTACAACATCTTTACCCCACCCACTTGACTATTTTCCTGAAATCTTTAGGTTAGAAAAATAGCTCGAACGATCTTTCCATTACATAATTGTACATGCCCTGCAAAGTAAAACACTGGTAAGAAGAGAGGTCTTCACTTATTCTCGGCTTCACACATCCAGGCACTGATGAAATATTTACATTCGGGAAAGGTGATTCCTCATCTTTCATAGCTTGTCTCTTATCATCTATTCTCGGCTTCACCGTGACGTCATACTGACCAGTTAACCAATCGAATTATTAGGTAGCGTTCATTTCTTCATTCGGTAAAAGGTGAAAACTCGGTCTTTACTGTTGACTCATATGCAAGTTTGAATTTATTTTAAACGAAACAAAAAGTTTTTCACAACATAGAAAAATTATAAAAACAATCTGATAGTTTCAAGGTAATGGAAGATCATTGTTTTCTTTCATTTCTTATCTTGGTTATTACATTATTCAAAGTTAAATATGCATAGAGACCAGCGATGACAGCCGAGGAATCACCTTTCTCGAATGTAATTAATTTTTCAGTACCCGGATGTGCGAAGCCGAGAATGCATCTTTAATTTTAAAATGTACAATATCCGGGAATACGAATGAAAGAGGACAACGGTCTTCCGTTAGCTTGTAACTACCAAATTGTTTTATAATTATTCTGTTATGTTTAAGCTTTTTGTTTCTTTTGAAATTAACTTGAATACGTGTCTATGATAAAAACCGAGTTTTCACCTATGTTACCAAATGAAGAAATGAACGCGACCTTATAATCTGATTTGATTAACAGGTGAGTATGATGCAGTGCGAAGCGGAGAATTACGACAATTATTTTAGGGTAGTTTTGGATGTTAGTTTGCTTCGTTGGAAGTCATAGTTTCATCATCAATTCAATTATGTATTATACGTTTATAGTAGGCATTTTTGTTACAAGATTTTGTACATTTTGAAATAAAAATGCATAGAGACCAGCGTTGAAAGCTATGATGGAAACCTGTGCCCTGTTAGGACACCTGGATCCGAATAGTGGAGTAAAGCGAAACATAATATAAAGCTGTTAATTTTATACTTAGTAA